>JAVANC010000027.1:8239694-8554694 GCA_033319125.1 Parnassius glacialis | reverse complement strand
CTATCCATTTCCATCCGAATACGATCTGGATGTCTTCAGAACAAGAGTGAATAGACTTTTGTTATGCTAAGACAGTGCGATTAACCATCTAAGACTTCGTCACCACTTACCACCAAGTAGGATTGCGGTCTAGCACTGGCTTATAATAAGTAAAAAAATAATTGAATGTTAATTTTATTCTCTAAAACTATTTCATACGACTGTTAGTTGCGTAATAAATAAAAATTGGTAACTGCTTAAGTTTTTATTTGAATTGAAAAAATTACAGAATTGATAGTGAGGGTAGATCAAATTGCAGCAACGTTTATTATAGTGCCACCAACTTATCTGTGAACTGACAGCTTGGCGCTTCTGCGCTGAAGTGTTGCCAGTTCGGGAATATTCCCATCTAAGGGTCTTATATTCCTACATAGAGTCCACATACTAGGGTAATAAATTAGTCACGGAATAAAAAGACTAGAACACAGATTTAACAGATATATGTCCAAGAACAAGAAGAAACAAAAATATAATAATTGAACAAATTAAACTTTAATTAAATAATATACCTTTATGCCTTTTTTACCGGGCGTTGTAATTTGCGTTCCTGTGGTTTATGCGGTTTCCGGTTCTTTAACTATTTTGGAAATGAATCCTGAAAAAGAAATGAATTGCATCAACCAATCCATTGATCGGAAATACGAAAGGATGGAAAAAAACATACCAATACTGACCTGTATGTAGCAGCTGATACTCTTTTATAGAACTGATTGAAAGGCATTATCGGTGCTTGCCCTCGAGCTTCTTGCTCACAAAAGTTTAATACTTTTAAAATAATGTTTCAAACATCACTTTTAATGGTTTTCGGTATTTTTATTTTTCTACAAACTCTCAAAACAATGACGTATCAAGTGACATTTGATTAAATGGCGGCTGTAGTTCACAATTTTGCCGCAGCTGTCAGTTCACAGATAAGTTGGTGGGACTATAAGTGGCGAAGCTTGCGAAGTCACTTATTGATTTCACGATGTCTGTCCGTCTGTCCGTCTGTCCGTCTGTCCGTCCGTTTGTCCGTCTGTCCCACGATTATCTCGATAACGGTTTCGAATTTTCAAATTCTGTTTTCAGCAATCGATTACTGATCACCCAGGCATCTGAACCTCCTATTTTGAAATTTTTTTTCCGTTAGAAACCGCTACAAAGCTGATTGCTTCGCCACTTTGCTATGCTGTTAGCTTCCTAGGTTTATTTCTTTCAGAAATGCTCTAATTTCTGAGATAGAAAGATAAAGAGAGAGGGCATACTCCCTCACTCTTTCAGACTACATACGACTTACACACGGAGAGATCTCCAAGTGTAAGTCGTATGTAGTCTGTTATTTATATTTTATATTTGAAACTTTTATATTACGAAAATAATTTATGGGAGTATTATCCACTTGTACCACAAACCAAACTAATACGGTTCAAGGAGTATTTTGCCGAGCACGTTTCTTTATTGACTCGTTCTCACAAATGGCTACGTTGATAGGTTTCCAAGTTTACAAATGTAGAGCGTTTGCAGATTGGCTTTGATGAGGATGTTCGATTTTAATCATATTTCCATAGTATAACTTCGTATAGTATTTTGCTATGGGGGAACGTGACTGATATAGAAAATTCATTTGTTTTGCAGAAGAAGACCATAAATGCAATCTACGATTTAAAACTTCAAGATATAATTAAGTTTTTGGCACAAAACAAAAAACAAAGTACATTTGAAGTAATAAATAAGTGATATTAATTCCGTAAATACTAGGAAAAGACATGAGTGATACGAATACCAAAGTCCACAATGTCAGTAATTTATTTTTGGAGCAATGTAACCGCTTTTCTAAAAAAGTCCCAGTAATTATATAAAGTGTGTTAGACGGCAAGATCAAAGAAATATTAAAAAAAGATAGTATAAAAATATTTATTATATGAATTTATGGATAATGTTAACGCCCGCAAATGAGGTAATCGATACCAAGCTATTTCTAATACAATATTATATGTATAGTCACTTGCACAACAAAATACATACAGTTATTTTTAAAACATAATTTAAAATTTAAATTTTTTTACAACTGACTTCAATTTAAATGATTAAGAATTACTCAAAAATTTATATGGGACCACATAAGAAGCACCAGCTTTCAAATAAAAAAGAATCATTGAAATCGGTTCATCCAGGAAAAAGTTATGAGGTAACACACATAAAAAACATACAGTCGAATTGAGTACTTCTCGTCGTCCGTCCTTTTTGAAGTCGGTAGAAAAATGTGCAGTTTCTTGCTGATTTTACCTAGGACGGAGGTAATTTTCCGAACCAGTGGTGAATTAAACATAAGAATAACTTTTAATGAGTATTATATATATATATATATTATTATCTATATATATATAGTATATTATTATTATCATTTGAAAGTAATTTTTTATAGAATATGGTTGACAGACGAACACACAGCCCACCTGATGGTAATTGCATTGTCCCATTCCACAGACATCTACATCTATCCTTGATTAAGAATCAAAATGCAGATTCGTTATCACCCCAGAGGACATATCATTTACTTTGTATTTAATCTCACCATTGGAAACACGCTACTTTTAAGCTACTATTTTTATTTTGCGGGTGATCGCTGCATCGGTGAGCAGCTAAGGCGCAAGCGAGACAGGAGTGACGTAATGCGACGACAAGGACGCGACATTTCAAATTATACAGAAGAGACGGGGCTTAGGCATAGGCACAGGTGGGACGAAATGAGCGCGGGCGGCTCTGTCGGGCTCTTGTAGGTTTTTTTTCATATTACTAGCGTTCCGCTCCGGTTTCGCACGAGTGAATTCTGGATCTCGACAACAACACTACCTACCAGGTCCAAGGATCCACTCAAATATACACAAAAAATTTCATCAGAATCTGTCGAGCCCGTTTCGAGTTTTAGCGAGAGTAACGGACAGCTTTTGACGAATTGATTTTTATATATATAGGTTAATTATTATCATACATATTATATTGCCTTTACCGCACTTCTGTTGCGCCCGCATCGCGTCGCCACGACGTGTTTTGGGTGCAGTAACGAAGGTATCATGGCCGCGTCTCGTATGTATATTGTATATGTATTATTATATGTTATATATATCACGGTACTTCTATATTAAATATATATATATATATATATATATATATATATATATATATATATATATATATATATATATATATATATATATATATTGTATGAAAATACTGGAAAGCGGAGCCGCGTCTTCGCCGTAAGTTTTTTCGTCTGGTTGGCGCTTAGTCGCAGTGACCGCGCGTTCTGCGGTCGTAAACGGCCAGGGCACGCGAGTGCGTGCTTACGTGGCATTTACTAGCAATGAATACATCACAAATAAACCACCTTGCACCCGCTTTGATCATCTCCGCCAAGTTTACGAACGTTACCGCTTCAACGGCGAGCAGGAATCCGCATAAAACCGCGGTCTCGTGAGTTTTGAAATAAAATCGCGCTGCTATCTACCGGTGCGGACGTGGGTAAATATCATTCTATTTCATTCAAACAATTCATTTTAAAGAGTTTTGTATGAAAAAAACATGTGTGCATATTCATTTTATTTTACTTGTTTATATGGCTACATATACTCTTTTCATGGCGGTATATTTTGAATGTTGAAGTTACATTCCCCTTATAAAAATTAAATCGAATTGTCTGTCCGAATGTTGAAATAACTGGCTTCTATTTTTTTTAATTATGTTATTTGCATACTATTAAGACGTATATAACCGGGTTAAAAATTTTGTCTGTCTGTCTAGCTGTCTGTCTGTCCGCCTTAACCTTCGGAAGGCTGAACTGAGCGTGATGAAACTTTATAAACAGATGGAGAGCAACGCCAGAAGACACCTAGTCTATATTTTATCCGAAACACTTAACGATTTTTTTGTATAAGTATAACTGATAAAATAAATAGTCTTTGATAGTTTTAAATCTAAATAACGTTTCATTAATAGATACTATACTATAGGCGTAGCCTGGGTGAGTAGCTAGTTTTAAAATACATACATAAAAAGTACGAAAGTACACGTATAATAAATAAACATCTAAATAGTTCTAATTCTACTAATAAGGAAATTATATTTAAGTCCCAAAAAAAGTGCATCAGGGCTACGTTTGGTCTTAAAATTACTGATAGCTGCAGACTATATTTTATTGAGTACGAAATGTTAAGCTTGCCCTCCTTATCTAAACATAATTGACAATGACAGCTGAGTAGCTGAGATGCGACTTTTGGACTTTGGACTTTTTGCTTATTATTTTATATCAATCTAAAGGTCTTTGACCAGTGATTTTAAAGATAACATGTCCTGAGTGGGCTTAGCCCACTTAACTGGCCTTTTACTTGTTTATATATGAAGTAGCAAACTTCGTTCAAAGTAATCCGAAATTGTTTAACAAACTATCAGACGTTACAATTCGCAATCGCCGGGATAATAACACATTATGCGCAATTAGATCAAGAACGGCATTGATGCATAAAAGTATTTTCTGTATGGCGCCAATAATATGTATATAATAAAATCCCCAAAACCATCAAACAATTGCCTACTACACTTTTTAAGCTACATCTTAAAAAATATTTGATAGTCAAATGTTATGTACAGCTTGCCTGATTTCTTAAATGATTGATTTGTTTTAAGCTAAATATTGAATTGTGACATTTCTCTAATGCTGTTTTATGACAGTGGTAGAGCCACGCGGCAGCTTTTGCTGTCGCACGGATGGGCTGGCTCAAACCGGGGTGGTACCACGACCTCACAGAATACCAGCGTGAAGTAGAGGTTTACCTCTGCGTTTCGCTTGGTGAGTGCAGGTGGCCGGAGGCCCTTTTTACTGGAAATGAGGCATTCCATCTTAGTCCTCACGGGTGACAACGCATCTCCATTTTGATTCGCAAACGAGGATAGATGTAGATATCTATGGGCCACAGCAACCACTTACCATCAGGTGGACTGTGTGCTCGTTTGTCACACTTATCCTATAAAAAAAAATGCAATCTAAGGAGATGCCATTGAAATTGTTCCATATCTAGAATTAGGTCCGTAGGGTTAGTTTTTATCGTGTATAATTAATAAAATATGTAGTATAATTTTTGTACGTCATAAATGGCAAAACATGCAGATCGTTTTAAGTTTTTAACACCTTTATATTACTACTCATATTTTACAAAATAAAGATCTTTATTTTTAATAAATATTATAATAACACGTTCATACAAGCGAAACTGATAAAAATCTTTGCATAATATTTAGTCACATCGTTTCAATGGTATAAATTTAGAGCGAACCGTTCTCCGATCAAAAGTATACAACTCAGTAAAAGCAAACACCCGTATTGGATTTGTTTGTTTACGTTATTACCAGTAACAACATGTGTGCTGTACGACTAATAACTAATATGAAATTCCAACAACGCTGCATGAGGGTCATTATGCAGTTACAAAGAACAAAGCGCGGTCGCGGTAGCAAATAACAAACACACTTGTCATTCCGTTTTGTAATATTCTGTAAGAGAGCTTTCATTATTTTACTTATTTTTTGCCGAATTCAAAAAAGGAAGTGGTTCTCAATTCGAATGTATGTCCTGTTTCTCTTTTTCTATGCGATTGATTTATACGATATTTTCGTCAATTGTGAACAAATCTTAATAATTCTTTATTATTATATAATTTATACTTCAGGGGTGTTCCCATATAAATTTGATGTATAAATGTCACCTCTAAATTTGGTAAAAATAGGGGATGGAGTTTTTAATGTAACAAGTTAAACGATATTCGAACTTATGAGTCTGAGAATAGTCCTTAGACCATTCAAAAAGATTCAGGTGTCAAAAAAATGACTATCAATTAAAAGTGGAAGCCGACTTCAAAGAAGTAAGAAGAATAAAATAATTTCCACAACTACCCTCTGAAGTTGAGGTTTTAATTTTATAAGCCCTATGTTATACCACCGATTTAGAGGCTATCAAATAGAAATTATTTAAGCCTTTTTGGTTATTTGAGTCGGTTTTTACTTTTAATTAAAGTCTAATTTCCCCGTTAAAAGTTTAATTAAGTTTTCAGGACATTTTTTATTAATTTATTGGTTGGAGCCGAGTAGCACTTGGTATGGGCGCTTATCTTTAATTTTAAATTCCATAGCCAAGCAACCCGAGTTCAATCATGTCAGGTCACTATACTTGAAGGAAAGAGAGTCCGCCGCGCTGCCATAATGAGTGTTGGTATTCACATGTCTTCGAAGAGGTTTTTTTTTATATTGAGGCATGCGGGGTTCTTTACCACGTCTTTCTACACTGATTGAAGATTGGTGACATAATTAATCATCATCATTACAGCCTTTCAAATTCCAATGTTTAACGTAGGCCATATGGAGGACTGTAGGCTGTTTCATAGAGGGAATATAATAGGGGATTCCGATAGTTACCACGCTTGAGAGACGGGTTGGCCTACCGCAGCCTTTTGTTATTTTAAATTGTTATCAAGAAGATGCTGCTATCCATCTCCTATTTCAGTTTCCCTATATCACCTATTACTACACCCACGAGATGATAAGAGTTAGTGGGTCCTCTTATATCACCACTACAAGGTTTTTTTTAATAGGATAAGGGTGACAAACGAGCACACAGTCCACCTGATGGTAAGTGGTTGCTGCGGCCCATAGACATCTACATCTATCCTCGTTTGCGAATCAAAATGCAGATGCGTTGCCACCCGTGAGGACTAAGATGGAATGCCTCATTTCCAGTAAAAAGGGCCTCCGGCCACCTGCAAGGTGGTTTATTGGTTGATTGGTGTCGGCGTTATCGGCCCCAGTTTTGTTCGTGTGCTATGAAATTTTAAGACTAATGAAAACGCTAATCCCCTGTTTTACCGTGACCGACGCGTTCAAAAGCGTATTTATTTATACCTAAACAACTTTTCTTATTTTTATAGAATACACACAAAAATACATACAAACGAGTACACAGTCCACGTGATGTTAAATGAATGCTGTGGCCCATAGACATCTACATTTATCCACATTTATCCCCAAATAAGGATTAAAATGTATATGAGTTGTCACACGTGAGGACTAAGATGGAATGCCTCGTTTCCATTAAAGAGGGTCTCCATTCTCTACATTTACCATACGAAAAACAACAGCATTAAGCTATTATTTTACGCTGGTATTCTGTTAGAACGTCGTCTGAACCTGGTGGAGCTGACCCAGCTGATGTACCACGTAAAACAAGCGAAACCATCATGTCTCACATCTAATTGATAATATTTCAAAAACGTATATCTAACCAACTTTTCTTTTACAATCACGTCATTATGCAATTTCAGTCCGCGGGAACAATATGTCATTCTTGTATTATAAATTTATAATGCTAAAGTTTGCTGAGAAATGTGTGCCAAGAAAGTTGCAACTTGTCGCATATTGTTGACTACATTCATGTATATAATATAAATAACTCTACAGGTATTTATATTATAACGTTTATTTCATGAACCACATTGCGTTGGAACTTGGAATGATGCGTGATTTATTGGAGCGACGCGTATTTTTATAAGATCGCGTTGTATTATTGGAATGATGCAGTGCCGAAATAAATTTGATTACGTAGAGCGATATGAATTGTTATTTGGATCAAGCAGATGTCTACTAACGTAAAATGTTTTTTCTTCTGTTATGTGAAGTATGAAGAGATATTATTTTTTCACACAATTAAATATAATTTAAGTGTCTGTATGTAATATTGAAATAAGTCTTCTATTAAGGTCAGGGAGTTACTTGCATGCTGTTAAGATACAAATTGTTTGTCTGTGTCTGTCAGGGTTAATCTTCGGAATGATGGATCAAGGCCAGGACTGATCAAGGATATGTTTTATACAAAAAGCTAAAAGTTTTTATTTAAAAATGAATTTTTTTTTATAGGATTGGGTGACAAATGAGCACACAGTCCACCCTATGGTAAGTGATTGTTGTGACCCATAGAGTTGTGATCTATAGACATCTACATCTATCCTCAATAAACAATCAAAATATTTTCCAGTTAAAAGGGTCTCCGGTTCTCTTCACTTATCATACAAAACACAGCGTAAATAGCACCTTAATACTACTGAATTAAGGTGCTATTTACGCTGGTATTCTGTGAGAGCGTGGTTCTTCCCCGGTCGAGCCGACCAATTTATGCTACAATTATACAATTAATACAGCTGCATCATGGCACTACCTCGTTTAAACGTGCGCACTACGTGCTCGTTTTTTTTTTATATGAGAGGGGGCAAACGAGCATGCGGCTCACCTGATGGTAAGTGACTACCGCCGCCCATGAACAACTGCAACACCAGGGAGGGAATTGCAGATGCGTTGCCGGCCTTTTAAAAAGGAGTACGCTCTTTTCTTGAAGGTCCCTAAGTCGTATCGGTCCGGAAAAATCGCTGATGGTAATCGATTCCACAAGGAAGTCGTGCGAGGAAGAAAACATCTTCTCAATCGCACAGTGGTGGACCGCCAATCATCCAGATGGTGTGGATGGTATCGGGAGTTCTGCCGCGATGTGCGTTCGTGAAATTTGGCGACTGGGATTAATCCGAACAATTCCTCAGAGCACTCCCCATGGTAGATGCGAAAGAAAATGCAAAGAGATGCAACATCTCTTCGCAGTGCCAATGAATCGAGCCGATCGGAAAGGGCTCGGTCGTTGACGATTCGAGCCGCTCTGCGCTGGATGCGGTCAAGTGGAAGGAGCTGGCACTGGGGAGCCCCTGCCCAGAGATGGGAACAGTATTCCATGTGAGGCCTAACCTGCGCCTTGTAAAGTTGCAGGCGGTGTGCCGGCATGAAATACTGTCCCGCTCTGCTGAGCACGCCAAGCTTTTTAGAGGCTAATTTGGCCTTCTCTTCCAAGTGACCACGAAACTGCACGTCACTCGATATGTCGACGCCAAGGATTCCGATACTGGCTGAGGCAACTAGGGGAGTGCCTTGAAACTGAGGAAATACGACAAAGGGGTTCTTTTTAGCGGTAAACGCGCAAACTTGTATCTTCTGAGGATTAAACTGGACTAGATTTAGTCGCCCCCAGTCCGAGACTTTGTCCAGCAAAGACTCGACTTCAGACACAAGTTTATTCCGGTACTCGGAGACGTTTTCCCGAGAAATATTAGCACGGCCGGTGTATAGAGCATCACCAGTGCTGTCATCCGCATAGCAATGAATGTTACCAGTTAGCAACATATCATTGATATGCAGAAGAAACAGCGTTGGTGATAGCACACAGCCTTGTGGAACACCAGCGTTAAAAGGCTTGCAGTCAGAACATGCACCGTCTACAACGACCTTGATGCTCCGATTTGCAAGGAAGCTGGTGATCCAATTGCTCGGGAAGCCCATAGAAAGGGAGGTTCGAAAGAAGCGCTTTGTGCCAAACCCGATCGAAGGCCTTCGCAATGTCCAAACTAACGGCCAACGCCTCCCCCTTGGACTCTACTGCCTCCGCCCATCTATGGGTCAGGTAGACCAGAAGATCACCAGCTGATCGACCCCGACGAAAACCGTACTGGCGGTCACTAATCAGCTGGTGATCCTCAAGGTACCGGATGAGCTGGCAGTTAACAATGGATTCCATTAATTTGGAGAACAAGGAGGTGATCGCGATAGGCCTATAGTTGGACGGGTCTGAGCGGTCGCCTTTTTTAGGGATCGGGGGGACAAAAGCTGTCTTCCATGAATTCGGGACTACGCCTTGGGAGTAGGAGTACCGGAAAAGACGCGTTAGGACCGGTGCCAACTCCGGAGCACACGTCCTCAGCACAATTGGGGGGATTCCGTCAGGCCCACTCGACTTCTGGATGTCCAGGGAGAGAAGTGCTTTGCGAACCGAGCGCTGTGAGAACAGCACATCCGGCATGGAGCACTCACACCGCGGGATGGTCGGCGGTGGTTTCCCCCGTCATCAAGAGTCGAGTTGGACGCAAAAAGGGAGCCTAAAAGGTCGGCTTTGTCTTTTGCGTCATGGGCCAGTGAGTCGTCCTCCCTGTGCAAAGATGGTAGTGATGGCTTACAGAAATTCCCTTGGACAGCCTTGGCGAGAGACCAGAATGCACGGGTTCCCGAAGGAAGGCGAACTAGTTTCTCGCCAATTCTGCCTATGTACTCTGACTTTGCCTTGGCAATAACTCTTTTGAAGGACCTGGACGCGAAGTTATACTTCTTTTTAAGTATGCTGGTGTTTACATCCCGAGTCGCCGAAGCCGCAGCCCAGGCTTGATAACACTCCTGCTTACTGCGTAATGCAGTTTTACAGGAGCGACCAAACCAAGGCTGAGATCTGCCTCCGATGGGTACCACAGATGATGGAATAAATAGTTCCATTCCCTGTAGCACCACATCAGTGACAGAGTCAGCAACAGCGCTGGGATCATCCGGCGAGAAGCAAACCCGCCCCCATGGGTAGGATGCAAAGAAAGACCGCATTCCGTCCCAATCCGCCGACCTGTAATGCCAAACACGGCGGCAACCTGCAGAACGCAACCGCGAAGGGAGCGTGAGTGGCACCACACTCCGGATCAGACAGTGGTCCGAAGAGCCGAGAGGGGCATCGACGGAAACCTGATATCCGTCCGGATGAGAGGTCAGCAGAAGGTCCAACAGGGAAGGTGTATGATCCTCCACATCTGGAATCCGCGTAGGCGAAGTAACCAGTTGTGTCAGACCATATGCCAAGGCAAAGTCATAAACAGCTCTCCCCGCATGATCGGTTAAACGTGAACCCAGCCATTCGGCATGGTGGGCGTTAAAATCGCCAAGGATCACGATCTCTGCGGATGGGACCTGTTGTAGCAAGGAATCTGTAGCCATTTGGACGTGGTCGATGAGTCGGTCTGTTTCGGTATTACCGCTATGGGACCTATAGAGGCACCCGTAGACGCGCGGATGGTCGTCGCTGTCTACGCGTAGCCAAAGGATGGACAGGTCCGAACCTTCAAGATTGCCGAGGCGTCGAGAACAGATGTCCTCTCTGACATACACGCCAACTCCAGCCCGAGGCACAAAGGAGTGCTCCAATTTGTACCCCGGGAGAGATACGAAATATCAGCCGGAGAGGAAACCTGCGTCTCGGTCATGCTTATTCTATAAAAAAAAAATTGAAGAAGTTGAAAAAAAATCTATAACATACACTATATTATAAACTAAAACTGCAACAAGTAAGATAAGACTTATACCTTAAAAATAAAATTCGGGGATCGGGGAGAAAGGAAAGCAACATAAATTCAGTTTGGGAAACCAATCTCAATAAGGCTGCAGGCATGCTGACCTTATGTCAGCACTCCTAAATCTAAGATAATCTCAGTTGTTTTGATTTTCTTTTTGTTTGATTGTTTTTCCAAAGCAACAAGTATAATTTTCTGGTAGGTTATCAGTGGTTCTCAACCGTTTTGTTGATGACACTAAATACAGTTGTTCTTGATTCTCACGATTTAGTTATTCAAAATAAGTATTTAAAATATAGGTATTTAAAAATTACACAGATTAATTAACAAAAGATTACATTTAATGTATACAATATTTGTTTGTAGGCACTCTGTGTTCCGATACTTGGAGATCGATTGATACCGATAGCAGAATTTAATTTGTTCGAAAAATGTTTAACTTTCTTTCTGAAATATTAGCTATATTTTATATATAAATTAGATTAGAAATTGATAAACCAAACTACGGATATTCCTACAAGTAGGAAAATAAAAAAATGAAATAAAAAAGGTGCAAGAAATTAAAGATCAAACCACTGAGACAATATTTTGTCACACACTCTAGAATGTGATAAACTTTTATTAAACACAAATGCCCTATTATAATGACATTTAGTTGTGTAACAAATAAGTTCATCTTACTTCCAACTAGCGACATCTGATGAACGTAAAACTAGTAGCCCTTATTGTAACAATACACTAGTTATAATGTCTGCAAATACTGAATGAAATAGTTCCATTATTCTGTATTTAATAACTTAATGTTGTTAAGCACAATACAAGGCTTATCTCTCTGCAAACATTAATACCAGCAAATGGATCATTCACATTAGGCAAATTAAATTGGGTCCGTTCCAGTTCGCGTCGCTTCTGTCGTGTTGGCGGGAAACTCAGTAACCATGTGACAATGTGTTAGATATCGAGGATGTCTCTCTATTGTCTGCCTAAGAAACCAATTTAAATGTTAATTAGTTCGTAATTATAATTGGTTATTATCACACATTCTAAATATGTGGTTATTAATTATTATATTTTAGTTAGTTTAACGCATACGACTACATAATCGACATAGCCCAACGGATTAGTAAGCTAAAGTGGCAATAGGCCCTACATATAGCTCGAAGAACCGACAACCGATGGCGAGAAAAGGCTCTCGAGTGGCAGCCTCCTATTGGTAGGTGAAATGCAGCCCCCCCCCCTCCCCCACTAAATACTGATGACCTGGTAAGATATGCGGGAAGTCGATGGATGCGCATGACTCAGGACCGTGCATTGTTGCATTCCTTGGGGACGCCTATGTTCAGCAGTGGCCTTGTACTGTAAAACTTGGACTGTAATGATTATAGAATAATGCGTTACTTTGCGAAAATCCGTTATATTAAAGGTGTTTAATATGCTTTTTACGCGGTAGAGCTCCAACAATATTATGGTTATAGTACGAATGGGTAACGTAATACGGCTCGACCGGGGAAGGACCGCGCTCCCACAGAATACCAGCGTAAAATAGCAACTTTTTTACTGGAAACGAGGCATTCCATCTTAGTCCTCACGGGTGGCAACGCATCTGCATTTTGATTCACAAACGAGGATAAATGTCTATGGGCCACAGCAACCACTTACCATCAGGTGGGCTGTGTGCTCATTTGTCACCCTACTATAAAAAAAATAATGTATGTAATAAAATCTTTCGTGATCTATGTTCCATCTATACTACAAATAAATAAAATTGAGGGGTCTGTTTGTAATGTCAAAATAACAGCTTTTTAATAAATGCATATGAAAGCATGTACGGTACTTATAACAAAAACACAATTTTAAAAATTTTTGTCTCTCCGTTTGTTCCAGCTTTTTTTTATAGGATAAGGGTGACAAACGAGCACACAGTCCACTTGATGGTAAGTGGTTGCTGCGGCCCATAGACATCTACATTCCTCTATTACTAATCAAAGTGTAGATGCGTTGTCACCCGTGAGGACTAAAATGGAATGCCTCATTTCCCGTAAAAAAGGGCCTCCGGCCACCTGCACTCACCAAGTGAAATGCAGAGTTAAACCTCTACTTCACGCTGGTATTCTGTGAGGTCGTGGTACCACCCCGGTTCAAGCCGGCCCATCCGTGCGACAGCAAAAGCTGCCGCGTGGCTCTACCACTGTTGCTAATCTCCGAAACGGCTGGACCTATTTCCGCGGGTCATTCACTGACAGATAGCTGGTGTTATAAGGAGTAAATTACCCGCGGGCCAAGGCGTGGGGAACAGCTAGTAAAATAAATACATATATTTGTATGTGTATAATTCCATATTAAAGTTTTCATTCCGCTGTACACATTATATATTTCATTAGTCTGTAGGCATTCAGTAAACGATATTTACCAAGCGATACAGAGCTAATATGAAATTCCGGCAACGTTACATGAGGGTTATTAATTATTATGCAGTTGCAAACGACAAAGAGCGGTAACTACAAATAAACCAACCTGTAAACATTCTTTTGACGAGTTCAGGAAATGAGATTTCCTATAATTCATGTATTTTGCCTAACATTTGACTCTCGTATCTGTAGCCAAATAACTTTATAAGGTCGCTCACCTTTGTAGCATATTTAGGTTTTTTGTTTTTTCAAGAGTCTATTACTTACTACTTACATTTCGCACATTAAAATTAAAAAGTCGATTGGTACTCAATGGATAGCAGTTATCTAATTCAAATTATATGATTGTCTTAATCTGTTTTCTAATAATAAACCTTAAAAAAGTACAATTACAGCCTATGTACGTTTGAGGGCTAGGCATACGTCTCCTCTTATTACCGAGATTGTTTTCGTGCACTTAGTAGGCCTGATGTTTTCCTAGCGTTGTGCTAGTGCTAGTGTAATGCGGACTTCAGCCTTCGAAATGTATTTTTAATCTGCTTTTTTAAGTCTGCATAAATGATATTCATTATACGCATAGACTACATATAGGTATAGTACTAGATACATACATAAATACTCACGCCTGTCACCCAGAGGGGTAGGCAGAGACTAAAGACTTCCATTTGGCACGATCCTGACACACCTCTCTCGCTTCCTCCACATCCATATACCTACGCATACACTCTCGTCGGTTAAAGATACTCTTGATTTGGCCCTTTTTCAATATATCGCCAATTTGGTCGATAAACTTTCACCTAGGGCCCTAGGGCGTCCCTTCCCGACTCTGCCGTTCACCTCTGCAACATAAATTTGCTTTGTCACTCTTTCCTCATTCATTCTTAGTACTAGATACTGTAACATTTATACATTAATTATATACCATACATACGTTTATTTTAATTTTAAGTTAACTATATAGTTTAATACCAACAAAAGCCCTTATTTTGGTGATAAAATATTTTATTAATAAGTTAAAAATATTAATTAATCATATATTGTAATAAATAAACGACGGCTTGACAGTCGATTATCAACGAGTGACTTATCAGAGTTGCAAAGCTAAGGGCTGCGGGTTCTAATCCCACACGGAACAATAATTTGTGAGGCCTATATATTTGTCCTTGTCATTTGAGAAATTTTTGTCTGTAAACTGCCCTCACGATACAGGAAAAAATAAAAAACAAAATAAAAACAACTAACAAAGCCTTGCTTGCCGTTAGAAAAAAACCGGCAAAGTGCGAATCGGACTCGCGCACCGAGGGTTCCGAACAAATCTGTAGGTATATAAGTTTAAAATTATTAAAAATATTTTTATTATATGATGTAACTAAAAATTTATGCTTTTCGCAATTTTTCCTTTATCTGTGCTGTAAGACGTTGCTTCGTACCAAATTTCAAGATTCTGAGTTCACGGGAAGTACCCTGTAGGTTTTGATTCCCTAGCGAATGTCGAAAATTTACGGCATAAACGGCTGTATCTTTTGATTGCGTTGGCTTAGAAGTTGTAGTGTTATGCAACTTACATTTCATTGTACACTAATTCTCCATTCTGTTTTGATATTCTGCATTCATGTTTTGCATCACTTTATACTATTTTTTTCATTCTGTTTTTGATTCTCTACATTTATATTTTTGCATCACCTTTATTTATATAGGATCCTGTAACGTTTTTACACAATAACATATCATTTTACTGCGTATTTTCACACTATTTAGTACTTTTAAACTAGCTGTCAACGAAGTCTTACCTTTTTTTTGGTCTTTTATTGAATTCTCTGTAACTCTACAATTTCAGGCTTAGTGTACGTTGTCGTGCATTAGTTTTTCCTATGTAATTTTTTATCTCGTTTCTTACTTAAATGTAATAGTTTCTTAATAACAATCCTAAAACTAAAAATTCCTCAATTTGACAACCATTGTTTTTGTGGTTATTATGGTAACTTTTATTTAAATTCGTCTCTGGTATGATGTTCTTTCTACATAAATACTTTTTGGCTGTAGGTCATTTACAATAAATTTCGTTTTAATTTAAATAATTTCTCGTTCTCTCTAAAAAGGTATAAAAGCCAAACAATTGGAGAATACAGGACAGTCTCGCTTCGGTTCTCAAACGAGAAACATCTACTAAAGGCCTTATCCCGGGGCCGCTTTGCCCCGGGATCCTGCAAGCCTCCATCTACACGTGAAGTCGTCGGTGAATTCTAATTCAAGTGCGGGGCCACACTACTCCGCGCGCTACGACTGCTTGATCCAGGCGCTGAGTGCAGCCTACTGCCCGCGCTACCTTCAGGCGCGCTTCGACTGCTGGCTCCAGGCGCTGCGTCCCTACTGCCCGCGCTACCTCTGGGCGCGGCGACTACTTCTCCAAGAACTGAGCGCACCTACCCCTGGCGCTACGTGCGCCGGCTCCGGACGCTGCGTGTGCCCAGTCCAGGCGCTGCGTGCCGTCGCCGCTGAGAAACCTCAAGCTCTGCGTGTGCCTACTTCTACAAAAGCAGCGAGGCTCCAGGCTCCACTATAAAACTATATTGTCCTATTCTCCAACCTTTATTTTTTTTAAACCTAATTGTAATCTCATTTCATCCATCACCTTCATATTTCTTTTTTTTATAAGATTGTAAATACCTTTTAAAAAATTATAACATATTATTTTCTTGGTCTATTTTGTTGTTTTGCTGTTTGTAGGTTAGGTTCTTTCTCTTTTAATTGTCGCTTCACGACAGTTTGGCGCCCAACGTAAAAGTCCTCTTTACCCCCTTAATTTTCTTCACCTTTATCTTCACCTGGGGGGGGGGGGACATTAGTGTTATGCAACTTACATTTCATTGTACACTAATTCTCCATTCTGCTTTGATATTCTGCATTCATGTTTTGCATCACTTTATACTATTTTTTTCATTCTGTTTTTGATTCTCTGCATTTATATTTTTGTATCACCTTTATTTATATATTTATATTTATATTTTAAACTAGCTGTCAACGAAGTCTTACCTTTTTTTTGGTCTTTTATTGAATTCTCTGTAACTCTACAATTTCAGGCTTAGTGTACGTTGTCGTGCATTAGTTTTTCCTATGTGATTTTTATCTCGTTTCTTACTTAAATGTAATAGTTTCTTAATAACAATCCTAAAACTAAAAATTCCTCAATTTGACAACCATTGTTTTTGTGGTTGTTATGGTAACTTTTATTTAAATTCGTCTCTGGTATGATGTTCTTTCTACATAAATACTTTTTGGCTGTAGGTCATTTACAATAAATTTCGTTTTAATTTAAATAATTTCTCGTTCTCTCTAAAAAGGTATAAAAGCCAAACAATTGGAGAATACAGGACAGTCTCGCACGACAGTTTAAAGAGAAAGAACCTAACCTACGAACAGCAAAACAACAAAATAGACCAAGAAAATAATATATTATAATTTTTTAAAAGGTATTTACAATCTTATAAAAAAAATGAAATATGAAGGTGATGGATGAAATGAGATTACAATTAGGTTTAAAAAAAATAAAGGTTGGAGAATAGGACAATATAGTTTTATAGTGGAGCCTGGAGCCTCGCTGCTTTTGTAGAAGTAGGCACACGCAGAGCTTGAGGTTTCTCAGCGGCGACGGCACGCAGCGCCTGGACTGGGCACACGCAGCGTCCGGAGCCGGCGCACGTAGCGCCTGGGGTAGGTGCGCTCAGTTCTTGGAGAAGTAGTCGCCGCGCCCAGAGGTAGCGCGGGCAGTAGGGACGCAGCGCCTGGAGCCAGCAGTCGAAGCGCGCCTGAAGGTAGCGCGGGCAGTAGGCTGCACTCAGCGCCTGGATCAAGCAGTCGTAGCGCGCGGAGTAGTGTGGCCCCGCACTTGAATTAGAATTCACCGACGACTTCACGTGCAGATGGAGGCTTGCAGGATCCCGGGGCAAAGCGGCCCCGGGATAAGGCCTTTAGTAGATGTTTCTCGTTTGAGAACCGAAGCGAGACTGTCCTGTATTCTCCAATTGTTTGGCTTTTATACCTTTTTAGAGAGAACGAGAAATTATTTAAATTAAAACGAAATTTATTGTAAATGACCTACAGCCAAAAAGTATTTATGTAGAAAGAACATCATACCAGAGACGAATTTAAATAAAAGTTACCGTAACAACCACAAAAACAATGGTTGTCAAATTGAGGAATTTTTAGTTTTAGGATTGTTATTAAGAAACTATTACATTTAAGTAAGAAACGAGATAAAAATCACATAGGAAAAACTAATGCACGACAACGTACACTAAGCCTGAAATTGTAGAGTTACAGAGAATTCAATAAAAGACCAAAAAAAGGTAAGACTTCGTTGACAGCTAGTTCAAAAGTACTAAATAGTGTGAAAATACGCAGTAAAATGATATGTTATTGTGTAAAAACGTTACAGGATCCTATATAAATAAAGGTGATGCAAAAATATAAATGCAGAGAATCAAAAACAGAATGAAAAAAATAGTATAAAGTGATGCAAAACATGAATGCAGAATATCAAAGCAGAATGGAGAATTAGTGTACAATGAAATGTAAGTTGCATAACACTACAAAGTTTGATTTTTTTCACAGCTCCAAGGGACAGTAGACTTGAGTATTTGATATGAAATGCCTGAGAAAAAGGGTCTTGACAGACAGACAGACAAACAACAAAATAAGGGTTCCGTGTTTTCCTTTTGAGGTACGGAACCCTAAAAATATTATATCTGATCTTTGAAAGTAAAATATTATTAAAATCATTGAAGTAAGTAAGCGTGGAATTTGGATTTCATGGGTTTTAATTTTTTTTTGCGCAGTACCTAATCCTTTACTTAAAATAAAATTAGCCTAAATTACTCCTTATAACATCAGCTATCTGCCAGTGAAAGTCCCATCCAAATCGGTTCAAAGGTTTTAGCGTGGAGCGTGTTCAGAGTTCAGATAAACGTCGTGTTAGTTTTAGATAGATTAGAGCAGTTTTCGCGAAATCAATTAGTTACATATTACTATACTATATATATATATATATATATATATATATATATATATATATATATATATATATATATATATATTAGCTCGCCAGGCAGACATTGTTCTGCTCTTTCCGACGACTCTTCCTTTAAAAATCCTTAAATTCGCAATAAAAATTTTTGAGGATCATTTAGCGGGATAAAAACTATCCTATCTCTCAAGTTGGACCAAAATGCTCACAGTGTGCAAAATTTCATTGAAATCAGTTCAGTAGTTTAGGAGTCCATCGCGGACAAACAACGTGACACGTAATTTTTATATATGAAGATATATATATATATATATATATATATATATATATATGTATATACAGATTTATACCAGTATTATGTTAAGAAAAGTATAGTATACTTATTAATACAAATAAATTTTACTTCTATGGAGCGTTAAGTTTACATATGCACTCTTTTTTATAATAATAGAGTAACGTACAACGTACGACATAATGAAAAATACACGAGCTGCTGGTAAGTGGCTACTCAACTCATGGAACGAAGATAATATGTATTACGATAAAATGAAATATGCGTAGAGTTCCAAAGTTTAGAAATATCGATGCGTTCAATGAAAAATCCGTTAGAAAATGCTACGAAAGGTGACAAATGACATAACAAACCCGTTTGCGTCCTTCAGAACCACCCGGACCTCGGCTGATTAACGAGGGAGCTAGTCGCATAATCTGTCACGCTTGTCCGGCGCGGGACGACGTGTTTGTTACACGACGTACTAGCAACATTATTCACAGGAATAAAACTTTCTACACATTATTTTTTTATTGCTAAACTTATTTTAACACTTTTGTTTTTCCTATGCTTGTAACTTTCTTACTATTTTCTATAAAAAAAAATTTATATTAACTTTTTACTAGCGCCGATTTACTACCGACGACTATAGATTAACATTGATACAGAATAAATTTAACAGTGGTAGAGCCACGCGGCAGCTTTTGCTGTCACACGGATGGGCCGGCTCGAACCGGGGTGGTACCACGACCTCACAGAAAACCAGCGTGAAGTAGAGACCTCTGCGTTTCGCTTGGTGAGTGCAGGTGGCCGGAGGCCCTTTTTACTGGAAATGAGGCATTCCATCGTAGTCCTCACGGCTGACAACGCATCTACATTTTGACTTGTAATTGAGGATAGATGTAGATGTCTATGGGCCGCAGCAACCACTTACCATCAGGTGGACTGTGTGCTCGTTTGTCACCATTATCCTATAAAAAAAATATGAACAGTGTGGAAACTAAGCCTATCTGAGGACATAATTACCTACGCTCCATTGAAGCAATAGGGTTGTAACTTTTAATGTTTTTGATACTGCTTTATTTATATTTTTGTTCTGTAGTGATCAATCAGTCGCATTTAACTAACTTACAAATACAATTTAAATAGTTAATCTCATGGGATCGGGTAATATCAGCAAAAGACGATAGTTTAAACACGGAAAAGAATTTAATATCAACACAACAACTTTTAGAACTATAGATCTTTATTTTTGTCATTATAGCGTAACCTTTTACAAATTTCGGTCGGAGCGTACGTGTGCCACGGTTGGACGAAAACGTACCTATATTCTTCATTATTACAAATTACTTATTTACAGAAAAATTTTTTCGTCTGTTACGACAAGTTCAAAATTCTTTATTACTGAATTTAATTCTGTAAAAAACTATCATTCTAATGAACAGGTTTTTTTTTAATAAACTTGGGAAACAAGGACAGGGTACTATGAAACCGATTTTGTTTATTTTTTTGTAAATTAGATCAGCTATTTTGCAGTTTATGTGTTCATTTTTAAAGCAACAACGAAAAATCGGTTTCAACACCCTCAAAAACCATGAAAATGACACCCATGACGAATAAATTAATACCTATTGCTGCCGGCATCATGGATTTACATTTAAACAGCACTATCAGCTTCAACATACTCAAAAACTATGAAAATGACACCCATGACGAAAAATTGATACCTATTGCAGCCACCATATTGGATTTACATTTCGACAGCACTATCGGCTTCAACACCCACGAAAACCATGAAAATGACACCCATGTTTTTTATTAGTGATCGAAGCACCCATGACGAAAAAATTGATACCTATTGCAGCCGCCAACTTGGATTTACATTTCGACAGCACTATCGGCTTCAACACCCTTGAAAACCATGAAAATGGCACCCATGACAAAAAAATTATACCTATTGCAGCCGCCATCTTGGATTTACTTTTTGTTACCACTATTGCACTATCAGCTTTAAATAGCCTCAAAACCGCCGTATTCTGGATTTACAAATAAGTTCACGAATTCATTATGATCAATCACACGGACTTATAATTCGATAACGATTATAACAATGACAATAAAAATCATTCTTACCTTTCAAAATCAGCAGGAAGCTTAATATATATATATATATATATATATATACGGTTTTGATGAAGCCGAGTTCAAACAGCCGTATACTACGCACTACGTTCGTGGCATTTAAAAAAAGTCTTGACGCGACACTCGCTACTGAGAGCACAGCGACGAGCGCTTAGAAGTCTCGTCGTTGCTCATGTTTGTGTGAGTGTGCCGTTTCGAGCGTTTGTAGGTAGTTTCCATACTGTTTCTACTATATATTTATACTGTGACATGGAGTTATTTAGATTTAACATAAACCTAGCAAGCTAACAGCATAGCAAAGTGGCGAAGCAATCAGCTTTGTAGCGGTTTCTAACGGTTGCCGTTGAGCAATCAGTTTCAAAATAGGAGGTTCAGATGCCTGGGTGATCAGTAATCGATTGCTGAAAACAGAATTTGAAAATTCGAAACCGTTCTCGAGATAATTGTGGGACAGACGGACAGACGGACAGACGGACGGACAGACGGACAGACGGACAGACGGACAGACGGACAGACATGGTGAAATCAATAAGTGACTTCGCAAGCTTTGCCACTTAATAATGATCAAACCCATTTATTTTAATTAATAGAATCAAGCGTTATTTTGCGGAAATCCATTATATTAAAGTTGGTAAAAATTACCTTGCGTACCTACATCCGCTGGATAAAATAAAATGATGTGTCTTACCTAGTTTGAAGAGCACCTCCCGACCTTCCTCAATTGCGTGCACTATCCCCGTCACCACTAATCCCAGCACCACTGTTGCACCAGTGATGTTGGGAGTAGTGGTGCTGGGATTAGTGGTGACCATTTATTTTATCAAATTTTTCGATTTCTCTGTCTGTTCGTGACATTTCATTGATATCGGTTCAGCCAATCCGAAAGTTAACTCGGACTTAACACAGACAGATAGCCACAATTTTAAAGATTGTTACTAATGTCGTAATGGTATGCGAATAAACCAAATTATTAGCTTAATAAAATGCAGCTATTTCGATATAACAAACAGAGACACTTCAATTTTATATATATTTATGTTTAGATGTTTAAGACAACACAGTTTCCAAATGTCAATGTCACACTAAATTGAAAGTTCATGGGTACTTTAGTACGTTCGGTCGGCCTAATAGGCCCCTCGTGAGGAAGATATACCATAGTGCATAGTGGATACGCTTGGCGACGGTATTGCTGATGGCAGTAGATTAGACACGCATTTCACAACAAGAATATTTATACAGGATTATTTTGCAATAACCGGCCAAATTTGCAGAGAAGGTTCAGAATAAGTAATATAGGCAAATGGTGATGATTTTCCTCAATTTAAAAAATCTCAATAATTCTGTCTTTTTTATTTTAAATTCAAAATGCGTGGTAATGCATTATTAAGTGGCGAAGCTTGCGAAGACACTTATTGATTTCACGATGTCTGTCCGTCTGTCCGTCTGTCCCACGATTATCTCGAGAACGGTTTCGAATTTTCAAATTCTGTTTTCAGCAATCGATTACTGATCACCCAGGCATATGAACCTCCTATTTTGAAACTGATTGCTCAACGGCAACCGTTAGAAACCGCTACAAAGCTGATTGCTTCGCCACTTTGCTATGCTGTTAGCTTGCTAGGTTTATTTTAACCTAACCTAATAAGGGTCGATCGGTAGGCAAAAACGTTTTTGCCCATAAATCACATTCAATTTGGGATAATTTCAAATAAAAGTAGAAGCATTATTTACTCGTATTTAGAAAAACTGCAGTAACGGCATATTATTGTTTATATATTTGAACTTAAGTTTAAAATTTGACTTCACTTTGAAAAATAACCTTGATAAGTCTGTCTGTTTTTTAAATATATATTTTATTTTAGACGAATGTATCTACATTTTTTAATATAGGAAATAATCCTTAACAGGTAATGAACACAATTATTAAACGAAATAAACCTAGCAAGCTAACAGCATAGCAAAGTGGCGAAGCAATAAGCTTTGTAGCGGTTTCTAACGGAAAAAAAAATAAAAATTTCAAAATAGGAGGTTCAGATGCCTGGGTCAGTAATCGATTGCTGAAAACAGAATTTGAAAATTCGAAACCGTTCTCGAGATAATCGTGGGACAGTTGGACAGATGGACAGACAGACAGACAGACGGACAGACGGACAGACGGACAGACGGACAGACGGACAGACATCGTGAAATCAATAAGTGACTTCGCAAGCTTCGCCACTTAATAAAATGATGATTTCTCTGTGGACCTTAAACCCGTAGGTTAAATGAATACCTATTTTCAAGATGTAGCAAATGATATAATATTTCATGAATAACATGTGTAAGCATTTTGAAAAGATAAAATATATATAAATTAAGCCTTTACTTTAATATGCGTTGCAATGAAAATTCAAATGCATAAAAAATTCATCGACGGAAGTAAATTCAATGCTGTAAACAATAAAAAAACGTTATTGAATAATATTTTCGAGTCTTCTTAGTCTCATAATTTGGAGAAGCCTAATAATAATAGCTGGAATTGGAAACTGTGGTTCGTTATATTCTAATAATGTTGTTAAAAGTTAAAGTTGAATGTTACAGAATATATACGTCCCACTGCGGGGCACAGGTCTCCTCTCATTTCTGAGAGGGTATTAGGACAATGTCCGTCGCGCTGCCCCAAAACGTGTTGGCGAACTTCACATGTCTTCGAAATATTTTTTTTCCTATTTCTCAGAAATCTGTATGTCTGTGAAATAATTGAGAAAAAATTGTTGACATAATAATTGTACAACATTTTGACTAAAACAAGTTCACAGGTGGGCATAGGACTCTTCCATAGATTACCACATAGCACGGTCCTGAGTCAAATCTATCGACTATCTGCATGCATGACGGATATTTATGACGTCCCTTAAAGTAGTAGTTGGCCACCTTTCAAGATGTTCTCCGTTGTGCTTTCGCTCAAGAATCTTCCGTATCTATTGATTGAGGGTTTTTCGATCTACATGGCACTTCAGCGTAGTGTTCAGCCTGACTACGTGTCTTTATTACTAAGTTTATTTTCTTTTCCTTTTTTATCTAAAAACTACGTGTCTGTGAAAAAGAACACTTCAAAGACATGTGAAGTCCACCAATACATACTGGCGTACCGTGGCGGACAAATTTCTTCATAACCTATTCATAACTGAAAGTTGGCCTATTACCAGCAGTGGGACGTATAGATGCTGTAACAATACATTACATTTTGAAATTCGACCGTAATTCACTATATTTTAAAAAGAATATTAAAAGCCAAACAAAAATTACAATCAATCAGGTCAGAGATAATTTGTGGGCGACATTTCAAAATTCCTGGGAGACCATCTCTACTCTGTGGGAATGTTTAACCACAGACTACTAAGTGTTTGACATTAGCCTTAGAGTAATAACGTTCATTTATTTGTACTTACTCTGAGCGATTTCCAGTATAAATATCAACAAACGACAATATGCCTAAGCGACAAATGTGTTTAACGTTTGCAGTATAATCGTTAATAATGTTTGGTTTATTTTATTCTATTTAATGTATTTGTAACACATATTATATACATTTAGCTTTTCCTGTTCCATCTCCATATAAACTTTAAATATGTTGTCATTGTGCGCACGGAGTATTGCCAAATATCGCAATCCTCCGTGCGGACAATGTGCTTAAAATCTATACCAATGTAATGTAGCGGAAGAGTTTTTTTGTTTTTTTGTTTGTTTAAACGCGCTAATCTCTAGAACTACCAGTCCGATTTGAAAAATTTTTTTGTATATTAGAGCCAGATACATGTGAAATAGTATAGGCGATCTACCATTAAGCTATATTACTCAGCTAGCCTTAAATATGGATATTTGTTAAGCAAGTCAGAAGAAAAAGCACTCCCGAAATGATTTATCCGCGTACGCTGGTGTTATCGTTAGGGATACGTAAATACAATGTTTTGGAAAAACATAGACCTTTACTCCGTCTAAAAAAAGTCCGCGATACCACATGTCTATTTCTTATACATAGCCATAATTTGGTATTTTGTGACAAAAAATATTGAAAATTTAAAAGTGATTTATGAGCGTTATTATTAGGCATGGCCTATTTATCCTTACGAACGAAAGTAACTTCATCATCAAGAAAATTTTATGAAGATAAACTTTAATCTTTATACCATGTTATTTGGACACATAGTTTAAGAGATAATGTAAAATTAAAATAATTCAATACTTGGCTGGGCGCGCGAACGACGCTTAAACACTAGCCGTTATAAAATGCTTGAACTAGGTCATGTCGCGCACCTCGGACACGTGATGACGCGGGTGAAACCGCGGGGCACAGCTAGTTAGGTATAAAGTTTTATCTCCACGTATTAATATATACTCGTAGATAAGTAATGCCTCGTAACAGCCATAAATTTTTTAATAAAAGAGCTTTATGTAATTCTATAATTAAATCGCAATACCACTTCATTATTGGAAAGTGGACGGTCCGTACTATGTAGCTGGAGAGTACAGTTAATCAAAATCAGGGCGGTTGGCCGTTTACCGTCCCTTACCGCACTGCCAATCGTTATGGGCACTTAGCGTCCCGACGGGTTTCTTGATCTTATACGATTAAGAAAATGTGAACGTTATTTTTTCGAAGTAAGGGTGACGAAGGATACGTACATTCAGTCCACCAGATGGCAAGCAGAAGTATTGACCCACATATACTTACAATACCTACACCTATCCCCATTAAGAAAGTAATAAAATTACATTTTTAACGTGGTAGAGCCATGCTGCAGCTATATTAGTAGTATAGTTGTAGCACGAATGGGTAGGTTCAACCGGGGAAGGACCACGCTCTCACAGAATACCAGCGTAAAATAGCAGCTTAACACTGCTGTGTTTCGTGTGGTGAGTGTAGAGAACCGGAGACCCTTTTTACTGGAAAAGACGCATTCTATATTAGTCCTCACGGGTAACAACGCATCTGCATTTTGATTCTTTATTGCGGATAAATGCAGATGTCTATGGGTCACAGCAACCACTTACCACCAGGTGGACTGTGTGCTCGTTTGTTACCCTTATTCTATAAAAAAAATATAAGTGATAGAGCTACGCTGCAGCGACATATTATAATATTATGGTTCCGGCACGAATCGATTGGCTCGACCGGAGTAGGACCACGCTCTCATAGAATATCAGCGTAATAGAGGCACCTGGAGAAAAATAAGAAGATAGGTACAAACGTTTTTGTCTCCGATAAGATGCGGTTCAAATCGTCTGTCATAGATATAAAGACCTGTATTTAGTTGAGCAAAGTTCTGATACAGTGTATATTATGTTTGAACAGAAATATCTCATGGCTTCCGATGGATGACGGTATAACATGCAGGCAGGTGAATCTACGATCGCCAATCTCATCTGGCATAGAATCTGATGTAGAAGTGACAAGTTTTGAAGTAAATATTTCTTGCAGTACAAGTGTAAACAAGCAAAGTATGGGACATATGTTGCGTAGAGGAACCGATGAACTGCGTGCAATTTACAAGGTGGTCCCTTACTGCTATCTGGGGAAGTACCTTACTTATTATCTTACCTATTTTTGGCGTCAAGTATCGATGCCTGCACTGCTTTGTTCCGTTCTAAAGGATATAGACAACCAAAATAATTACAGGCCACAAAGCATATAAACATATTACTCCTCAGAGGTGACAACTCATTTGTTGCTTTCTTTATTTGAAGCTGGTTGTAGGTGAGCATGGACAGCAGTACACTTACCACCAGGTTAACTGTAAGTTTGTTTGACACTTCAATTTTACTAAAAAAAAATTATCTTTACAGGGATACTGGCAGCAACGAAACGTAGTTGAAGATTGGAGCCTATTCACATCTGTCGCAGAAGTGACAACTGTTTAAGTGTACATGTTATTTAAAGTAGATGCGGCGAACGAAATATACACTTCTGGCTAGGTGACGCGACGATCTATGCAAGGAAATGGCTGCGAAAATGCATAAATAAAATGAAACTAGATAGTCATATTAGTAGACACTTTTTTCGACAGGGAAGTGTCCCATTTAAGCATAATTAGACATCAATTTGTGATGTTATATTAATAAGTTGGCTTAACTACTTTTATGAAAGGAATACAATAAAATTGACAGATTATATCGCGTTTTAATTATTACTTTTAATTCCTGACGAGTGCTTTACTGCAACCTTGGTCACAGAGGGATTTTACTCCCTTTAACTATATTGACATTACATCGAACTTCAAAATATTACAAAATCGATACCAGTAAAAAGTCGGATTAATATCTCGCACATACTCGTAATTGAATGCGGCCCTCGACCTCAACCTCCCTTCAGCCCAATTGATCCCAAATCGATCTGCGGCCACTAACGCCGCTAATGTCCGCACCTCATGCCCCACCCCACAAACTGCACGTACACTGAACTATTAATATTTAACATTGAAGTAGTTATTTCGTAAAGTTTACTTAAACATTAGAAGAAAGAAAGTAAGTACGTGGTAGAGCCATGTTGCAGCGGTATTGTAGTTGTAGCACGAATTGGTCGCCTTGACAGGGAAAGGACCATGCTTTCCCAGAATACCAGCGTAAAATAGCAGATCAATGCTGCTGTTTCGTATGGTGAGTGTAGAGAACCGGAGATACTTTTCACTGGCAACGAGGCATTCCATCTTAGTCCTCAGGCGTGAAAACTAGTCTGCATTTTGATTTTGAATCGACGAAAGATGAAGATATCTATGTGCGACAGCATCAACTTACCATCATATCATTATATTACAGTGGACAGTGTGCTCGTTTATCACAGTTATTCTATAAAAAGGCTCGCAAAAAAAAAAACGAGATGTGTAACTTTTTAGTAGTCTTAAATTTAAAGTTTGCCTTTAAATACGATCTGCGTATTGTTTCCCAGGCGTGGCGTCTATTGCAGCGCATTTCTCCCAATTTCGCACTTGAAGAATTGGAGGATCATTGATCAGCATTGGATTTTTAACAGTGGTAAAGCCACGCGGCAGCTTTTGCTGTCGCACGGATGGGCCGGCTCGATCCGGGGTGGTACCACGACCTCGCAGAAAACCAGCGTGAAGTAGAGGTTTACCTCTGCGTTTCGCTTGGTGAGTGCAGGTGGCCGGAGGCCCTTTTTACTGGAAATGAGGCATTCCATCTTAGTCTTCACGGGTGATAACGCATCTACATTTTGATTTGTAATGGAGGATAGATGTAGATGTCTATGGGCCGCAGAACCACTTACCATCAGGTGGACTGTGTGCTCGTTTGTCACCCTTATCCTATAAAAAAGGCTGTTAATCCTATCAAATAATATTGCTGAATTTTAAATCCAAATGTAATTAAAAACAAAGATCAACGGAAAAAGGTTTTTGAAAATGAACGTGTAATTGGAGCGAACAATATAAGCCGCCCTTGTTAAAGAGGGTAGACCTCAGCAAATTCGAAAGTGGACCGAGCTATACCGCGCCAGTTTAAGACAATGGCACTTCAGATGCAAATTGACGATAAAAAGCACAATAATAACTAGGTGTACAAGTAACCAAGATGTTTTAAGAATGTAAAAAAGAAAGAAGACATTGTAAGGGATTTATTATGCGAATTATGGTACTTGGTGTAAAATGTGCAAAACGAAGAAAAATAATTTGCCTCTATAGAAATGTTTGCCTTACCCTGTACTGGATTCGTATGTGAATCCACTAACCCATATCAACTCGTAGGCGTCGTTAAAGGCGATAGAGGAAAGCTGAAACAGAAGATGGCCAGCACCAGACTTAGGAACCTTCAAGAAAAGTGCTTACACCTTTCTAAAAGGCCGGCAACGCATCTGCGATTCCCCTGGTGTTGCGGTTGTTCATGGGCGGCGGTAGTCACATACCATCAGGTGAGTCGCATGCTCGTTTGCCCCCTCTTCTATAAAAAAAATGATCTTGATAATACCTGCAAATTATTATTTTAACTAGCTGTATCTCGCGACTTCGCCCGTGTGTAATTTGGTTTTAATTTTTTTGCGCGGAAGCCTAAATCCTTTTCTAAAATAAAGTTAGCCTAAGTTACTCCTTATAATATTAGTTATTTAATAGTGAATGTCCCGTTAAAATAGGTCCAGCCGTTACGGAGATTAGACGGAACAAACAGACAGACAGGCAGACAGAAATTTAAAAATTGTGTTTTGTGCTTATACTTTCATATGCATTTAGTAAAAAGCTGTTATGTTGACATTACAAACAGACACTTGAATTTTATTTATTTTTATAGATTAAAGGGCGGTTCCTAACCCACATGGCAACTATGTCAATACCTCGCTATGAGGTAATGTATAGGGTTTCCTATATTAAGCTTAGGCTGTGATGGCAATTTTTATGCCGAACAAATATAATAAGCAATTAAAACAACTTACAACGTTAACATTGAGGTATCTTGTAAATTCTGAAAATAAAAACATTGGGCGAGTTGCTAAACTTCATATATCGAAGAAATATTTAAATTTTTCTATCTTCTGTCACCCTCAGGTACGTGGTAAAATTAGCATTTCTAGCGTACCTAACAATTTTATTGATACCGGTGGGAATCGAACGGAGTTTTCTCGCATAATATGAATTTTAAGTCTAACGATTCTTCCGAAGCTGTATAGAAGATAAGAAATTTGCCCACAGAGTAAAGATAGATCACGATATTATCAACAATGCGTATGATTTTTAGATCCGATTCATTAGCATTATTAGTTACTTACTACATAATTCCGTATCCATTTAGATAACATCCCGGCATTTTGTTAATACAATCGTATATCTCTCTTTTCTTTGTATAATGACACTAAATCACATATTTTCTTACGATATAATCCATATCTGCACTGCCATATCTATACCTACGTTGTTTCCATAAGTTAATCATTTTTAAAACTAGGAACCTTCTGAAACAAAAGCTGGCTAGCTATACCGCCGACATTAGATATCCAGGAAACGTATTTAACGATAATAAAAAATAAAAAGAATATATACAGACGTAGACACAATCCTTCTTATATTGTTCTAGAAAAAAAATTAAATTCGATTCAGTTTTGGAGGAGGAAACTTATTCACAAGTATAATTAGTATGTGCTGCAGTTGTCTCTCTCGGTTGTCTACCTCGGTCGGTAAAAGATCGCTAAAAATCGATAAAATCGATTGTCTTGCACCCCGATATCCTCTTCATTCTGACATCCCGCATGTTTTTATGACATTGAATCACTGAAGTCATATGTACTATATGCACTTAATAAGACATTGAAGTATAATATGAACTCTTTTTCTTTTCTTTTTTTCGTTTTGACATGTGTGTGAATCGAAATTAGATACAAAGAAACCTCTTTTAGACTTTATTTTTATTATAACAAGATTCAAATCAAACAAGAACCGAGTTGCAGGTTTGACATTAATTATAATTATTATAGTCTAGTAATTAACAGTCCTTATAAAAATATACATTTTAATGAATAATATATGTTTTAGAACGGGTACAAGTAGTGTAATTATATATGCGGTAGTATATATTTACACATACAAGGGAGATGCCATTATCATCCATATATATCTCTTTCTCTAAGTACTCAGTGGTGACAGCATAATATCTGCATTATGGACGATGCCTATGAGCCACAACATCCACTCATCATCAGGTGGACTATGTGTTCATTTGTTACATTTATTCTTAGAAAAAAAAATTAAAAATGAAACTGTATAATGGTATAAGCAATCGGTAAATTAGCTTTCGGAGACGTCACAGACAGCACTCCAATTTTTATACCCAAATTAAAATTCAGGCCACTGATCCCGTTTAAGTTTTTCGTATAAAAACTGCGTCTTTGAAGTTTGATTGAGGAATCAAAGTTTAATACGTGTATTACATCGACGCTCTACGTTATTGACAGGTCAATTTTTCGAGTGAGACGAGGGAAAACGTTGCTTGATTGGCCGGTACAACAGCGGTGTAACCATAGACATAGTATAGTATAGATTGGCAATGGAGTGATTAGGGGGCCTCTTAATACGACATCCACGGGACGATATGAGGTAGTGATTATTCTTACACCGCCGCTACACGATTTTTTGATAATTAATAGGAACAGTTGTTATTAAAAATGTGAAAATAAATTAGTGAATTCTCACTTTAATAATAAAATGTGTATTACACATACTACAGTATTACTGGCAACATTTATAAATAATATAAATAAAACTCCCATAAATGTAAATATCTTTTGAAGTATAAAGGTACGCCGCATTTTTTAACGCGATAAAAAGTAACAATGAGCCTTATGGACCCTCACGCCTCATTTTCCAACTTCGTTTACGAAATAACATAAACTCACAGACAGAATCGATTACTGACTAATCCTTATTTGTAATTTCCTTTTCATTTCCCTATCCGCGCAAAATACGCTGAAAGACAAACAAAGGTGGCATCGTGAATGAATGACATTATTTCTGGTCAAATACTAACATTAGATGTTTTGAATATCAATAAACAATTATTTTTAAACAATTCGCTGAAAGCTATTTGTTGTGTATTTATTAAGCCCAAATGTAATTCTACGTGGTAGAGCCATGCTGCAGCTATATTATTGTTGTAGCACGAATGGGTCGACGAGACCGGGAAACGACTACGCTCTCACAGAATACCAGCGTAAAATAGCTTTCGTATGGTGAGTTTAGAAAACCGGTGGCACATTTCCCTGGCAACGAGGCATTCCATCTTAGTCCTCAGGGGTAACAACGCGTCTGTCTGCACTTTGATTCTTAATCGAGGATAAATGAATATGTCTATATGCGACAGCATCAACTTACCATCATATCATCATATTACGTAAAATAGCAGATCAACGCTGCTCGGTTTCGTATGGTGAATGTAGAGAACCAGAGATCCTTTTTACTGCAAACGAGGCATTCCATCTTAGTTCTCATGGGTGGCAACGCATCTGAATTTTGATTCTTAATCGTGGATAGATGTAGATGGTAATGGGCCATAGAATCCACATATCATCCAGTGTAGTTTGTGCACATTAAAACATAAAAACGAGACAAAATGAAATAAATCTATACAAGGTATAATAGGCGATCTTATCGTTCTGGAAGCGATTTCTTCCGGGCAACCCTTATATAGCAAAGAACTGTTGTTTACAGCGAAGTGAAAATAGGGAAGGTGTACTTAATTTGACAATCAAGTTAAAAAATAAGTATATAAATACACACAAGATGATGACGGTTGAGGATAGGTAGGATAGATACAATTAAGGACGGGAATTATGATGGGAAATATTAGAGTTCCAAATAGTATTGCCAAAAATCGGTGTTGGTCTTGCAGTCTTGGTCTTGTGCTTGCATTTTTGCAAGAACAAAACCAAGAACAAGACCGCCTATTTTTAGCAAGACCAAGACCAAGACTGACCGTGCAATATTTGCGCAAGAACAAGGCTAAGCATGCGAGACTCTTGCGTCTTGCAGTTAGGACTGAGTATCGTTTCAGGGAGTATAGGAGTTCGGGTATACGCTTAGAGACTATATGAGATGCAAAAAATATAATTAAAAAAATGGATAATTGGACTTATGCGCATTACGAACAATACCATAAACATACATAGCGAATGAAAATATCCAGTAAAAGAAAAAAGAGTGCATCCCTAGTTTTGACCAACGGCACTTTGATAGTGGGCGGCGTCTTGTTGTCGGTGTCAACAAAGGTAGGATACTAAGCTGTCAAAGAAATTGTGCAGCTATTCGAAAGTACAAGGTCAAGATACACGTGCCGGCGGCTACTATTGATATCGCATACAATCATCGCCGCCGCGCCGCACGCACTACATTTGACACTGTTTGATTGCCGCCACAGAGTACATGTTCCAAAGAATAAAATAAGTTTCCGGGTGCTCAGAATGCACACGAATACATTATGCTGATCTGGCAAGGAATATTGTAATTAGATGTAAGGATGATGTAAGGGATGTAAGGATAGATACCATAATAATTTATTCTAGTAAGTAATTATTATAATAATCACTATATGGGTTTATAATAATTACATACTATTATTACCTAATAGATAAACATGTTCAATAAATTGCAAATCTCGACTTTTGGAAGTGTGTGTTTTTAAAACACAAAGTGCTCGAATATTTGATAAATATTGTAAACACTTTTAAAACACTTGAAATGTGTAAAAATGGATCTGGATCTTGTCTTCAAGTCTTAGTTATTAACGGGTTGAAGGAGTACCTAAGTAAACCCAGAGCCGCCAACTGGGAAGTAATAGGCTAATAGGTCATTGCGAGACTTGCGAGACTCTTGCTGCAAGACCAAGACCAAGACCAAGCCTGGGAGCGCAATACCAAGACCAAGGCCAGGTGTATTGACGCCAGACCAAGACCAAGACTTGCTAAGTCTCGTCTTGTTCTTGCATTTGGGCAACACTAGTTCCAAGTAATAAGTTTTGAGTAGATTTTTGAAGGAAAAAAAGGGGGAACGTCTAATATATAAAGGCAAGGAGTTCCACAAGCGTACAGCTGTAACCGAAAAAGATTAATTGAAGAAGGAGGATGAATGTACTGGAATACTAAGCAAAAAATTTGTTTGTGGAACGTAGATGACGATCGTGAGAGGGGGAAAGAATTCAAAGCGGTCTTTCAGGTATATTTATTTATGTATTTTTAATTGAATCTTCTAAAATGTATAGGATAGGAACTAATGATCTTATAAATTGATCAGAGTGCTGAAATACTAATCACCGTTCAACTTGCCGCGTGGTGGTGGCTAAATAGAATCCACCAGCCCACTTCGTCCAGCACGTGTCGTATAGCGCGACTATGGGTAAAATCACACAACATCGTAGCCTTCTATATGTAAGAGTATAATATGTCGTAGAAAATAGATGAAAGATAGCGCCTGCCAAGCGTGACATTATGACTGATCCTACTTAAATTAGGGTGTGCCCTTGTCTACCAGTAGATTCTTATAGACAGATAAAAAAGAGAAGGAAACAAATTTTCAATTACCGTTCAACTCTAGAACATAGTAGTTGTGAAACATATGAGGTAAAGTTATTGTAACTGGGTTATAATGGATTAATTTAACTTTCCCATGCAATTAAAACTAAACCTCATTTATCCTCTGTAATTAATATCTTCAATTAAACGCACCCTAAAGCGCTCCCGTGTTTAAATTAGTTTCAAATATTTAATTAGCTTTTAGTAACCAATAGAGATCTGCTGACGGCTTACAGTTTTGTTTGGCGTTTACATATTCATGTTTAAATTGGAGGATAGATCGCAACTGTGAATTAATGGCGGATTTACTTTTCATGTCCATGGGTATGGGACTTCGGTATTTGTTTATCTTCTTGTCTATATATATATATATATATATATATACTAGGTAGCCAGGCAGACGTTGTTCTGTCCTCTCTGACGACTCTGTGACATATATATTTTTTTTAAAATTCGTAATAAAAATATTTTGGGTCACTTTTAGGGATAAAAATCTCTCAAGTTGGAGCAAACTGCACACAGCGTGCAAAATTTCATTGCAATCAGTTTAGTAGTTTAGGAGTTCATCGCGGACAAACAATGTGATACGTAATTTTTATATATAAAGATTAAAGAAAGAAGTTAAACTTATTATAATTTAAAATTAAAAATTTTGTACAGCCGACTTCAATATAGGTTATTTGAGAATAACTCAATAACCATTGGTCTGACCTTGATCAAATTCATATGGGACCACACGAGAACTATCAGATTTCATATAAAAAAAGAATCATCGAAATCGGTTCGCCCAAGACAAAGTTATGAGGTAACACACATAAAAAAAAACGAAAAAAAAAAACTTACACTCGAATTGAGTACCGTCTCCTTTTTGGAAGTCGGCAGAAAAATCAATAATATTGTTGTAATAATTATTTTAAAAATATGTAAAAAATATATAAATAATGATAATTAAAAAAATATATTTAATTACTAATTTGAACTGGCTAATACTCGGGAATCCACGGTATGTACCCAAAATGTGAACAGTTATGATTACGTGCAATATGAGCAGGGATGCGCGCGTACTGTACTCTTCGTATTATGTTGGGTGCTGGCAGAATAAAAGCGTTGTAGAGTAGGCAACTGCAACATTAGAGAGAGAGTTAGAGCCCATTCACTATGTAATTCTTGTTATTTCTGTGTGTACTACTCATTTAACTTTCTTGGTGGTATTGAATAAATGTTTATTATTACCATTGTGTGTGTTGGAATGGGTCCCTTGATAGTTCAGATTCACAATTGAACCCGTTAGGCGGCGCTGTTGTCCAGCCCCAGAAATCATTTCTCTGCGTGATAAACTTAGAAATGAGGATATCCGCAGTAGAACCAGAGTAACCGATATAACCCAACGGATTAGTAAGCTGAAGTAGTAATGGGCCCCGTCATATAGCTCGAAAAACCGACAACCGATAAAGGTTCTCGAGTGGCAGCCTCATACCGGTAGGCGAAGTGTAGGGCGACCCCCCACTAGATGAAGTGACGACCTGGTAAGACATGCAGGAAGTCGATGCGCTTTGTGGCATTCCTTGAGGGAGACCTATGCTCAGCAGTGGACTTGTGAAGGGCTGTAATAATGATGACGATGACACAATGTTGTTGGCTGCACTATTATATTAAATTTTATAGTTAATTCAATTTAGTTTAATAAATTTAGTGTACACCGTTTGTGGATCTTAATAAAAAATCGTGATTCCATTACCCAGATGCATGTATCTTTTTATTCTACTATACTTCTACTACTTTTTACTGGAAAAGAGGCATTCCATCTTAGTCCTCACGGGTGACAACACATCTACGTTTTGATTCGCAAACGAAAATAAATGTAGATGTCTATGGGCCACAGCAACCACTTACCATCAGGTGGACTGTGTGCTCGTTTGTCACCCTATCCTATAAAAAAATACCAGCCCATAAAGTCTACTGCTAGGGAGGATTTGCTTGGTAGGAGAAGAAAGGTTTTTGTAGTGTCGTTACCCCAACTATTAAATTTTCAGAAACACGATTTTCTTCACCATGCTTCACTTCACTGCCGAGCACGTGGTTTTTTCTTTTATAATAGGGTAACAAAAGAGCACACAATCTACCTGATGGTAAGTGGTCGTTGTGACCCATAGACATACTACATTTATCCTCAATAAAGAATCATTATGCAGATGCGTTGTCACCCGTGAGGACTAAGATGGAATGCCTCTTTTCCAGTAAAAAGAGTCTCCGGTTCTCTTCACTCACCATACAAAATACAGCAGCGTTAAGCTGCTATTTTACGCTGGTATTCTGTGAGAGCGTGGTCCTTCCCCGGTCGAGCCGACCCATGCGTGTTACAACTATATGGCTCTGCCACAAATAAAAGTGGTTACCACATCCACCACAGATAAAATGGCGATTTACCTTGTTATTTTATGTTTGTTTATCCTTAGTGTGTGTATCAAGCCAAATAAATGAACTACTGACTCTGCGGAGTGAAGTAACTGGTGATAGACAATGATATTTTTTTAATTAAAACTACTTTTATTTTTGAGCCGTGATAGCTCAAGGGCTAAGCGCTCGCTGTAAATTTTCAGTACACGAGCAACCCCCTTTCGATCCCCCTCGGCGATAATAAAATTGTTAATTGTAATTTTAAGTGTTGATTAACCACGTGCATGGCAGTGAAGGAAACCATCGCGAAAAGCCTCAATGTCTAAGAATTAGAAAAAAATATTTCGAAAACATGTGAAGTTTGCAAAAACGCATTGGGGCGGCGGACATTTCCTTGCCCTAAAACCCTCTCAGGAACTGAGAGGAGACCTGTGCTCAGCAGTGGGACGTATATAGATTGCAACTTGTTTTTGTGAACGTATCGGATTTAGGTTATAAATGGCTGTTATCGCCCTCTTTTGCAATACAAAGATAGTTTCTAAGTCAGTCGCATTTCCCGATAGCAAAATCCCATGAAATATAATGCTATGGAAATAACTGAAATGCACTACAGAGCTTATAGATAGATGATAATGATTCCTTGTAGATAAGATGCAATCATCTTACCCATTTCCTGTACTTCCAACGGTGTGCATTCGGACTTCAAACAGAGCTAAGTATATTATACACAGGCTGTGAGGTAGCTCTTTTTATTACGGAGCAGTGGCAACGCATCTGTGGTTTTTGTCAATTTTACAACTGGCCTTTTTTATAAAACTCTAAGTCCACCTGATGATAAGTGGCTCCTGCAGTCCTTGCATGCGAGCAAATAACTTAAAACAAAGATGACTACAGATGCGCTCTCACCCCACGCTCTCACAGAAAACCAGCGTAAGGTAGAAGCATAGCGCGGCTGTGTTTCGTATGATGAGTGTAGAGAACCAGAGACCCTTTTTACTGGAAGAGAGGCATTCCATCTTAGTCCTCACGGGTGATAATGCATCCGCATTTTGATTCGCAAACGAGGATAGATGTAGATTTCTATGGGCCACAGCATCCACTTACCATTAGGTGGAATGTCTGCCCGTTTGTCACCCTTATTTTATAAAAAAACCGGAACACGGTAGTGCTCCCATTACCGCTTGGCGGCAATAATAAATAAGTGGGTGGTACTTACCTGCCTAGATGGACTACTAGGGAGAAAGAATTCCTACCTTCTGGTAAAATTTCTCTTAAAAGTTCTATAAACTTGTTACATCGAAGGAGGGTAATATGGATTAGCATTGTTATCTTGAATTACTGAAGCCTCAAGCCCTTCATATATAATTTTACTTCAAACACTACTATCAGTGAGTTTCTTGAGCACGGTCCTTAGACAGTTGATTGAATACTTACGGTTCAATACATCTTCGCAGACGAGATTAGGCGGCTGTGGTGACGTGACAGAATTTAACACGGTAGATACAATACCATGGAATTGAGATATGCTTCTTGATAATGATTTAACATAATATTTTTTAATAAACACTTAATAACAAAGACAAAAATATCATCACAAAGCTTCGGGGTTGTGTAAGCTAAGTGATTTAAATTTTTTTTTTTTTTAGAACTCACAGTCCACTCGATGTTAATTAACTTTAAATAAAGTAGACTGCGGATGAAGGAAACTTAGCCTAAGTACTCAACGGTGCCAAGGGGCACCGTTGAGTACTTAGGCTAGGCTTCACATGACCCCCGTGTGGGGTTGCCAGAGCTCCCATCGGGCGCGTCCCCAGGTGGCGGATAGGGGAACGCCGCTCAGATATAGGTGGTAGCGGGAAACCGTCGCGGACCAAAACTGGCTGGGTGAAGGCTTGTCTGGATAGTGGAGGGCCTATTAGTTGCTTCCTGTATCCTCTCCGTTGAGAGGAACAGAGAATGCGACATGCGCGGTGAGGTGCCAGGTGCACTCGGCTTTTGCCGACGCCGGGCAACCCGTAATTGCGGGATTTTCAGGGACCACACCCTGTAAAAAAGGAAACCGAATGGGCTCAGTGTTCCCTCACCCGGTCACTGGGCAGGCATGGGAAGAACCCGTATCGACCCTGCCACCGTTCGAACTTCGGAATCCCTCTGGCGTGTCGTGGATCACGTCTCGCGGCGCCTTTGGGGCCGAGGGCTCTTGGCTTTACCGCCTGGAGTCGCGAGGATGATAACCTCTTTAAAAAATCACCCGAAGCTCAAGCGTGGCACGCCGTGAGGAGCTGCATGGCTGATGGGTAAATGTTCAGTCGTTAGCGTTGCCCCCGTCGGGGTACCGGCCGACACCCTTGACGGGTTACACATAGGCTTATCCGGGCACAGGAGGCGCTGCTCGGATGGACTGCTATTTCCTCCACACTCGTGGGATAAAACATGGAAAAATATAAATATAATAAAAACGTAGAGGTTGAAAAAGAGGCAGGATCAGACACTGGAAGCGGTGTAAATCGGTCGCGTGGGACGTCTTCCGCTAGGAAACGTCCAGTGTGCCGGTCTTCAGAAGAGGAAGGCCTGCCGGCCCCCAAGTTGCCGACTTCGGTGAGGGGTCGGCAGGCATCGAGAGGGGCGAGTGCTTCGCAGCCGCCGAGGGATAAGCACGGACGGTTCGTGTGCTCCAATACCTCAGCGGCTAGTGAAGCAGAAAGTGACATGGGGTTCACTACGGAGGACCCTGGCGATGGCGGTGAAAGCTGTGCCTCGCTGGGGAGTTCAAAGGCGGAGCTCAACGCCGCCAAGAGGGAGCAGCGCAAAGCCGTCGCGGCCGACGAAGTGTCGGAAATGGCCCGACGTGCTCGCGAGCGACGAGCTGCTCTTGCGGCGGAAGGGGGAGAGCCATCTGCGGTGGCCTTAAGCCAGCTGGCTCTGGATGGGGTGGACTTAGTCCTGAAGGTTGCCACCAAGTCCGGCAGCCTAAAGGGCACGTTCACCCGTGGCTTAAAGGAGGCTGCCGCGGATATTAGGGAGGCGGTTGGCATCCTCCTCAACAGGACGGCCTCTGACGAGGTCGCAAAGTTACAGGAGGAAAACAGCCGCCTCAGAAACGACTTAGAGGACCTCCGGCGGCAAGTCGCTGCGCTAAGCGAAGAGCAGCAGCGACGCACGTCCTCCGATGCCGCGCCTGTAGTGGCCCCGACTCCCGCACCGCAACCGGCAAGCCCTCGTACCGACGAAGAGGTTGAGCGCATTGTCCGGACCTGCATGCTCCAGTGCGGGAGCATGGTTAACGCTCGGCTGGAGGCGATTTCACGGCGTCTCCCGGAGGAAATCCTCCGTCCGCCTTTGGCGGCGGACACACGGAGAACTGAGGAGTCGCCGAGACTTGCGCCTCAAAAGGGGAAGCCCGCGGAGGGTAAGAAAAAGCCCGCGGAGGGAGCTCCTTCGAGCGAGCAGCCCACGACTGTCGGGTCTAAGGGTGAGACCTGGGCAAAAGTCGTGGGCCGCAAGAAGGCCCGCAAAGCCGCCAAGAAGGCCGCAGCAGCTGCATGCGCCCCAGGTGGAACCGCAAAGACGGCTCCTAAACCTGCGCGGCGGACTGCCAAAGGAGGTCGCAAGAGACCGGCTGTGCATGTTCCGCGGTCCAATGCTGTAACGCTAACGTTGCAGCCCGGAGCTGTGGAACGTGGCGTGACGTACCAGTCGGTCATCGCCGAGGCCAAGGCCAAGATCAAATTATCTGATCTTGGCCTTCAGTCCGTCACCCTCAGGCAGGCTGCCACGGGTGCACGGCTGTTCGAGGTGGCTGGTACTGTGAGCGGCAGTGCCGAAAAGGCGGACGCACTGGCCGCCAAGATGAGGGAGGTTCTCAACCCTGAGGACGTCCGGGTCTCCAGACCAATGAAAACCGCTGAGATGCGGATTGCTGGCCTGGATGACTCCGTGACCTCTGAGGAGGTGGTGGCGGCCGTTGCCAGAAGCGGAGAGTGTCCGCCGGACAAGGTGCGGGCTGGCGACATACGCACCGACGCCACCGGACTCGGTGCGGTCTGGGTTCGGTGCCCTGTAGTGTCGGCGAAGAAGATCGCCGATAACGGCAGATTGCTGGTAGGCTGGGTGGCGGCAAGGACAAAGCTCTTACAGCCCCGGGCTTTGCAGTGCTTTCGGTGCCTGGAAAAAGGGCACGTCCGGGCGAAGTGCACCGCCGAGGTTGACCGTAGTGACCTCTGTTATCGCTGCGGCCAGCCTGGCCACAAGGCTGCCCTGTGCACCGCGGCGCTCAACTGCAGCCTTTGCTCTGCTGCGGGAAGGCCAGCGGAGCACAGAGTAGGCGGAGGGGCCTGTGGGGCGCCTGCCAGCAAGGCCCAAAAGAAAAAGCAAAAGAAGAGGAGCACTAAGCCTGCCGGGTTAACCTCGCTGCCCCCGCAGGCTAGCAGCTCTGCGGCCGACTCCCGGCCCAGGACCTTTGCCGAGGGAATGGAATGCCAGTAACGGCACAACTCCATTTTCTCCAGGGCAACATCAACCACTGTGCCAGAGCTCAGGATCTCCTACTCCAGAGCATGGCACAGTGGTCGATTCACGTGGCTGTGGTCGCCGAACCGTACTTCATTCCCACCCGTGACAACTGGTTGGTATGCGCTGACGGTTTGGTGGCTATTATTGGCGAGACTCTGGTCGACCCGTCTCGGGGCCGCGGCTGGGTTGCTGCGGTCTCGGGCGGCATCGTTATTGTAGGGGCGTATTTCTCCCCCAACAAGAGTCTCGCCGACTTTGAGGGTTTCCTTGTCGAGTTGGGCGCCGTCGTAGGCCGCTATCACCCTCGTCCCGTTCTGGTGCTCGGGGATCTCAACGCCAAGTCATCGGCGTGGGGATCTCCGGTCACTGACCCTCGGGGCGAGGTGCTAGAAGAGTGGACGGTGACGACTGGTCTGGTCGTCCTGAATCGGGGTTCGGAATACACGTGCGTGCGGCAGCGGGGTGGGTCGATAGTGGACGTCTCGTTTGCTAGCCCCTCTGTCGCCAGCCGAGTCCGCGACTGGCGTGTCGCCGCAGAGGTGGAGACGCTGTCGGACCATCGATATATCCGGTTCGACGTCTCTGCCCAGACTGCGAGCGACCGCCATCCAACAACCCCGATTAACGACGGCCCGCGTTGGGCGCTTAAGCGCATCGACAGGGAACTACTCGAGGAAGCAGCCTTAGTCCAGTCCTGGATCTGGGAGTCGACGACGGACGGCCCCGTCGACGTCGAAGCGGTGGCGCTATGGTTTCGCGGGGCGATGACGCAGATCTGCGACGCGTCCATGCCCCGTGTCCGCCAACGGTCCGCAAAGCGCCAGGTGTACTGGTGGACCGCCGAGATCGCGCAATTACGCATAGCGTGCGTTGCGGCTCGTCGCCGGTACACCCGATACCGGAGGCGGCGTCGACGGGATTCCGCCGAGGAGGACGCGCTGTATGAGGTGTACCGCGCGTCTAAGGAGACTCTGTGGCTGGCCATTAGCGACTCAAAGTCGCGTGCCAGGGAGGAGCTGCTGGGGTCCCTAGATCGGGATCCGTGGGGGCGCCCCTACCGTTGGGTACGGGGCAAGTTGCGTCCCTGGGCGCCTCCACTAGCACAAACGATGCAACCCCAGTTGCTAGAGGCGGTTGTATCGGCTCTCTTCCCTGAGCGAGTGGGACACGTTCCCCCGGCGATGGCTTCGCCCTCAGCCACAGACTCTCCAGAAGAGGAGAGCACCGAAGTCCCCGAGGTAACGCAAGCAGAGACGAGAGCGGCCGTGTCGCGACTCCGGGCTAAGAACACAGCGCCCGGACCCGACGGAGTTCCTGGTCGAGCTCTCGTCCTGGCTCTGAAGGAGCTAGAGCCCCAGCTGAGAGGGCTCTTCACGGCATGTCTCGAGCAGGGTCAGTTTCCCAGTGTGTGGAAGGAGGGGAGGCTGGTCCTGCTCAGGAAGGAGGGGCGCCCCGCGGACTCACCGTCCGCGTACCGGCCCATAGTGCTGCTCGACGAGGCGGGCAAACTTTTTGAGCGTATCATCGCAGATCGCCTCGTCAGCCACTTGTGCAGAGAGGGGCCGGACCTGGACGAGAACCAGTTTGGTTTTCGTCGCGGGCGCTCCACCATAGATGCTATTACGCGCGTGAGAGCCCTGGCGGAGGAGACAGTGTCTCGGGGTGGGGTGGTGCTGGCGGTGTCTTTAGACATCTCCAACGCCTTCAACACCCTACCCTGGAGTTGTATCCGGGAGGCGCTGAATTACCATCGCGTGCCTCCCTACCTCCGCCGCACAATAGGGGCTTACCTTGAGGAGAGATGCGTTACGTATCGGGGACGTGACGGCGCAGGTCGGCACGTCATGTCGTGCGGTGTTCCGCAGGGATCGGTCTTGGGACCGCTTCTGTGGAACATCGGCTACGACTGGGTGCTGAGAGGTGAACTCCCGTCGGGCGCCGACTTGACGTGTTATGCGGACGACACGCTCGTCACTGCCCGGGGGAGCTCGCACAGGGAAGCAGCGTTGGTTGCCACGGCTGCGGTGTCACAAGTGGTGAACCGCATCCGGCACCTGGGCCTAAAGGTGGCCCTAAACAAGTCGGAGGCCATGGTGTTCCATGGCCCTCGACGCGCGCCGCCGCCGGGATCACACATCGTGGTCAGCGGGGCCCGGATAGCTGTCGAGTCCACCATGAAGTATCTGGGATTGGTGCTCGACAGCCGATGGGAATTCGGACCCCACTTCCGGCGGCTGGCGCCCAAGCTGATGGGTGCAGCGGGCGCGCTATCAACGTTGCTTCCCAACTTGGGGGGCCCGAGCGCCGCCTGTAGGCGGTTGTACGTGGGAATCGTGCGGTCCATGGCCCTGTATGGGGCCCCTGTGTGGGCGATGGACATGACGGCCAACACTCTCGCCATTCTGCGCAAACCGCAGAGGGCGATGGCCGTCAGAGTCGTCCGCGGGTATCGCACGATTTCCTACGAGGCGACTTGTGTCCTGGCCGGATCCCCGCCCTGGGACCTAGAGGCGAAAGTACTCGCGTCATTATATCGATGGCGCGAGGAAGAGCGGGCACGGGGCTCGAGGTCGGTGCAGCGGCAGATCGCGCTGCGCCGAGAGGAGCTCCGTCAGGTCCTGGTGGCGGAATGGCGGCAAAGGCTTCTGCGCCCTACCGCCGGCCTCGCTACCGTCGAGGCGATCCGGCCAGTACTCGACGACTGGCTCGGGAGAAGGCACGGCTCCCTGTCGTTTAGGGTGACGCAGGTGCTGTCGGGGCATGGCTGCTTCGGCAAGTATCTGTGCCGCATAGACAGGGAGCCGGACGCTCGGTGCCACCACTGCGTCCATTGCGGGGAAGACACGGCGCAACACACGCTCGCTGAGTGCGTAGCTTGGGAGGAGCAGCGCCGTGTCCTCACAAACAAAGTAGGAGGCGATCTGTCGCTGCCGGCCTTAGTGCGGAATATGGTCGGTAGCGCAGAGTCGTGGGACGCGGTGGTGTCCTTCTGCGAGGACGTGATGTCGCAGAAGGAAACTGCGGAACGGGAAAGGGAGATCTCGACTCCCTTCCCCAGCCGCAGAAGGCGCACCGGGCGCAGGAGAAGGGCGGACAACGCCCTTCTCCGGCCCCCATGAATGGGTCCAGGGGCGAGGGACTTGGGGAAGCCCCCGCCACCCCCTTTTCGATGGACCCGAGGCGGAGGCGCGCGTGGGTGTCGGCGCGCGCCCCTGAGGCGATACACGGGGTAGTTAAACACCTCACTACCCCGTGCAGGAGACGAGGCCCGGACAGACCGGGCCAGCACTAGTGTGGGGCTGCGGAAGAATTTGGATTCCCGCGGCCCCACGCGCACGTGCGAGGAGACACCGGGGTGGTTTTAGCCGGTAAGAGTCCGGCACGCCCCTCCGCCTTTCCCCAGGCGGAGGAAGTCCATGAGGATTTCCCCCCGTAAAAAAAAAAAAAAAAAAAAAAAGACTTCACATGACCGCGCGGTACCGGAGCGCTAAAACCCGTGCGCAAGATCTTGAACCGCGCGACACCACGGGGTTCAAGTTCTACGAACTTATATCAACCTGTTCAGTTGATCCGCGCGAGTTGAGACGGACTGACGCATAAATGCAGGAAAAATGAGTTGGGAAGATGCCAGACTGCCGCGCGTACATATGCCGTCATGAGAGTGCTCCAACCGCGCGGTGACGGCCTCATCGCGCGTTCATATAAACTTAGCCTTACTTAGATCTTGTACCGCGCGGTCGGTAGTTTCGAGCGGTACCGCGCGGTCATGTGAACTTAGCCTAAAATGGGACGTCTCACATCCTGTGATTACACTGGCTGTCTACACCCTTCAGAGCGCAACACATCATTGCAAGCACTGCTCTTTGGCGGCAGGAATAAGTAAGAGTGTGGTACCGAGACGGATACCTAAGCAGAAAAGCAGCCCTGCCACATAATAGTAATAATTTAAAATAAAAAAAATTATACAACCGACTTCAATATAAATTATTAAGAATAACTCAAAAACAATTGGTCAGACCTCGATCAAATTAAAAGCACGGGACAATATGTGAAGCACCAGCTTTCAAATAAAAAAATAATCATCGAAATCGGTTCACCCAGTAAAAAGTTATGAGGTAACACACATAAAAAACATACAGTCAAATTGAGTACCGTCTCCTTTTTGAAGTCGGTATAAAAAGTACTATAGTAAGGATCCAAATCTTTTACGTGGCTATAAGGTCATCAATGAACACGACGACGATAGCCGTCAGTATTTGAAAATTTAGTTACTAGCGTAAGTTCTTACGGCCAGCCTCCGCAGAGCCTACTTCACCTGAGTATGCCTCGTGTAGAGGCGAAACACGTGTCGTATAATCGAGAGTGGTGTGTCGTTCCTAGTGTGGTGGTTTTGGGGGTGGTGGTGCTGACGGTAGCGGTGCTGGGATTGGTGGTGACGGGTATAGTGCACGCAATTAAGGGAGGGTAGGTGGTCACCTTCAAACTGGACAGGACATATCATTTTCTTTATTTACGCGGAATTAAGCAAATAAAGTTATAACAACCTCATTATAATCGATTTCCGCAAAGTAACGCCTGATTCTATTAATAAGTTATCATTCGTGAAAAAAAAACCGGCCAAGTGCGAGTCGGACTCGCGCACCGAGGGTTCCGAACAAATCTGTAGGTATATAAGTTTAAAATTATTAAAAATATTTTTATTATATGATGAAACAAAAATATATGCATTTCGTAATTTTTCCTTTATCTGTATTATAAAACGTTGCTTCGTACCAAATTTCAAGATTCTGAGTCCACGGGAAGTACCCTGTAGGTTTTGATTCGCTTGCGAATGTCGAAAACTTGCGGCATAAACGGCTGTATCTTTTGATTTCGTTGGCTTAGAAGTTTGATTTTTTCACACGTCTAAGGGACAGTAGACATGAGTATTTGATATGAATTTCAGCTTGATACCTCTACGCGTTCCTGAGAAAAAGGGTCTTGACAGACAGACAGACAGACAGACAACAAAGTGATCCTATAAGGGTTCCGTTTTTTCCTTTTGAGGTACGGAACCCTAAAAATAGATTCTAGTTTTCGACACTGCTTTTTGCATATAAATATTCTTTACCAGTCAACCTATATATAGGTTAGTTACAAAATTGATAAAATAAATAATTAAAAGTAATTACAATTGGTATTGAGGTTTGTTTTAATGTGATGCGTCCGAGTTGTCCATTTTCAAAAATGTTGACGTACCTGCAAAGAAAAAAAAAAAATTAATATTAAGTAATAGTATCATGTTACTAATTTACTACTAGATGGTGGAACTCGTATGTCTAGGCTTTCGTTGGGTAAGCACCACCATCTTACCTACTTTTGTCGCCAAATAGCATTGCCTGCACTGCTGCGTTCCGGTCTAAAGGCTACACCCACAGAGAGGCAGTACAGTTACAGGCTGTGACTACATTCTTAGTCCTCAGAGGTGACATCGCACCTGTAGCCTTCTTTGTTTGAATGTAGCTGCAGGTGTCCATGGACTGCAGTACTTAGTCACCTACCATCAGGTGGACTGTAAGTTTGTTTGTCACTTCACGTGGCAGAGCCATGCTGCAACTATATTAGTAGTGTAGTTGTAGCACGAATGGATCGACTCGACCGGGGAAGGACCACGCTCTCACAGAATACCAATACCAGCGTATAATAGCAGCTTAACACTGCTGTGTTTCGTATGGTGAGTGTAGACAACCGGAGACTCTTTTTACTGGAAAAGAGGCGTTCCATCTTAGTCCTCACGGGTGACAACGCATCTGCAATTTGATTTGCAAACGAGGATAGATCCACAGCAACCACTTACCATCAGGTGGAGTGCTCTCTGTGCTCGTTTGTCACCCTATCCTATTAAAAAAAACTTCAGTTTAATTTAAAAAAATGTAATTTTATAATAAAAAAAGCGAATTACAAGAAAACTGAAGCAGTAAAATTCTAAATGGTAAATTCGATCATGGTATTTACTTTCGTTTATTATCGACTGCAGTGGCGCTCAGCGGGCCTAGTAGTAGTCGGTTAGGAGAGTAATGTTATGCTCATTCGCACTATTTAATTGGAGTCCTTCTAGTTCAAATATCATCAATAGAACAACTGAGTACACAATACCTGATGGCAAGTGGATACTGCGGCTCATAGACACCTATATCTATTAACATTTTCACAGTCCGGTTTTCAGACACAAAAGTAAAACAATAGCAATGACCTATATGTAGTACACAGGAGTGTTAAAGTGTTAAGAATTAAAAAGTGCAAACTGAGAAAGAGCATTTGTTATGTTAATATTATTTATTAGTATCCTTTTTTCAACCGAGTTCAAAAAAAGAAGAAGGTTTTCAATTCGATATTTTAATGTGTGTTACCTCAAAACGTTTTTCTAGGTGAATCGATTTTGAGATTCTTTGTTTTTAAATGGCGTTTCTCATGTGGTCCCATATAAATTGATCAAAATCTAACCAGTGGTTTTTGAGTTATCCTTAATAACGCGTTAATGATGTTCTCATTTTATTTATATTGAAGTCGGTTCTACAAATTTTTTAATTTTACCACTTGGTATATATAACAGTTAAATAAAACCCATAAGAAAGAATACCGTACACATTTGGATGATTTTATGGCTTCCGATGACATCATAAACATCTTTTGCAGTTACTGTTACATCCCATTAAAAGTCCACTCCTGAACATAAGGACTCCCCCATAGGAGGCTATTGCTTGGCAGGTGGGTTGGTAACCGAAGATTAATTTTTAATTTTAGTTGTTATTAGACGGTCGCTGCAGACTTCCAAGAGCTGATGATGATGAGAAGAAGAATAACAAATCAATAGTTAATGGAAGAAAACAAGTTTAATTCATGGAAAAGCATTTGCAAGATTTATTTTTAGATACGAGACTTTCATCTTCATCTTTATTTCATTCAAGTATGGATTTTCTATCATTAGGGTGCATACACAATGAAATGAGGGTTTAAAGTGAGCCAGGTGAATACGAAAGTGATTTACTTTGAATAAGGTATGCATGAGAGTGCTTTCAAGTGGTCTAATTTGAAAGTACTACGTCGCTGTTATACGCCAATTTGTTTGCGGTACGATTTATTTAGAAGAAGAACAGTGTAGGGACTTGTATATTTTTCTATTTTAAGTACTTGTTTACCACGCGCTCAGCGATAAAGGATAACACCATGACGAAAATTGCGTGCCTAAGGTTTTAAAAAGTGGGCAGCGCGGTGGTACAAATTGCCTCCATAACCCTCTTTGAAATGAAATGAGAAGAAACATTTAGCCCAGTAGTGAGACACATACATTCATAAAGCTCTACATCTACCATTTGGACAAAAGTACATCGGGAAAAGACGACGAAAGAAGGAAGACGATGCCGCATAGAGGATCCAATCTCTTTACATTTGCAGCATCCGAAGTCTAATAGATCAACGAGCTACAAATTATACGTACTCCGGATCTTGCAAAATACAAAGAGACACTCCCCGCTCCCGATTTCTGGCCCTCTGGGGTGTAAGAAGAAAGTTCTCTAAATAGTGTAATGTTTATTTTTTATATATATTTGTAGGTTAGGGTACATATTGCCAATGTTCCTCATTTTTATGTCTTTGATGCATGAAATAAAGTTATTCTATTGTATTGTAGGTACTCATTTTTTTTATAAACGTTACCTCTACACTAGGATTTTCTCCTGTATCATGGGGGCAGTTTAAATACTTAAATTTCATAAAGACACATCCATATTATAAATATCCATCCATATAAGTCGTAACTTTACTTTTTACTTTTGTATGACTTGGGAATTTTTGTCTCAAATTGTCATTGTTTTAAGAGATGATGTAATCTCACGGCATAAGGGAAACCATTAGCCAACCCCATCCCATTGTTGCAATAATGTATCAAATCAAAGGTATACTTGGTGCTGTCGCCTGTCTTAGTTTTCGGGAGCGTTCCAAAAATACCCTGTATAATAAATATTAAAAAAATATAAATAAAGAATAAATAGCCTAAAGCGAGCGAGAGTATCACCACTATAAACTGCCTTGTAAGGCCATAGAAGTACACAGTTCGTCTTAAGAATGCGTCAGCTGACATTTTCTACTCTGCATGAGAAAAAATTACCATATAATTTTATTTTTGTTTTTCTGTAACGTAAGATTTTTGTTATAGAACAAAAGCGGTATTTTATAAGACAAACGAGCGCACAGTCCACCTGATGGTAAACGGGTGTTGTGGGTCACAGATATCTACATCCGTCCTCGATTAAGAATCAAAATGTAGAAGCTGCGTCATACCTGAGGACAAAAATGGAATGTTTTGTTTCCAGTAAAAAGAGTCTCCGGTTCTCTTCACTCACTATACGATACACAGCAGGGTTAAGTTGCTATTTTACGCTGGTATTCTGTGATGTTCCTCGGTAGAGGAGACCTATTCCTGCTACAAGCATAATATAGCTGCAGCATGGCTCTAACACGTAAATTATGTATATATCTATCAGAAACCATTATATATTTCTGGTGTTTCCCATAGTCATCTCTGACGACACCCACGGGACGAAATGAGGTGACGGATCCCCTTACGCCATCCTCATTTTTTAACTTCTTAAAAAATCTGTATCTTAAAAATGGATTAATTTTTTTTATAAGATAAGGGCAACACAGTCCATCTGATGATAAGCGGTCGCTATGGCCCACAGACACCTACGTCTATCCTCGATTACAAATCCAATTGCAGATGCGTTGTCACCCGTGAGAAACTAAGGTGGAATGCCTTGTTTCCAGTAAAAAGGATCTCCGGTTCTCTACACTCACCATACGAAATAGAGTAACCTTAAGCTGCTATTTTACGTTGGTATTCTGTGAGAGCGTGGTCCTTTTTTGGTTGAGCCGACCCATTCGTGCGATAAAAATGTAAGGAAATTAATATATTAACTTTGGCCTCTCAATACATTTATGAAAATGTAATGTACGTACACAAAAATAAGGCCCGCTTTTCACTACGGGATATAATATAATATATATTACATCTCGAGATATAAATTAATATCGCTCACCATACATTTCATATGGAATCGTTTACACTTAGCTATAATATATATTACATCTCTAGCTATAAATATTTTTTCGATCGACCGAGCGATATTTTAATATTATATTTTGCCCCCTGTACCCCGCACACCGTTCCGCGCCCCCGCAGAACGGTGTACGGGGTAAAGGGGGGTAATCCAATGACCAATGACGAACGCACACTGGTTAAAAGATATATCTCACAGTGTGAACGCCAATTGCGGGATATAATTTATATTTCGGGATATAATATATATTATATCCCATAGTGAAAAGCCAGCCTAAAAGTAGTTTTACAAAAATAAGTGATATTTATTCTGTAAATACTAGGAACAGACACAAGCTAGTAGTACCAGTTACTCGACTCCATCGAGTCAGTAATTCATTCTTGGGGCGAAACTAAGTTTGTATAAGAATAATAAGAATAAGAAATATTTATTCAGTTCAAAAAATATACAGATACTGACTTAGTTACTGTTCTGTTACATATTTATATGTCTCATATTTTATCATTTTATAATATCAAACAGTATCACTGGGCTCCACACTAGGATTCCCTGTGTCGTGGAGACCAGTCTTCCCATTTATATAGAAGTTAATGATTAGTCGGTATTATGTAATTCTATTATTTATATAATTAGAATTCTTAATAAAAAGGGTAATTATAATATTAAGGAATTTATGGATGATAATAACCCCTGGAAATGAGGTGATCGCTAGCTATTTCTAATTTGTTGTGTTGTTAATTTGTGTAACATACATGATTGTAAGCTGTTATTTAAAAAAAAGTTTCTTGCTGGTTCTTCCCAGGACAGAGGTTTTTTTCCGAACCAGTGGTGATCAAACTAAGATTGCCTTTCAATAAGTATTATTTATAATCTATATTGAATAAAAAAGTTTCTGTTTCTGTACAACTGTAGTACTAATATAGCTGCAGCATGGCTCTACCACGTATAAGTAGCAAGAAGTTGGTATTTTTATTGTGTAAAAATCAATTTCAAGTAAAGCTTGCTTAACTATGCAAATTAGTTGTTCCCAATTAAAGTAGGTCACCGTAACTACACAATGTCATTGGAGCCGTGCAGGGGTGCAGCTTTAAGCTCTAGTACTGAGAGTAGATGTAGCCGTGAATATATTATAATGTGACTTAAACAACAGACATGTTTATAAAGTTACTAGATGATTGATGATTGATGATGATGATTATACGTGGTAGAGCCATGCTGCAGGAATATTTCTGGTTTAGTGGTAACACGAATGGTTCGGCTCGACCGGGGAAGGACCACGCTCTCACAGAATACCAGCGTAAAATGGCAGCTTAATGCTGCTGTGTTTCGTATGGTGAGTGTAGAGAACCGGAGCCCCTTTTTACTGGAAACGAGACATTCCATCTTAGTCCTCACTGGTGAAAACACATCTGCATTTTGATTCGTAATCGAGGATTAATGTAGATGTCTATAGACCACAGCAATCACTTACCATCAGGCGCTCGTTTGTCACCATAATCCTATAAAAAAAAACGACAACTAACAGGAACAAACAATTTTACTTCATATACCATTATTCCTTTTTTATAGGACAAGAAGGTTATTTTTATTCGGTGTTATGTTATTGTGTGTTAGTTTGTTTTGTTTATTTGTGAGCTCCAGTAGTCTAAATGGCTCGCCGAATTTTTTAGGTTTTATAAAGGCCCATTTACACTGTAAAGTTGCTTGTTAAATAAAATAAATTTGAAGTAATAATTAACATACACTGTCTCAACAATGCGTAATATTCTCTCTGCTCTGGAATGCCAAGTTGTATTTTAAACTTTCACAGGTGTAAAAAGCACATAACGAAACCCAGATATTGGGTACAGCGTTCAATGTTGAATGAAAAATTGGCGCTCGCAAATAGTTGCATTTCTTGAAGTAACTCATCAAAAAATGTCACAAGTAAGTGTGGCAAATCAAATCTTGAAAGCTATTCTCCCTGTTCAAATATGTGATTGGTGGTAACATATATGTTGCAATAATTGCTTGTCAAAACTTGTAAACAATATTAGCATTCCAGATACACAAAAATAATACATAAAAAAATTAAAGTAGTTATACAAATATAAGTCAAATTCATTCTGTAAATACTAGGAACAGACACAAGCTAGTAATACCAGTTACTGGACTCCACCGAGTCAGTATTTCATTCTTGGGGCGATGTATACGCTTTTACAATAAACTCCTAGAAAATATACAAAATTTGATCTGCGGGAAGTTCAAAAACTATATTAAACAAAGTTTGTATAAAAAGGGTTATAATAATATTAAGGAATTTATGGATGATAATAACTCCTAAGAATGAGGTGATCGCTACCAAGATATTTCTAATTTGTTTTGTGTGGTTAATTGTGTAACATACATGATTGTAAGCTGTTATTTTTAAAAAAAAGTCCCGCTGGGTTTCTTGCTGGTTCTTCCCAAGACATAGGTTTTTTTCGAACCAGTGGTAATTAAATAAAAAGTGACTTTCAATAAGTATTATTTATAATCTACATTGAATAAAAAAGTTAAAAAAATTATAATGTATGGCAACCTCATGTAAACGGCTACATCAATTATTGATTTTGATACAAGAAACATGAACAATGTTATGGGACATAAAGCTAGTTATATAAGTGATAGTTTGAAATTCAACTTGCCATCCCCCCCCCCCCCCCCCCTAAACAAGAATATTAAACATTGTTTCTGCAGTGCACGTGAATTATTGCTTTGAGTTTATTGTAAGCAACGAGTACGCTGTAAATGGGTCTGTAGCCTGGCATATCGTGAAGAAATTTGTTCAAAACTATAGTCCTCTTATATAATATCCTGTCGCTCTCTTTTTAAGAACAATGAAGATTTGACACGCACATATCAGGAAACTAATGTTTAATCTTTTATATTATAATCTAGAACTTTTTATAATTAAATAGTTTTATAATAATAGTAGGCAGTAATTAAGAGCCGTGGTAGTTTAGGGACTAAGTGCTCGCTGTATATTTCGTAGTACAGAAGTTGCCCAGGTTCGTCCCCCGCCGTTACCAATAACATTGTCAATTATAATTTTAAGTAGCGTGAAACCTGGCAACTTTGCCATTTTTGGAAAGACTTAAAAGTTTAGGATCAATATTCGAAAAAATAAATGTACTACCACACTGGGCGTCAATGTTAAATGTGACATTATATTCTTCATAGATTTGGTATTTATTAGAGATTTAAACAAATAATAACACTAAATAGCCAAAATACTCAAAAATAGAAAATGGCAAAGTTAACCTCACTTTGTGGCAACGTCGGTATTGACGAATCCATAATACAAGGAAAATGCATTTCTGGCTGGTAAATAAAAAAGTGGTGAGATACAGGTGTCTTAGTTAGTGTTTCAATAAATAAATAAATATAAACTTTGTTGATTTCTCTTTTAATAAACTAACATGACGACAACAACAATGACATATACAACTACATGTTATTATGCAAGAAGACAATAAAAAATGCAAAACATTAAAAACGTAAGAAAAAATTTGTGTGTCGCGACTCCGAAGCTTTCTTGTTCCTTTCTGTTGACCGCGCGTTGACCCCCAATTGGGCATTTGGCGCGAATGGGGAATAGGCGGAGCCACTTTAAACGTTAATTTTCGATGTGTCTTAATTGTGTTCCAAATAGCAAACTTTACGCTTGTGACAACGTTGCCCTCCCGTTTTTCAATTTCTCATACAAACTTGAAAATATGTGTCAGGGTATGGAACGGTAATGCTGCTGTGTTTCGTATGGTGACTGTAGAGAACGGGCGATCCTTTTTACTGGAAAAGAGGCATTTCATCTTAGTCTTTACGGCTAACATCTGCGTTTTCATCCTTAATCGAGGATAAATGTAGATGTCTATGGGCTACAGCATCCACTTACCAACAGGTGGACGGTGTGCTCGTTTGTCACCCATATTCTAAAATAAACATCGCTACAAACATACATACATAGAATGTCAAGTACAGAACCCTATCTTTAAAAAGTCGTAAACGGTTAAAAATATAGGTTGAAAGTGATAACCCTTGGTTGTAGTAAAACATGACAAAGTAACCGTTATATCGTTGCGTCACTAGTATGGTAACGTTGCCAAGTTAGTATTATAGATAAATATTAACACCAACATGTTAAAAACGATATATTACATTTGATAACCATTAATATTACGTTACTATAAAGATATAGATACGTACATTCAGTATTTCAAACGATAATTAACCAAAGTTCTGGTTCACTGAACAAAGAGGTTATTTCGCCGGCAGAATTCCGCGTTAAAATAAAATACCAAAATTAACTCTCATGTTGCTATATCTATAGCAATGCTGTCAATTAGTTATTGTATTTTCATCCAAAAACTAGCATATCCCGAAAAACGTTACATTTTCTGTGTTAATGGTAATTTTGTACCAGTACACCCCTAATGGCAAAGTTACCTTCCATGGGTAAAGTTGCCAGACTTGATTGTACTGATTTGTCACGTGCTCGTCGGAGAAGAAAAACATATTGAGGAAACACCTACACCCACTGAGAAATATAAATAAATATTTCGATTATAACTCATCCTTAAACCATCTCAAAAATGATGACATGGTCTGTGCCCAGCAGTGGGACGTAAATAGGATGTAAATTTTACTTTTTTTTGACACCCATTGCAATTCCTCAATAAAACATTCAGTTGTTTCTCCTAAAGATTCCGAGTCAGCAGAATTTTCAAGGATTATTTCGTGTAATAAATAATGTCTTTAAAATGAAAAGGTATACGACCTGCAATAAGACACATGATTTGATTGTAAATTCAAAAAAATGCCGTTCAATTTTGTTTTAATTATTTACGATACTGTTATATGTACACGGTATTGTTAGGTCATGTTTACATTGATCACTGGGTACATCTAGAGCGCTGCGGGGCTATGAAAATGTTGACCTACATTGCCCGGATCGAGGTGTACATAATAAAACCGCAGAGTCAGCGGCTCGAAGCGATTGTTTGCCTTCCATTTGCAATCGACTGCCGCGCTGATGCTGTGAGCGGCGCGGTAGGGGTGTGCGCATTTGCAGCGAACGCTAACTTAGAAGTGAAGCATTTATTTAGCTTGCGGCTTTTTATTTTTAAACTTAGGAAATGCAGACGCATTGTACCGTTACCTAACACTGATATCGTTTAAGAACGTGTGCATCTTCACAGTAAGGCCCGCGAGAAGCAAAATTATTCTGGGTATTTCGTGTGAGACAAAGATGAAAATAACAAGGATTGCTTATAATTTATCCAAGTTATCAATTATAAATCCATGGAATAAAGTTATTTTTTTTTCACCTCCTACAATATCTATAATTGTTTACAACCAGAGTTGTCTGAAAAAAAATGCTAAAACGTCCATTGTAACACTTTAACAAATGAAATTGTTATCGTCATCATCATGAGTCCACTACTGAAAACACAGGCCTCCCCAAATAATGTTACTTCCGGACTTGAGCCCTCTGCACCCGTTTGTTTCCACGTCTCAACGGAGACTAGCCAACTGCACAGGACAGGATTATGGTGCCCGAGTATGCATTGTCCGATGGGACGGAAACCGACACAATCGATATATTAAGCGTAGGACCCACGTCCACTTTCCGAGGCACGGCGGTAAAACGGAATATTTCTTGACGTAAAAACCCAATAACTGATTTTGACTCAACCCGGGATGCGAACCCAGGGCCTCACGACCACTAGACCAACGAGACAGACAAACTGCCACCGGAGATAGTCTTCGTCACTATATATAGTGATGGCAACATTCAGTGCTCTCGTTTCTGAGACGACTTTTGATGCAGCGTAGAGGACGTAGAGCTGCCCTAGTGGGTGTTGTTGAACTTTACATTTACTCGGCTCAAAAATAAAATATTTCATTGTTGCTGGTGCAGGTGCATCGAGTTCAGTTTACTGGAAAACTATAAAATTTAAGGCGATCTCTTACCTAGGCAATATATATTGATAGTTATTCATTCAATAGAACTAAAAAAGCGTTTCGTCCATGTTACTGGCAAAAAGTATCCGATGGAATTATAAAAATAAAACATTCAATAAAAAGTAAAACCGATTACAAAACTAAAAACAATAAAATAATTCCTTAAAAAGAGCTTCCGAAGTCGGGGTTTTAATTAATCGATACACAATATATTCGCACTAGTTCACAAGTTCAAGTTGACAACTAGGATGTGGCTTAAGTATATATAGATGGAATTTATATGGTACCATCCCTGAAGTACAGCCTAATTGATAAAAAATAATAATTTAAATTAGTCAGCCGTTTCCAAGAAATCGGTGATTTTACATTATACGTGTTAGGAGTCATGCTTTAGCTATATTATGATTGTCTCACGAATGGGTTTGCTTGAACGGGTAAGAATCACGCTCTCACAAAACACTAATGTAAAATAGCAGCTAATGCTGTGTTTCGTATGGTGAGTGTAGAGAACCGGATACTCGTTTTACTGGAAATAAGGCGTTCTACCTTAGTTCTCATTGATTGTGAATTGAGTTTTGATTCTGATTGAGTGTGAATGTAGATGGCTATACTACAATATACTACAATCAATTTGTGAGAGACTGGTGTCCGTACTAGGATTCCCTGTATGACAGATCACCAGCCCCCACCTACAGACCAATCTATAATAATCTCGGTAATATTAGGTGTATGACAAACAATCAATGTACGAAAAGCAAATGTGTGCGCGCGTGCGCGTGTGTGTGTGTGTGTGTGTGTGTGTGTGTGTGTGTGTGCGCGTGCGCGCGCGCGCGCGTGTGTGTGTGTGTGTGTGTGTGTGTGTGTGTGTGTGCGTGCGTGCGCGCGTGCGTGTGTGGCTATGGACCACAGCATCCACTTACCATCAGGTGGACTGTGCTCGATTCCATACAAAAAAGTAAAGTTGCAGCCTATGTACGTCCCACTGCTGGGCACAAGTCTCCTTTCATTTCTGAGAAGGTTTTAGGGCAAGGAAATGTCCGCCGCGCTGCCCCAATGCGTGTTGGCGAACTTCACATGTCTTCGAGATATATTATTTTTTATTTCTCAGACATACAGGTTTCCTCACGATGTTTTCATTCACCGCATTCACCGACATTCCAAAAAAAATACATAAAAAACATACGCATCGGATATAGAGCAACATCTTTTTTTGAACTAGGTTATAAAGTTATAAATGAAAAAATGTGACCTAAATACGATTATCCGAGGCAATTTAGCTTGTCAGCCAGATGTCTTTCTTAGCAACTACTGAGGCTTTATATGCTTAAAAGGTTTCATTCACGCTTTTATCCAAGGCGGTAATCGTACGAAATAAATGAAGTCGAAAGCGTCTCAATAGTCGGATAACTCTATTCTAGTACTTACGAGTTATAAAAGCATATGGAGGAAAATAAAAATGGATGGAGTAACTTTTGCAATATATAAGAATTGCTGGTTGACTGGCTGTATAGCTATCTCGCTCGCACGGTGCTTGTCGCGTTGTGGCATCTCGGGAGCCTCACATTCGATGCCCGGCGGCACTAATGAAATTCTTAAATTGAATTTTCATTGCTGATTTACTAAGTGCTCGACGGTAAAGGAAACCTTCATAGAAAAACATGCATGTCTGAGAAATAATAATATTTTGAAGCAGCTCGGTGAACTGATAGCTCTCAGAAATGAGATGAGGCCGGTTAGACATATTTAAGTTGTGACATTAATTTCGTTACATTATATTTATTTTCATATTTATTTCAGTAATTAACTCATTATCATCATTACAGCCCTTCACAAGTCCACTGCTGAACATAGGCCTACCCCAAGGAATGCCACAAAGCACGGTCCTGAGCCACCTGCATCCATCGACTTCCTTACGTATGTCTTACCAGGTCGTCACTCCATCTAGTGGTGGTCACTCTACACTTCGCCTATCGATACGAGGCTGCCACTCGAGAACCTTTTTTCGAGTGGCAGATACTTGTAGTTCAACTAGCTCCACAGAAATTAAATATTGCTTACCATATTGTAAGTTTCCTCCACATTAAGAGTCAAACACAATCCTGACACTAATGATACGATGCTCGTTCAGTCCCACTTCGCGTCGTCAATTGATTAACCGTAGTAATCTAACAATGTTGTTATGGATTTTAGCGTCGAATTCTGCATTTAAGTTTCTTAGGGATCAAGGAAATAAGTCTAAGTCGACGTTTACCTACCTATGTAGCTTTACTTAATATGTTATCTCTCAATGCCCAAGCAATCTATATATTTATACGTAAAAGGAAAAGTATGTATTCCTTTTTAAGAATATTGCCTGCATGGAGGAGTGTGAGATTCGGCATAATAAAACTTTGTGTGGAGGAGGAGTGCAGAAATCTAAAATTTATATGTATATAATATGTATCACAAATACATTAAATAAAAATAAGATGAGGCATTAATTGTCGTAAACAATGAATATTTTATTTTTCATACTTCTAATGTCAATCGTCAACACATAATAGTCTAAGGTCAAACAGTAGCCAAAGATGTTTAAAATAAGGCCATCAAAATTATTACTGACAGATTGACTGAGTGAGTTAATGAATGTTGTGTGATTTGTAATGTTGCTTTTTTAATAGTCTATGGAGTGAATTTCAAGGCCTCTTGATAAAAAGTAATTGTGTTCTGTGATCAAGGCAAAGAATGCGTTTATTTGATATTTTGTATATTATACTTATGAGTTTTATACATTATTGTGAGTTGAGAGTGAATTAAAGCGTGAAGCTGCATGCAGCTGAATGAAGTATGGTCGAATATTAAACACTGGCCGACTACTAATATCATTTAAAAAAAATTAAAAGGCAGTAATTATTTTAGTAAATAGTATAGAGTTAAATAAATATTAAGTTTTGTAATTATTAGTGTTGTTATTTCTATAAAAAAATCCCCTTAATATCAGAATCTATTACATTGATTGTGGTTGGCAAGCGGATTTCCGATTCCAATAGCCGCGGCTTAAATGTTATTTACCCGTAGCGGATCCGATTTTTATGTTTAGCAGAACGGAAATACTTATTTTTAATATAGGCGGATATTTTCAGCTGTGTACTTGACACCATAGACCTTTCCTATCTACTTTGCGTATTTGGTTACAAAGTAATTTATTCATTAACACAATCAAATATTAGCCTTCAGCAATGGACTTATTGATTACGACTTGTTGCAATGCAATAGATAATAAATATTTCTTTTATAGAATAAGGGTGACAAATTAATGTGAATGTTTAAATAAATTAAAAAGGTGAAAATTTAAATGAGGTGATCGCTGCCAAGCTATTTCTAATTTGTTGTGTTGTTAATTTGTGTAACATACATGATTGTAAGCTGTTATTTAAAAAAAAAAAGTCCCGCTGAGTTTCTTGCTGGTTCTTCCCAGGACAGAGGTTTTTTTTTGAACCAGTGGTAATTACACAAAAGAGTAACTTTCAATAAGTATTGTTTATAATCTATATTGAATAAAAAAGTTTCTGTTTCTGTTTCAATGAGCATTCAGTCCACCTGATCGTAAGTGGTTGCTGTGACGCAGAAGATAGAATGGCTCTTTTCCAGTAAAAAGGGTTGTAGAGACACTCACCATACAAAACACAACAGCATTAAGCTGCTATTTTACGCTGGTATTTTGTAAGAGCGTGGTCCTTCGCCGGTCGAGCCCACCCATTCATGCTACAACTATACTATTAATATAGCTGCAGCATGGCTCTACCACGAATAATAAAATTTTACAAGTAATCGCTGTCCAAAAGTCAAACTTACATTTAGCTTAAATAAAAAATAATGTTTACTTCAAAGTACCCGTGTTAGAAAAAACTCTTTCAATCAGTCAAAGTATAATTGAAAAGTTTTATTCTTTGATTATTTATTTCGCTCACCAACAAATTATACACTCATTTTTCAGCTAATTTATAAAACCATAATGACTAAGCGAACATTAATAAAATATAACACTAAAAGATGAGTGCTTACAATACTTCTAAGAAATTTTAAAATTTATCCGACATACATATTTGAGCGCCGATGGAAATTCCCTCAAAAATAGGGTGTAAAGAATACTATGAGCCCAGTACTATCCTGCCATTATTTTGGTATTTGACGTTTCAATTTAATAAAATAAAATCAAAGGTCAAACAGCATTTATACGGTGTTAAACTATAAAAATATGACGAAGGCGTTTATATAAGATTTCTTCGTGATTATTACTATGTGTAAAGAATCTCTTACACGATCCTCTCTCGCAAAGTCACGTCTATGCCTACAAATGCTACGAATGCTACATATTTATGGATAAAGCTACGAAGTCTACGAGCTTCATGGGGTATCAGGTATACAAATACAATGCTGTTAAATTGACTCTTATGATTTTTTAACCAGTTTATTTTATTTTAATTTTGAGTTATAAGGAAGACGCTGCTATTCTGCCATTTCCTGTTTTGTTTCCCTCTGTTATATCTTACAATACCAACGATTTTATGCATTTTTATAGACATATAAATGCTTCAAATTAGACAAGTGCGTGGAACATCGCTGTACACACTATTTCTAAGTTTTACTAAAGTTTATAAGCTAGCAAAATTGTACGTTATAAATATTTGTTGAAAACAAAGAAATTAAAATAAATGATTGTATGAAAACCTAGTATTAGTGCTAAAGTAAATTCATAAACCTCATAATTATTTTAAAATAGGTATCTAGAGATAATATGTCAATTACATGAAACAAGCAGCGCAGGTGGCTCAGGATTATACTCTGTGGAAATCTAAGAGGGCGGCATACGTTCAGGAGTGGACTTCTGATGAGCTGTAGGGAAAGTGCTAGTGACAGTTTCACTGTTAATTAGGGAACCTTTCCTTATATGACAGCAAATCCAAAATATTATCAGAGCATCCTTTTACAAAAAAAATACGGTTGACCCTACAGGCACGTGGTAGAGCCATGCTGCAGCTATAATTTACGTGATAGAGCCATGCTGCAGCTATATTAGTAGTATAGTTGTAGCACGAATGGGTCGGCTCGACCGGGGAAGGACCACGCTCTCACAGAATACCAGCGTAAAATAGCAGCCTAATGCTGCTGTGTTTCGTATGGTGAGTGTAGAGAACCGGAAACACTTTTTACTGGAAAAGAGGCATTCTATCTTTGTCCTCACGGCTGACTATCTGCATTTTAATTCGCAAACGAAGATATATTTAGATGTCTATGGGCCACAGCAACCACTTACCATCAGGTGGATTGTGTGTTCGATTGTCACCCTAATTCTACAAAAAAAAGAAGGCCATTCCTAGAACTTCCCGCTAATTTCAAATGCAAAGCGCTCCAAATTCCACCTATGATGACGTTTTTTTATTTGTTTCAAAATTGAATATTTCACAAACAAATCAACCAATTTTGACGAATTTGACGGCGTTTGACGCAGTTTTTTAAGCACTCATACTAAATGTATTACATCAAAAACGATCTGAGAAGAAATCTCAAAAGACTTGTTTGAAAAAAAAATTATTTCTAAATTTTTCGTTAACGATTTCTCTTCAACGCATCAATCGATTTTGATGCGCTTTGTAGCAATCGACGGCATTTTTTTTGAGCTTAAGAGCTAATTAGATTTTGGAATTGATCGTTACATCTGTTTAAAAACTATTTCAGAAAAACATTTTTTTTGAAAATTTTATTTTTGAGATTTCTCAAAATCTACCGGTCTGAATCGATTCAAATGGTACAGAAAAAGTTTGGTAAATCCCTTTCAAATGCCGCCGAGTTTATTCAAATCGGTCAAGCAATTCAAAAGTTATGAGAGGGTTACATACATCCATACACACACATACAAACATACAGTGAGATCCTCGTAGGAATAGTTAGAATAGCTTCCTAGGACCTCAAAACCAATGGGGTGAAACCAATAACTTTTTAAAATCATTGATTTTCAAGCGGGAAGTTAAAAAAAAATAAAAACTAAACAAGTACAGCAATTTTTTTCTCTTTTCGCTCAGCGGTGTTTAAACCGGCCAGTTACAGTAACGCAGCGGTTTCCGGACGACGGCTAGCTCACCGTGCATTCGCCGCTTCCAGATGCCGGTTCGGGAATTATTTAAAGGGAGCGACCCACATTCAAGCTTAGACGATCCGGCACAATGCGGCGCGGGTCGATGTGCGCGCGCCGCAACAGGTGAACCCTGCGGACCCGGCGAGACGATGACCTAGGCGACGTGGATGTGGCATTCTATTCTCTAGCATTCTATATTTGCGTTAGGAATTTTAGAACTGACCTGGACAACAGTGCCCACGATTAATCTATACAAATAAATAAAATTACAGAGTGTAATTGTAATGTTAAAATATCAGCTTTTTACTTAATACATATGAAAGTACTAGCTGTGCCCCGCGGTTTCACCCGCGTCATCACGTGTCCGAGGTGCGCGACATGACCTAGTTCAAGCATTTTATAACGGCTAGGGTTTAAGCGTCGTTCGCGCGCCCAGCCAAGTATTGAATTATTTTAATTTTACATTATCTCTTAAACTATGCGTCCAAATAACATGGTATAAAGAACAAAATTTATCTTCATAAAATTGTCTTGAAGATGAAGTAACTTTCGATCGTGAGGATAAATAGGCCATGCCTAATAAATAACGCTCATAAATTACTTTTAAATTTTCAATATTTTTTTGTCACATAATACCAAATTATGGCTTATGTATAAGAAATAAACATATGGTACTGCGGACTTTTTTTAGACGGAGTAAAGGTCTATATTTTTCTAGAACATTGTATTTACGTATCCCTAACGATAACACCAGGATACGCGGATAAATCATTTCGGGAGTGCTTTTTCTTCTGACATGCTTAACAAATATCCATATTTAAGGCTAGCTGAGTGATATAGCTTAATGCTAGATAGCCTATAATATTCCACATGAATCTGGTTTTTTATGTTTAGCAGAACGGAAATACTTATTTTTAATATAGGCGGATATTTTCAGCTGTGTACTTGACACCATAGACCTTTCCTATCTACTTTGCGTATTTGGTTACAAAGTAATTTATTCATTAACACAATCAAATATTAGCCTTCAGCAATGGACTTATTGATTACGACTTGTTGCAATGCAATAGATAATAAATATTTCTTTTATAGAATAAGGGTGACAAATTAATGTGAATGTTTAAATAAATTAAAAAGGTGAAAATTTAAATGAGGTGATCGCTGCCAAGCTATTTCTAATTTGTTGTGTTGTTAATTTGTGTAACATACATGATTGTAAGCTGTTATTTAAAAAAAAAAAGTCCCGCTGAGTTTCTTGCTGGTTCTTCCCAGGACAGAGGTTTTTTTTTGAACCAGTGGTAATTACACAAAAGAGTAACTTTCAATAAGTATTGTTTATAATCTATATTGAATAAAAAAGTTTCTGTTTCTGTTTCAATGAGCATTCAGTCCACCTGATCGTAAGTGGTTGCTGTGACGCAGAAGATAGAATGGCTCTTTTCCAGTAAAAAGGGTTGTAGAGACACTCACCATACAAAACACAACAGCATTAAGCTGCTATTTTACGCTGGTATTTTGTAAGAGCGTGGTCCTTCGCCGGTCGAGCCCACCCATTCATGCTACAACTATACTATTAATATAGCTGCAGCATGGCTCTACCACGAATAATAAAATTTTACAAGTAATCGCTGTCCAAAAGTCAAACTTACATTTAGCTTAAATAAAAAATAATGTTTACTTCAAAGTACCCGTGTTAGAAAAAACTCTTTCAATCAGTCAAAGTATAATTGAAAAGTTTTATTTTCAATATTTTTTTGTCACATAATACCAAATTATGGCTTATGTATAAGAAATAAACATATGGTACTGCGGACTTTTTTTAGACGGAGTAAAGGTCTATATTTTTCTAGAACATTGTATTTACGTATCCCTAACGATAACACCAGGATACGCGGATAAATCATTTCGGGAGTGCTTTTTCTTCTGACATGCTTAACAAATATCCATATTTAAGGCTAGCTGAGTGATATAGCTTAATGCTAGATAGCCTATAATATTCCACATGAATCTGGTTATAATATACAAAAAGAATTTTTCAAATCGAATTGGTAGTTCCAGAGATTAGCGCAAAAAAACAAAAAAACTCTTCCGCTTTATTATATTAGTATAGATATACGGTACTAATAACAAAAAACAATTTTGAACATTTTTGTCTGTCTGTTTGTTTCAGCTTATCTCCGATACGGCTGGACCGATTTTGACGGGACTTTCACTGGCATATAGCTGATGTTATATGAAGGAACTTAAAATACTTTTATCTTAGAAAAATAATTAGGGTTCTGCGCAAAAAATTAAAACCCATGAAACATTACTATGAGTAAATTCAACGCAGGCAAAGTCGCGAGGGACAGCTTGTCATAGAATATAATTAATTTTTTTTTACATATCTGATTTGATAAACGAACTCAATGTCCACCGGTTGGTGAGCTGTTACTGCGGCCTGTGGACACCTGTCTGTCAAATTGAAACAAAGACGTTTACAGATGCAATGTCACCTCCGAGGACTATAATAATTATACTGCCTCTCTGAACACTTCATACCGGAACTGCTGGAACACAGCAGTGCAAGTGCCATACCATATAGTGGTGTTGTATTGTGGCAGAAAAGGATCCCCACCACCTAGTAAAATATTCCATGGTCTGTTGGTTTTCATTGGTTTCTTATTGATGTTTTTGAAATTTATTCATTAGAATAACAGAGCCGTGGTAGCTCAGGGCCTAAGCGCTCACTGTAAATTTCAGAATACGCGAGCAACCCGGGTTCGATCCCCGCCGGCAGTAATGAAATTGTTACTTACAATTTTAAGAGCTGATTTACCACGTACTCAGCGGTGAAGGAAAACATCGTGAGGAAACCTGAATATCTATAATATAAGAAAAAATATTTCGAAGACATGTTAAGTTTGCCACAACGCATTGGGGCAGCACGGCGGAATTTTCCTTGCACTAAAAGCCTCTTAGAAACGAGAGAAGGAATGTGCCCAGCAGCGGAACGTATAGGCTGTAACTTTAACTTTAACTATAGAGCTTAGATAAGTTAGGAACGTAAAACGATATCTTTTTCAATTTTGTTTTATTATTCAATTTATGCCGTGTGATTCCATGCCATGAGTGTCATATGAAATGACTACGATAAATCCTTACGACCTTCCTGATCCCGCGCGATCCTTATCCCTTACACTAGTTACGTAACAAAAATTCATGTTATTTATTTGAATAGTGACAGCTATTTGAATGAACTTTGTTGTAACATAGCCATGAGGTTATTATAGTTATTGTTCCATTTGAGACATGAAACACAAAAAACATAGTACAAGCCTGTTGCATCTTCGTGATAGAGTCGACAAACGTTTCGCGAATGTTGGCCAATATCTTGCTACCTCAACAAAAATATAATATATATCCAGTAGTAAATTGTGGTTAATAGTGTGTATTGCATACTTATTAAAATATAATTATTAGTAAAAATATTTTAATATATAGCTGTTTGTTAATCGTTTAAGTTTTATTTTAAAATCTCATTTTTAATTTGTCGACGCCAGAAAAGGGCAACACTGTTTGATTAGGGGCTCTATAATTAGAGGGTTGACGTAAACGCGATCAAAACCGGACCGCCCACCTACCAATCTAAATTTGTAATTTAAAAATTATTTCGGGGCAAATAGAATTTTCCGAGATTATTTGGCTTGGATTTACGATAAGCAGAATTCTTTCTAATAGTACTTTCAGTCGTTGATTCTCAAATCAAACAAGCGTCCACTTGATCTGATTGTAAGTGGGTTCAATGTAATATTATTTCTGTCGAATCAAGTCGACTAAACTTAGACTATATACAAATGTCAAAAATTAAACTTTTAATAAAAAAGAAGAGCTGACTTCAAAGAATGTATATGGCACTTTTCCAAAACGACTTAGGGACCTTCAAGAAAAGAGCTTACACCTTTCTAAAAGGCCGGCAACGCACGATTGTTCATGGGCGGCGGTAGTCACTTACCATCAGGTGAGCCGCTTGTTCGTTTGCCCCCTCTCCTATAAAAAAAAAAGTAATAAGAAAAAAAAAATATTCTGAAGTCAGTGCTAAGTCATATACTATGAAAGAATTAAAGTCCTCAAACAGACTGGTTTCCTCGTAATTTTTTCCTTAATTGCCGAGAATGTGGTAAATGAGTAATTACCTATTTATTTAGGGCCGGCGGGGATCGAATCCGGGGACACTACTAAGCTTTCTGCAAAAGATGGAGAATAAAAGGTTCTGGAGTTGCAGCCTCATACCGGCAAGTATGAGTAGGACGTAAGTCACTCGAAATACCGTTACTGTTACAGCTTATTAAATTCTAGTTCTGAACATGGCCTCCCCCATAGATTGCCTCATAAGGGGGATATTTGCCTTAGATGCCACGCTCGACATGCTGGTTGGCATTCGGAGTTTTTTATTTTAAGTCGTTATTAGGAAGGCGCTGCAACCCATCTTCTTTGTTTCCCTCTGTTTCCTCTTACGTCACCCACGGAACGATATAGTGTAGTGGATATTCTTACACTGTCATTACTCGAAATAATGAGTGTCAAAAGGCTATAGTTAAATATGACATTACTACATTATTATGTAAATCATCTTAACTTTTTTTCATCTTGGGTTTACGTTTTTGGCATTTATATTCCTTTTATCGTTGCCCTGATTTGTAGCAAATTTAAGAAACAAACCCATAATTATAACACCTTAAATAATACCAAATTTTATATAATTTACGTATTACTCACAAAAGGTCTGTGGCTAACTGTCGGCCATATCAATAACTGTTATTAAAATAAATTGTTGAAGTAAAATAAACGCTACCTGTAATGCTACAGGTAGCATTTATTTTACTTCAAACTACACTACTAAAAATAACAAATAGGAAATAAGTTTATACCCATTTTTATTCTGTGGGGTTTTTAAATTATTTTACTTTGTTTAAATAACGCAATGATAATGTGAAAACACGTGACAAAACGTACACGCTCGTACGTACAAACCATTAGAAAAAGAATTTTGTCTATGTCAATATAAAATAATATGTTTATCTGTGTAATTGATGATCAAATAGCGAGTAGAATTTAATATAATATAATCGAATAATTTTGTTTACTATAGATGATAACAATACTTAATGAGTCCTTATGATTTTACCACTGGTTCGGAAAATTAACAAGAAACCCAGCGGGACTTATTTCAAAACAAGAATTTATATCTAAGATAAACAAGCGGATGCGGGAAGTAAAGACTGTGTAAGAAATTCCGAAGGAGGTAGAGTTATAGCCGAAACAAGATTTTTTTATTTTTTCGGCCATTTTTGATCGCCTAGGAGTGTAATGAAAACTTTTTGCTCCTATTCAACTATGACCCCCATGACATCCTCTACATGATAGGCTATTCAAACTGACTACGCCTAAAGTTCGAGTCACCTCCCAACTCATTTCTAGTTTTTACTTCTAATTACTTCCAATAAATATGAAAACATTTAGAAACAGCATGGTAGAGGTCGCCTCATTCCTAGGGTTTATTATTAATCACGTGCTTATCCTTCAGAAGTACAATCAACCATATTAAACAACTTAAACAATTTTGCTAAAAAAATTAACTTTTTGATAGGTCGTGCTTAATTTCTGGAGTGGGTGGGTGGTCACCCACTCTCTCGTAATGTAAATCATATAAAATAAAAAAAAATGAGAAATCGATGTACACTCAGTAGTAAATCGTTTTTGATTTAATAACAGGCTGGTTGCAATCGTTGAGACAAGTGTGGACTGGCAGAGGAAATTCAATACAGCCGGAACGTGACTGGAAAGCTTTGTGAATGGACACCTTTGTTTGGCACGAACTTGCTCTGGTTGTGTTTGTGTTTATTGCCAATCTGTTTTCACCTATATGTAGTAATACAGTATAGAATATAATGTGTTATCGGTTTAATATATACTACATTATACTTTATAAACCTGTAAAGTTCATTACGACGCATAGTAAATTTCAACAAGTCTGCAAGGCAATTATTACATTCGTAATAACTTCATTACTAAACTGGCTAGAGTACTAGCACAGTAGACAGACTGCTCATTACTTTGCATATACCTCATTACGGCTTCCGCTTTTAAATAGGAATGTTACTTAATTAAATAAATGTAAGTTTAGCAGCGGGAAGCCTGCCTAGAGCTAGAACGATATTTGCTTCATAGATGTAGTTGGATGCGAAATCAATAGAAATTAACCGTAGTAGCGCCCCGCTGCAGCCATATTATGGCTACTTTGTGATGTTGTGATTCGTATAGTGAGTGTAAACAACTAGAGCCCCTTTTTTCTGGCTTCTTTTTTAGTCTTTAGAAGTGACAATGCCTGCTTTTGCTGTCGCACGGATGGGCCGGCTCGAACCGGGGTGGTACCACGACCTCACAGAATACCAGCGTGAAGTAGAGGTATACCTCTGCGTTTCGCTTGGTGAATGCAGATGGCCGGAGGACCTTTTTACTGGAAATGAGGCATTCCATCTTAGTCATCACGGGTGACAACGCATCTGCATTTTGATTCGCAAACGAGGATAGATGTAGATGTCTATGGGCCGCAGCAACCACTTACCATCAGGTGGACTGTGTGCTCGTTTGTCACCCTTATCCTATAAAAAAAAAGAAAAAAAAAGAAAACAATTTGTCTACAGTACTACATTTTGACTATTATGTACTCTAGGAAACCTTAAGCATTCCTTAAATTAACGTAGATTTTTTTATGAGTAAGGCCGTTTGTCTTTATTGTACACCCAATACAGAATGAATATATCAAACAATATATAACACCGGACAACCCGACGCTCGGCCAGTTCTCGCCCCTTCATTGCCGACATACCATGCATTCTAACCAAACAGTTTGCTTCATCGTTCATCATGCGTACAACAAAGGAGTAGAATATGTTGCCAGCATCTGTCTTCCCATCCGATTACAATGTGGGTATCTTTAAGTAAAGAATGAATAGGCTTTTGTAAAGCTAAGTCAGTGCGTTTTACTATCTTCGGTTGCATCACCACTTACACATCAGGTGGGATGGTGAAACATAGTCAGGTTAGAATAGTTAAAAAAAATAATAAAGAAGTACATTACTAAAAACAACAACGATACTTCTTATCACTGTGAAAGTGTGATAAGACCGCCTGTACTACAACCTAAGTGTAGAGAAACAATTCAAAGTATATCATCAACATCTCGTTTACGTCACACGTAAAATACTGCCGCTAGTTATATTCAATTCGTGCAAAGTAGTTTTATAAGGTAAACGGCGAGCACAAGTTTAGTAGTGGGTTTACTGTCATATGTCAGATAGACCAAGAGCGTATGTTTATTTTTTAAAAACTAAAGTGACAATAGAACTTATAACTCATAGACACCTTCAAACAACTTCAAACAAATAAGGCCGCAGATACATTGACACCTCTGAGGACTAAGATAGAATGCCTTTCAGTTTATAATCATACTGGTTCTCTCTAACCTTTAGACCGGAACACAATAGTGCAAGCTCTGCTGTTTTACGGCAGAAATAAACGCATGAAATATTATGACGAGAATTTGTTTTAAACACTTATCATAAAAAGGAAAGTTAATAAATTATATACTCTTTTAAATAATAGTACATTTAACTATACCAAGCCTTTTATATATTGAAATTTTTACAAAATACGATACTTTTGTTCCGATTAGACTGAGTCACGCACGAATCCAGTCCAGTAAGCGACATACAGTTATGTTTAAGACTATAGCTTGGATAATTGTTAACTATCTTGCGCCAGTACCAGTATTACGTGGTAGAGCCATCCTGTAGCTATATTAGCTGTACAGTTGTAGCACGAATGGGTCGTCTCAAATGGGGAATGGCCATGCTCTCGCAGAATACCAGCGTAAAATAGCAGCGGAACGCTGCTGTTTTTCGTATAGTAAGCGTAGAGAACCGGAGACACTTTTTACTGGAAACGAGGCATTCCATCATAGTCCTCACGGGTGACAGGGCATCTGCATTTTGATTCGTAATCGAGGATAGATGTATATGTCCATGGGCCACAGCAACCACTTACCATCAGGTGGACTGTGTGCAAGTTTGTGACCCTTATACTATTAAAAAAAATGATTAAGCAGAAAAATTATCAACTGCTAGGTTTTTGCGGTGCGTTTTTTTTAGGAAAAAACCTCTCACTAGTATATCTTACAATACTGTGGAGACGTTATACACGTATAAATTGAACATAGATAAACACCCATAAGACAATTATTCGTAAGTCGTACAAATAGTGTTCCTTTAGGGCGTCAAACCTATGGTTCGCAGAGCTGCTGAAAAACATACAGCCTCTGTGATACCATGCTATAAAAATTAATAATATTAGAGTGACAAACGACCTAATAGTCCACCTGCTGGTAAGTGGCTAATGCAGTTCACAAACACCTGCAACCAACTTCAAACAAATGCTACAAAGGTATTGTCAAACCTGGAACCATGATTTTTATTTCTTTTCTTTTTAAATAAAACGTTACCCCCACACTAGGATTTTTTCCGGTGTCGTGGAGGCAGTTTACAAACATAAATTACACGAGAACAAACATCCAGACCCGGAACAATTATTTGTAGGCCATACAAATACTTGTTCCATGCGGGATTCGAACCCGCGGCCGCCAGCGCAACAACCCATTGCCAAGCCACTGCGCTACGGAGCCGTGAAATGCCTTACAGACTGTGGTTACCCTGGCTCTTACCTATCAAACTATAACACAGCAGTGGGTGCACATCTAGTTGGTAAACATATGTACGAGGGTATCGAACGCAGAGAGACTACTAAGTAGAAATAGATCCCTATTACCTTATAGTGTGATGAATAATTAATTTAAATAGAGGTTATGAGATAATTATTAATATTCTAGTCAATTAAATTAATCAAATAATCTGTGGTTGCAGCACAAATGGATCGGGCGACCGGAAACAGATCACGCTCTCATGTAAAGTAGCAGCTTACTTATGTAAGTACAGAGAACCGTAGACTCTTTCTACTGGTAACGAGGCTTTCTTTCTTAGTACTCAGGGGTGACACAACGCATCTATACTTTGATTCTTCATCGAGGACAGATGCAGGTGTCTATGGTCAACGTTACAGCCTATTAAGGTCTCCTGTTGAACATAGGGCTCCCCCATAGATTGCCTCACAGGGGCCATAGTTGCCACGCTTGGCAATCGGAGTGGCAACCGCAGTTTTTTTTATTTTTCATCTCCTGATTTGGTTCCCTCTGTCGACTCTTACGACTCCCACGGGATGTTATGGGTAGTGGATATTCTAACATCATCACTACAAAGGCTATGGACCACAGAATCCACTTATTATCAAGTGGACTGTGTGCTCGTTTGTCACACTTATTTTATACATAAATAAATGAAACAATTATGAATATTCTGGTAAATATTATTAATTTGATAATAAAATACTTAAATATAGATTTATAAGTCATATTTAAGAACTAATACATTGGAATTAGGTAAAATCTGCACCAGTTTTCCTGGTTAACAAACCTTTAAGCATTATCAACAATAAGACAACAGTTCGTCAACAGTACAAGGTTTTTCGCAGCACTCGGAAACCACTTGACGTTTATTTCTGTCCAAACTCCTCGCCTGCCGCGGTCCTATCCAGGGCCTTTCGTGGCCATTCACTTGCACTACGGATCTCTTCACTAACAGCGTGTTATCGCACAAAAAGGCCAAAGTAGTGGCCAGTCTCCTTCCGCAGTACACCTGGCCATAACTATCGTTACAGTGGACCACATTAAGTATACCACAGAGAGACACGAGTGAAAGAACAAATGTTACTCGACTCCTCATTATGTGGTGTTTGGTTAGAATATGCCAATATATTGAAGAGTAATACGATGAAAATATTTTTTGTCCATTTTTATACATGTAGATCGACATTAATACGCGCAAATCACTAGCGTGAAATAATCTAATGTGAATTTTATAACTATGTGTAGGATGTTACTAAATAACAACACCTATTATACTAAAAAAATGTACAGCATGTTATAATAACTAGTGATCACCTAGCGGTCGAAATTCAACTGTCATTTAGAATTTTTTTAGAGATTTTTTTTTAGTTATGTGTAGGTATTTAATAAGCAATATTTCACTTTTAAACATTTTAAAACTGTTTGGCGACCATCTCTACGCTGTGCGTCTTATGTGTTTCACATTGGCCTTAGTGTAATAACGTAATTAAATATTATATTACTCTAAGTACCTACAAAAGCTTGTTATACTTACTCTAAGACATTGCTAGTATGAATGTCAACAAACAACATATTTTGTCCAAGCCAAATTTGATTTAAAATCTGAGGCTAAAATGTAGTGAAATACTATTTGGCTCAAGCGACAATTGTATTGGCAGTATGAATGTAAGCAATATATGTTTTCTAAAGTATTTATAACACATGTTATATATACCCTTCAACGTTCTGCCTTCCTCCATATAAACTTTAACAATGAAGATTTTATATACACATATATATATATATATTTGTCAATAGTCTGGGCATTTTACGTCAGGCGTAAACGGCGTACGGGGTTCTAATAGGTGGGTCGGCCAATAATAAAAAAATCCATAAGATTTTTCTGGAATTTTCCATACGACGTTCACGGAACGAAATAGATTCTGTTACTCCACCACCACTACCCAATTTCTTTTATAGGATAAGGGTGACAAATGAGCACACAGTCCACCTGATGGTAAGTGGTTGCTGCGGCCTATAGACATCTACATCTATCCTCTATTACAAATCAAAATGTAGATGCGTTGTCACCCGTGAGGACTAAGATGGAATGCCTCATTTCCAGTAAAAAGGGCCTCCTATATAATAAGGGCCTATAGGATGTAAATTATTTGCAGTTACATTAATTTACATTTGGTTAATACATTTTCATACCTGACAGAGCTACGCTGCAGTTACATTATAACAGTAGCACGAATCGGCTCGACCGGGGATGGACCACACCCTCACAAAATACCAACTTAAAATAGCAGTTAATGCTGTTTCGTACGGTGAGTATAGAATACAGAAGAACCTTTTTACTGGAGATAAGGTATTCCATCTTAGTTCTTAGGGATGACAACGCATCTGCATTTTGTTTTTTATGGAGGATAAATGTAATTGTCTATGGGCCAAACCAAAGCATTCACTTACCATCAGGTGAACTGTGTGCTCGTTTGTAACTAACGATTTGACTTTACGTTTAGCGCTGAAACCTTAAAAGTCCACACTATGTAGCTTGCCATCGCATCACGCTGAAGATACAGAAGTCGACGAAAGACTATTCAAAAAAAACCTCTGTCCTGGGAAGAACCAGCAAGAAACCCAGCGGGACTTTTTTTTAAATAACAGCTTAAAATCATATATGTTACACAATTAACAACACAATCCATTAGAAATAGCTTGGTAGCGATCACCTCATTCCCAGGAGTTTTTATTATCCATAAATTCCTTAATATTATAATAGTCCTTGAGTGGTCTAAGTGGTAATGATCAAGCTGCACCTTTCGTCAACAAAGTTGTAGAAAGTGATAACATAACTAAAACAGGATCAACAGAAAATTACTATAACAATGAACTTTTAATTCAAAGTAAAACCGACTACAAAAATAAAAATATTTGGAAAACTTGAAAGTGCACGCCTCATGAGCGTTTCGTTTAATATTGATGAAAAAAAATAAAATAAAAATAGTGATGATAATTTTTACAAGAAAAAAAAACAGACAATCTGTTCGACTTTCATTAATAACTTTTAAACGGTGTTGAGTTAAATGAGAAAAATCAAAAAAAATTATTAATACTATATATCTCAATCTATTGCTAACATTTCTATTAAGCGAGAAGACACACCGATGCACAGACCAACGGACGACATTCCATATATTTTTTCAATTACATTTTGCACGCTTCATAATGCAAAGCAATATTAGGTAGTGTATTACTCTCGACACATCAAGGTCAAGCAATTTTGTGGTCTTAAAACGCCTCTATCATAAATATATTGCACTTATACAATAATACGAGTAGCCGTATATCAAGAAAACATTCTAATTAATCCATCTTAGGTTTTCTAAAAAAATGATTTTATATTGCTACTTTGATAAATACGATTTAAAAAAAAAATTACGTGCACGTCGGGATGTTGATTTTGTATGTTGTCACGATAACTCCCGAAAAAATTGACGTATCGAGACCTGGTTTTTTATTAGCTTCAGAATTACATCAACTGGTTTCCTATTTCATATCAATAGCCTAGTACGCGTCGATTATTAATAAAATGATTTTCAGATTTTATAAATGTTATTGCTACTAAAAATTAAAAGGTGCTTTCATTTACTTCTTTAGCCCTTGATAGACAAAGGACAAATGTACCATACAGCCTTTATCGATTCTATACTTGGTGTAATCGATTTATTTTGGTAATTTATTATTTGTGTATAAATGCTCATGAGGCGTGCACTTCTGGATTTTCCAAACTATTTTGTCATGCAATCTAAAGTGAGTTAATCATTTAGAAAATATACTAATCTTATAATTCAACGTCTGTAGTTATTGTAATATGGACTTGATGTCTAGCTAAAAGTATAAGAACGATTTTATGTAGCGAAATTGAGGTATGACCACATATCGACAGTGGAGCACTCCCTCGCGTTGCAAAATAATGATTTCCACATAATGGCTTCTAAAGTCTAATATAGAATAAATGAAGCCCTGACTTGAAAAGCTGTAAAGTGGAAATATTTTTTTAAAGTCTGCTTTTTTATAGGATAGGGTGACAAACGAGCACACAGTCAGCCTGATGGTAAGTGGTTGCTGTGGCCCATAGAATTCTACATCTATCCTCGTTTGCGAATCAAAATGTAGATGCGTAGTCACCCATGAGGGCTACGATGGAATGCCGCGTTTCCAGCAAAAAGGGTCTCCGGTTCTCTACACTCACCATACGAAACACAGAAGTGTTAAGCTGCTATTTTACGCTGGTATTCTGTGAGAGCGTGATCCTTCCCCGACCCATTCTTGATACAACAATACTACTAAAATCTCTGCAGCATGGCTCTACCACGTTGAAACTCGGGTTTTCTTTTTATTAAAAGTTTATTTATTTTACCTACTCTTTTGAGTAGATACCAAGTTCAAGATCAAAATTTTCGTTCCCTATTCTTCCACCTTTAGGGAATTTTTTATTTAAAATTATATGGGACCATCCCTGAAGTATTTTTTATCCGTTTCCGGGGAATCGGTGTAAATACATAAAAATCAAACTCGACGCATAAATAAAACCTTCTCGTTTTTTTGAACTCGGTCAAAACTTGCTTTTTTACGAAGCTTTAAAAATATTGTTCGCTATAATTCAATTTGGAATTTACGTGATTGTATGTAACGTGGCTGTGTGGAATTTAAGTTTGTGACAAATATCCAAATGTACGAACAGAATAAACAGAAATAGGTATTAAATATAAGTAAACCTAAATAAGGCCATCCCACGTGAAGTTTAACCTGATATTAATATATCAGGTTTAATTACTTCACGCTACATTTGACAAAGGAATATTAATGTGATCCCGCGTGTATAAAACTGGATACATTCTCATTTTAATCACATTACACTACCATATCCCGGAACAGCCAAACCTCAATACTAAAACAAGCATTATGAAAAGTTTACTGACATTCGTGCTTTTATCCATCTGTGGTATTCTGGTTGTGGTGACCGGTGAAGATAATTATGGCCAGGTGTACTGCGGGAGGAGACTGGCCACAACATTGGCTCTGTTGTGCGATAACACGTTACTGGTGAAGAGAACAGAAATGAGCGTGGGAGGCTACGACTGGCCCTGGATTGGTCCCCGCCAGGCGAGGAGCTTGGGCAGAAGTAAGCGGCAGGTGGTTTCCGAGTGCTGCGAGAAACCTTGTACTATTGATGAACTACTGTCTTATTGTTGACATCAATAACAAACACACACTGCGATTCTTTAAATGAAATTAACCAACAACTTTTAAATGATATAAAATGACTGATTAAATTTTAAAATTGTTTATACGTAATGTACAGATGATTTGTATTTATTGTATTATAATAAAAAGATAGCATATTATGTTAATATAATATGTTAAAGAATAAACTATTCTTTCTATGAAATATCATTTATATTTAAGCGTCAGTAGCTTGGCAGGGCGCGGACCGCCAACTCGAAAGGTCGTGGGTTCGAATCCGCCATTCGACTACTGTTGTGAACCACTTCTAACACAAGCATTTTAAGCTTACCAGAGGTGGTTAAAGGGAATATTAGTAATGTTTAATAACATTACTAGTATTTTTTTAAATTAAAAAAATCTGTTTTTCGATTCTCTGTTTCTTTCTCTCTCTCACTTCGCTTAAAAAGCCTATTCTTTCTTGTTTTGAAGATGCCCACATTATAATCGGATGGAAAGACAGATGCTGGAAAATTTATTCCACTACCTTGATGCACGCATTATGAACGACAAAGCAAACCATTTGGTTCGAATGCATTGTATGTCCACAAAGGGGTGGAGCCGAGCGTTTGGTGATCCGATAATGGAATGGAGAGAAGAAATTAATATCGTAGAGATAATTTGCCAAAACCATCACGCGAGGCAAGCTGGCAAGCGGTATTGCGACCGCATTGCCAGACATATAGCATTTTAACGTTACTCCCCGTCGCCGTTAGGATATCTTACCTCTGGTAATAATGAGATTTTCTACATGCATCTATAGAATACAATATGGCTTTATTGCATTCTATAGACGCATGTAGAAAATATCTGGATATATTCTGAAATTTCTCATATTTGTAAAATACCAGTACAAGGTATTGATATAGAATAATTAAACAGAACTCTCTTTCATTTTTTCACTTTAAATTAGTTAGAAAACTTTCCTAGTGATTTTTTGTCGAAATAATATGAAAATATGAAATACGCTAACAAGGAAGTTATTATGAAATTAATGCAGACGACTATAAAAGTTGATTTAATTTATATACATCTAAATCACGAGATATGAAGTGAGAAACATACTTTCTGACTTCATAAGAGGAACCACGGAGCAAAAGGAACGACATGCATTTTATTACTGCTAATAAAATGCAATGCCGTTCCTATTTACTTTTTATTTTTGCGCTATAACTGCCAGTTATAGAGCAAAAGTCGAACAGTTACGTTATATAAAAGTTCTTCATTCGATTTATGACCCCTTAAAGTTCACTGCTGGAATAAACACAAATTAGTAATACTAGCTACATATCTCTACAGTCAGTAGAGTTAAGTAGCTGGTATTACTAACTTGGGTTTTAAAGATTACTATACTCGTACTATATAGTCCCAGAAAATTCTGAAACAGAAAACTCTGTCCATTAAAAAGGGTTATTATTAAGAAAACATGATTAGAAAAACCCCTGGGAGTGAGATGATCGCTACCAATCTGTATCTTTTTTAACCGACTGACACAGAAGAAGAGTAATGTTTTTCGAGGGTATGTATTTATATGTATATCTATTTATTTGGCATGCTCTGAAGCCTAGACGGTTTGATGGATTTTAACATATGCAGTCGTTAAATTTGTCTTACTTATGGGATGGACATGGACATATATAACATTTATATTGCATGCCTTAAGCGAAAAGCGCGTAGGTATGTTCTACTAGCGCCTAAAAATCAAGATGCCAACGTTTTGTCGCATAAAACCGTATCTAACAATCATATTGAACATATAAAATGTATAAAATGGACGTTTTCAAAAAGATAAATGATTGTTGAACTTGTTATTATTTTTTAAATCGACCAATTGCTATTTTTACATAAATAAACGGTTTTAGTGGCATAAGGTGTAGATTTATCAAGTCCGCATGGAGGCGTAAACAGGATAACTTTTGAAAATTATCAATTGTTCAACTCAATCTATTTTGTAAACTCTTCATTTATCATGTGGGATGCCATGGAATGTAAATGACAGTTTCATTTTGTTTTGTTTAGTTATAATTAATTTTTTTCGGCTGAGAAATAGCGAAATTTTTGGTGTTTTGAGCAGCCTTGTATTAACTTTTTTACTTAATACACTTTGCCTCAGTCCTGGCCACAGAGTAATTTTTTACTCCGGGCTCAGCAACCATCGTGAGTAGTCGTTTGTTTACAGCGGTTCGTGTTGAAAAATATCGATCGTTTTAAGCCGCGTATCGATTACGTGCACCTGGCGCGCGCGCCATGAATGACCGCGCGGACTAGTGCGTTCCATGGAACGCGTTTCAAACATTCGAAGTGTATCACCTAAGCGCTCCTGGCGCGCGCGGCTGCTGTTCCAGTGTTTGACCGTTCAACATAGATATCGGTCGTGTACGAGCAGCTGCCGCTTTCATAGCTCCATGCATCTTCTCTGAGCACTTTATTATGATAATAATTTAAAATTAAAAATTTTGTACAGCCGACTTCAATATAGGTTATTTAAGAAAAACTCAATAACCATTGGTCTGACCTTGATCAAATTCCACACGACCACACGAGAACTATCAGTTTTCATATAAAAAAAGAATCATCGAAATCGGTTCGTCCAGTACAAAGTTATGAGGTAACACACATAAAAAAAAACATACACTCGAATTGAGTACCGTCTCCTTTTTGGAAGTCGGCAGAAAAAGCGGCCGGTAGCAGCAAGTAACATAATTTACGATTTATGACGTTTAAAAAAAAAAACTACTAACTAGATCTCGTTCAAACCAATTTTCGATGGATGTTTTTATGGTAATGTACATCATATATTTTTTTTAGTTTTATCATTCTCTTATTTTAGAAGTTACAGGGGACACACATATTACCACTTTGGAAGTGTCTCTCGAGCAAACTATTCAATTTAGAAAAAAATGATATAAGAAACCTCAATTTCATTTTCAAAGACCTATCCATAGATACCCCACATGTATGGGTTTGATCGAAAAAAGTTTTTGAGTTTCCGTTCTAAGTATGGAACCCCCAAAATTTATTGTATTTTTTCTATTTTTGTGTGAAAATCTTAATGCGGTTCACAGAATACATGTACTTACCAAGTTTCAACAGCACAGTTCTTATAGTTTCGGAAAAAAGTGGCTGTGACATACGGTCGGACAGACAGACAGACATGACGAATACATAACGGTTCCGTTTTTTGCCATTTGACTACGGAACCCTAAAAACGACTTTTGCAATTCTACAGCAGTACTTTTGTATCCATATAATTTTATCAATTTACGGCAACTTTGGTTATCAATAGTTCGGAACGCAACGATCACACGAATGATGAAATCAACCGTCCCAACTGGCGCGCGCGCTAAAACTTAAGCCGCCTATCGATTACGCGCTCCAAGAGGTCGAACATTGGCGCGCGCTCCAGCCGCGCGAAATAGATACCACCTTGGAGCGCGAGCCAAATTGTTCGTTGAGCCGCATATTGATTACGCACTCCCGGCGCGCGCGCCGCGAATGACCGCTCCGCGGAACGCGCTTCAAATGTACGTAGTGTATCAACTAAGCGCTTCTGGCGCGTATTAAGACCCTCAAACATTCGGTATAAAGTATTTATATCTGACTGAATCAGGGTCTCGCTTTACGAATGCCGAAAAAAACAGTCCTGCCAGCTCATTCGAATTCCTGCTTCTCTTATCAGGTCATCACTGCATCTAATAGGGGTTCTCCTACACTTCGCTTGAAGGTACGAGGTTTACTGATCCGTTTTGCAATGTTGGTGAACCGGTACTACTGCTATGTCCCAGTAGAAATAGAAATAGAAACTTTTTTATTTAATGATTTCTGTTTTTTTATAGGAGAGGGGGCAAACGAGCATGCGGCTCACCTGATGGTAAGTGACTACCGCCGCCCATGAACAACTGCAACACCAGGGAGGGAATTGCAGATGCGTTGCCGGCCTTTTAAAAAGGAATACGCTCTTTTCATGAAGGTCCCTAAGTCGTATCGGTCCGGAAAAATCGCTGATGGTAATCGATTCCACAAGGAAGTCGTGCGAGGAAGAAAACATCTTCTAAATCGCACAGTGGTGGACCGCCAATCATCCAGATGGTGTGGATGGTATCGGGAGTTCTGCCGCGATGTGTGTTCGTGAAATTTGGCGGCTGGGATTAATCCGAACAATTCCTCAGAGCACTCCCCATGGTAGATGCGAAAGAAAATGCAAAGGGATGCAACATCTCTTCGCAGTGCCAATGAATCGAGCCGATCAGAAAGGGCTCGGTCGTCGACAATTCGAGCCGCTCTGCGCTGGATGCGGTCAAGTGGAAGGAGCTGGCACTGGGGGCCTCTGCCCAGAGATGGGAACAATATTCCATGTGAGGCCGAACCTGCGCCTTGTAAAGTTGCAGACTGTGTGCCGGCATGAAATACTGTCCCGCTCTGCTGAGCACGCCAAGCTTTTTAGAGGTCAATTTGGCCTTCTCTTCCAAGTGACCACGAAACTGCACGTCACTCGATATGTCGACTCCGAGGATACCGATACTGGCTGAGGCAACCAGGGGAGTGCCTTGAAACTGAGGAGATACGACAAAGGGGTTCTTTTTAGCGGTAAACGCGCAAACTTGTGTCTTCTAAAGATTAAACTGGACTAGATTTAGTCGCCCCCAATCCGAGACTTTGTCCAGCAAAGACTCGACTTCAGTCACAAGTTTGTTCCGGTACTCGGCGACGTTTTCCCGAGAAATATTGGCACGGCCGGTGTATAGAGCATCACCAGTGCTGTCGTCCGCATAGCAATGAATGTTACCAGTTAGCAAAATATCATTGATATGCAGAAGAAACAGCGTTGGTGATAGCACACAGCCTTGTGGAACACCAGCGTTAATAGGCTTGTAGTCAGAACATGCACCATCTACAACGACTTTGATGCTCCGACCTGCAAGGAAGCTGGTGATCCAATTGCATAATTTCTCGGGAAGCCCATAGGAAGGGAGCTTCGAAAGAAGCGCTTTGTGCCAAACCCGATCGAAGGCATTCGCAATGTCCAGACTAACGGCCAACGCCTCCCCCTTGGACTCTACTGCCTCCGCCCATCTATGGGTCAGGTAGACTAGAAGATCACCAGGTGATCGACCCCGACGAAAACCGTATTGGCGGTCACTAATCGGCTGGTGATCCTCAAGGTACCGGATGAGCTAGCAGTTAATAATGGATTCCATTATTTTGGAGAACAAGGAGGTGATCGCGAAAGGCCTATAGTTGGACGGGTCCGAACGGTCGCCTTTTTTAGGAATCGGGTGGACAAAAGCTGTCTTCCATGAATTCGGGACTACGCCTTGGGAGTAGGAGTACCTGAAAAGACGCGTTAGGACCGGTGCCAACTCCGGAGCACACGTCCTCAGCACAATTGGGGGGATTCCGTCAGGCCCACTCGACTTCTGGATATCCAGGGAGAGGAGTACTTTGCGAACCGAGCGCTGTGAGAACAGCACATCCGGCATGGAGCACTCACACCGCGGGATGGTCGGCGGTGTTTTCCCCCCGTCATCAAGAGTCGAGTTGGACGCAAAAAGGGAGCCTAAAAGGTCGGCTTTGTCTTTTGCGCCTTGGGCCAGTGAGTCGTCCTCCCTGTGCAGAGATGGTAGAGATGGCTTACAGAAATCCCCTTGGACAGCCTTAGCGAGAGACTAGAATGCACGGGTTCCCGAAGTACGGCAAACTAGTTTCTCGCCAATTCTGCCCATGTGCTCTGACTTTGCCTTGGCAATAACTCTTTTGAAGGACCTGGAGGCAAAGTTATACTTCTTTTTAAGTGTGCTGGTGTTTACATCCCGAGTCGCTGAAGCCGCAGCCTAGGCTTGATAACACAGGAGTGTTATCAAGGCTGGTCGCTCCTGTAAGACTGCATTACGCAGTAAGCAGGAGCTTACTGCGTAATGCAGTCTTACAGGAGCGACCAAACCAAGGCTGAAATCTGCCTCCGATGGGTACCACAGATGATGGAATAAATAGTTCCATTCCCTGTAGCACCACACCAGAGACAGAGTCAGCAACAGCGCTGGGATCATCCGGCGAGAAGCAAACCCGCCCCAATGGGTAGGATGCAAAGAAAGACCGCATTCCGTCCCAATCCGCCGACCTGTAATGCCAAACACGGCGGCAACCTGCAGAACGCAACCGCGAAAGGAGCGTGAGAGGCACCATACTTCGGATCAGACAATGGTCCGAAGAGCCGAGAGGGGCATCGACGAAAACCTGATATCCGTCCGGATGAGAGGTCAGCAGAAGGTCCAACAGGAAAGGTGTATGATCCTCCACATCTGGAATCCGCGTAGGCGAAGTAACCAGTTGTGTCAGACCATATGCCAAGGTAAAGTCATAAACAGATCTCCCTGCATGATCCGTTAAACGTGAACCGAGCCATTCGGTATGGTGGGCGTTAAAATCGCTAAGGGTCACGATCTCTGCGGATGGGACCTACTGGTACCCGGCGCGTTGCTGCCGCAGAAAAAATATTTGTGGAAATAACGTTTAAAATTTGAAAGGGTTATATAGTTTAATTATGAATGATAATACATTCATTGAATTTAAATAATATAACTTTCAAATAAAGGAGAACGGCAGATTTTATACCGTATACTTTTTTTGTTGTTTTGTTATAGAATTTGTACTACATATTAAGGCAACTAAACCAATTATTTTTATGTTACTCTTCTATTTTTAGAACTCCGGATTAATTAATAATATCAATAAAAATATTTTAGTAAATAAACTTTGTTCGCGCCAATTGCTAATGTCAAGAATTGACGTCAGAGGGCGCGCACGCCTCGGCGATACCGGTTTGACGTCCCGTCGTCTCGAGGACGCGCAGGGGCGGGTATCAGTCCGAATTCAGCGCTACTATAGGCGGCACGCTGTCTTTTGTCGGGAACTCGGAGGCGGAATATGTCACGCGCATCTAGGAAATATACGGTTTAGGAACGTAACGCGCATTCCTTGCAGATTGCTTCACCCGGTACTTATTGTATCTAACTCAGAATCTGTATAAGTGCATTCGACAATAATAGCTAGTGCGGTATTTGCTATTCTAGAAATAACTGTGGCCACGCGAAACGGTAGTGACCTTTGATCCGTACGTTCTGTGTTCGTTTCGCGGGTTAAGCGTTATAACAAACGAGAGTTAGTGGCTTCTGTAAGGTAGTTAATCGTACGACAGAGTTACTTTACTGTCATCGTGACTAACGAAGAAAGTGACGTGAGGTGGAGAGGTGCTGAGGTCCGAACTGCTGCAGAGGGTAACGGTCTAATAAGGTCAATAACGCTACCAGCCACACCCAGATATACATCACTGACCCTTACTTTCCTAGCACTATACAACCACATGCGACCTGACCGAATCCTGAGGGACCAGTCGCCTTGGATAGAGGTAAGTAAGCTCGGTTTAATAGAATAGAACGCTCCCCCCTGATTGTTTATTGTAATTAGAAACTTTCCACCTTGGCCGTTAGGAGGCCCGACCTGCACCTGCTTGTAGGTTCTTCCCGTTAATGGGCCGCGGAGGACCCCTACTCCTGGGATAGGTAGCTGCAGGCCGTAACAAACGTAATATATGCCTAAACTAAACGCATTTATGTTTTTAGAAGTTGTCATATGTAAAATAACACAAATATTGAAATGATAATTATTTATTTAGAAATAGAAATAACTCTTATATATAATTAAACACTTATATATTATACCTAAAAATGCATAATTGTTGCATAAAATCATAATGGTTTTCGATTTAATGATAGAAATGATGTTCGTCATCAATATTTTATGTTCATATGGCAATTATTTATTGACAGGTAAATATTATCTGTCTTTCAATTCAGTTCAGTTTTCAGTTCATTGCCTTTGTTTTGGATTGTGATTTGTGACTGCATCTGAGCAATTTAGCAAATTATCTAGCCGTTTTTACGTTGAGTTGAGCACCTGTTCCTCCATTCTCTATTTCTTGATAGTAGTTTCGCGAAAGGACGCGGACCATAAAATGCCATTACAAATGATGCAACCATAATGAATGATTTATTAAACTAAACAGAATTCAATGATTTTTATAGAGGAAATGATGTTTTTATTCTAGATAGAGGTTTTCGTAACTGCATGAATAGTCTGCATGACAAAAGGATACATAGGTCATATGCCCGAAACTAAAGAAGACCGCCATTCACAGCTATCCACTCTTGAAGCTAACAGATCACGCTGTGTAACTATAAACAGGTGGGTAGTAGAAGCTGTGAATGGCCGTTTTAAGAGAGACTTCAAATTAATCCGCCATGAATATTTAACCGTGGTTGTCGCAATCTTGTGACAGATTTTAAAATAGCAGCTGCTCTGCTGAATGCGTTTACTCCGCTATTCACGGAAAAAATACATGCAAGCAGTTTGTTTAAGTTTGAGCGCCTGTTTTTAACCAACACTATAGCCGATTTAGTTAGGGAACATAATTTAAACAGGCGTAGTTCCTGGTTTGTACCCATGATGTGACCACCCTATCTTTTCCGCGGCTATCCATGGAGGAATTAATACTATTTGCATGTGGTGTATACCAAATTCGCCAGGCCCTTACATATATGAATGAGCATTTCCGCTTTCATGGAGTATATACATTAGAGGTATCCCGAGAGAGAATACATGATTTAGAGGGAATAAACCCAATGTTGCTTCGTGCTAAAATAAATTCCCACCATTCTTCTACTAAAACTTATTTTGTAGTTATAGTTGCAAAAACAAACATGAATGGTCGGGACGCAATCAGAAGTTATTGCTGTAACTGCAATGTAGGTTTAAAAACAGTGGGATGCTGCTCTCATGTGATGAGCATTATTTGGTTAAGCTATGCTTGCCATGAGGGTATTACCCGACCTGCTTCTTAGATGAAGTAATATTAAGAATTGAATAATTATAAGTACAATAAAATAAATTACTTACAAAATCAAAGTGTTTTATTGTGTTGTTTTATTTACCTACACTCAAAACCCCATCAGAACTTCATCATAATCAAACTGTTGCAGTCCGCTGCTGGATATATGTAAAGTATCTCCTAAATCACCCCGCTGAGTAGGTACGATCCTCATCTCAAACTACCAACTTAATGGTAAGTAAAACACTACAAAGATGCAATCTAGAATATTTACTTTATCATCAAAACAATGTTTATGTGCATATATGTAACAATCTTCATTGGTACACTAGTACATAACCTTAAAAAATAAAACTGGTTACAACTTTTACGCCCCAAGTTTTAAAAATCTAAGAATTTAAATCAAGCTTGTCTATCCTACTAACTGCCAATTAAAACAAAAAATATCCCAAAACACGAAATTTTTTTAGCTGTACGAAATTTCAATACAATCCTGCCGTTCTCCTTTGTCGGTACGTTACGCGCGCCACTTACTGTAAGTTAATTGTAGGTAATAATAATAATAATGTCCTCCAGACCGAATTTCGGCCACGACGGCCAGTCTCAACGGAGACTAGCCATCTGCGCAGGACGGGATTATTGTGCCCAAGTGTATGCACAAGCACAGGTGCACTCTCTATACCCTCATTCTCATAGCCCGATGGGACGGTATACCGACACGACCGGAGAGAGATCAGGCGCAGGACCAACGGCCTTACGTGCTTTCCGAGGCATGGGGGTGAAACACCGCCAACTTCCCGACTCCGGGCAGCTACTGAGAATTTCTTGATGGAAAAACTCAATAACTGATTTTTTGGCCCGACCCGGGATTCGAACCCGGGACTTCATGATCAGCAGTCGCACTACTACAACCACTAAACCAACGAGGCAGTCTAATTGTAGGTACTATGCCTATGACCTTTTAAAAATTTTAACGCAATCTGATGAATGGTATGGCAGCGCATAAAATACGAACAAACAAAAATATTTTTTTATATATTAGATATATAGTAAATAAGACTTATTGAAAGAAATTTGCCACTGGTTCGAAAAATAGCTACCTCAGTGCTGGGAAGAAACAGCAAGAAACCCAGCGGGACTTTTTTTTTAAGAAAGAACAGTTTACAATCAGTAAAGTAACACAATAATTAACAACACAAACAACATAGTAGCGATCACCTCATTCCCAGGGTAATTATTATGCATAAATACCTATATATTATAATAACTCTTTTTATACAATCTTCGTTTAATAAAGTTTTTAAACTTGGCGGAAGTCAGACTTTGTTATATAGCATAGGACAGAAATTTTTTAATTAAATTCTTATTAAAACCAAATATTGATTATTTCGTTGTTATCTAACAAGAAGACTTATCAGACGGATTGGTACCAAACGTTTCGCTCCTATTTAAAAAGTACAATTTAATCTAATCGTAGTAAGTAAAATATTCATAAAATATTTGTGTAGTTTACATATATATGATTGTAAAGCGAGATTAAAGTAGGGACTAACACAGCATTGTGAATTGCTATACGTGCCTTTTTGGACACATTCTGAATTCTCACAATAGGGTGTAGAGCCCCATTCACTCTATTTCCTGCATTCACTCGTCGTTCTATATCCTTATCATGTCTACCATCCCTGCTAAATACACATCCCAAATACACAAACTCGTCTATTAGTAATGTATGGTAGTGAAAGTTGGGTGTGGCAGAAGAAGCACGAGAGTAGAATAAATGCTGTAAAATTAAGGAGTATGTTAGGGATGAATCTGAATGATAGAGTGAGAAATTGTGTGATAAGAGAAGAGTGTGGTTTGCAAGATGATGTTGTGACCAGGATTAAGAAAGGAATGCTTCGGCGGTTTGGTCATGTAGAAACAACGAATGAGGAAAGAGTGACAAAGCAAATTTATGTTGCAGAGGTGAACGGCAGAGTCGGGAAGGGACGATCTAGGCAAAAGTTTATCGACCAAATTGGCGATATATTGAAAATGGGCCAAATCAAGAGTACCTTTAACCAACGAGCGTGTATGCGTAGGTATATGGATGTGGAGGAAGCGAGAGAGGTGTGTCAGGATCGCGCCAAATGGAAGTCCATAGTCTCTGCCTACCCCTCTGGGTGACAGACGTGAGTGTTTATGTTATGTGTAAAGAGAGAAGGTTATATTTCATTGTGTAATCAGTTTATTTATGAACACATAATTGACATATATTAAACTAACATACTGATTTTATACAATAATCATTGTCAGAATATCGTGTAGTGGCGGTTTAAGAACATCCACTACCCCCCATATTGCCCGTGGGTGTCCTTAGAAACAACAGAGGGAAACTAAAAAGGAAATGGGATGTAGCATCTTCCTGTTAACAACTCAAAATAGTAAAAAACTCCGATTGCCAAAACTCCTGCCAAGCGTGGCAACTATAACAAAATCCCCCATATGAGCGGAGGTCTATTTTCAGCGGTGAACTTTTATAGGCTGTAATGGATGGAATCATTATCATAGTATCGTATATACATTTTAATAAAACGATCAGTCATTTAATATCGTTAAGACATTATCATATGGCCATTTCATGAAAGAATCGTAGTGTTCGTTATTGATGTCAACAATAAGACAGTAGTTCATCAATAGTACAAGGTTTCTCGCAGCACTCGGAAACCACCTGCCGCTTACTTCTGCCCAAGCTCCTCGCCTGCCGGGGACCGATCCAGGGCCAGTCGTAGCCTCCCACGCTCATTTCTGTTCTCTTCACCAGTAGCGTGTTATCGCACAACAGAGCCAATGTCGTGGCCAGTCTCCTCCCGCAGTATACCTGACCATAATTATCTTCACCGGTCACCACAACCAGAATACCACAGATGGATAAAAGCGCGAATGTCAGTAGACTTTTCATAATGCTTTATTTAGTATTGAGGTTTGGTTATTCCGGGATGTGGTAGTGTAATGTGATTATAATGAGAATGTATCCAGTTTTATACACGCGGGATCACATTAATATTCCGCTGTCAAATGTAGCGTGAAGTAATTAAACCTGATGTATTAATAATTTCGCGTGGGATGCTCTTGTTTAGGTTTATTTACCTATACGATTTATATTTTCCACTTTATGATTTGTTTTTGTAAATATGAATTCATAAACATAGACTTAACACATACACATGGATGAACATATTATTAAATAAATCTAGCTCGAATGAAAAAAGCAGGGAAAAGGGAATATGGTATAAAACAATTCAAAGTCAGCCTCTTCGGATACCGTGGTATAATAATATTGAAATGAATAGAAACCATATAATTACTATACATAGGTTACGTTCTGGGCACTATCCCAATAAAAAATTGTATTTTTGATGAAAAAAGCAGACTCGCCAAATTGCGATATTTGTCATATTATAGAAGATGTCCAACATATGCTAGCAGAATGTGTCAAATATCAAAGGGAAAGGGAGAATCTGGAGCAAAAATTTAATATCGATTTCGATGAAACGGGTTGGTTTTTGAGTATACTTGCGGAGCCACACTCAGCGATAGCAAAATCATTCATTTCTATATTCTTACCACATTGATTTCCCCTTTCTAAATAGCATTTGTGTAACAGGAACAAGTTAGGTTACGATAAGGCTGACATATCCTTGTAGGATAAAAGCCTTTTTAAATAAAGATAGATTAAAAAAAAACTAGCTCGAGCTCATTTACGTTACAAATTAGGAAATACCTTACCACTGTGAGAAATTGGAACTTGAGAAGGATTTGCAAAAAACCTGAACGACAGTGACATCCTTCCGAAATAGAAATAGAAATAGAATAGATTCAGGCACTTGTTTTATTAGCGCTACAATCTGTTTTGGAAGATTACAAGAATCATTTTGGGTATAATGGTGTATCATTGCACTGATCAAATATCATCTATAATACGAGCTTAAAGAAATATTTTAAAAATTGGAAGAATGTATGGAAGTGAAAGTTGGGTGTGGCAGAAGAAGCACGAGAGTAGAATAAATGCTGTAGAAATGCGGTCATTAAGGAGTATGTTAGGGATGAATCTGAATGACAGAGTGAGAAATTGTTTAATAAGAGAAGAGTGTGGTTTGCAAGATGATGTTGTGACCAGGATTAAGAAAGGAATGCTTCGGTGGTTTGGTCATGCAGAAAGAATGAATGAGGAAAGAGTGACAAAGCAAATTTATGTTGCAGAGGTGAACGGCAGAGTCGGGAAGGGTCGCCTTAGGCGAAAGTTTATCGACCAAATTGGCGATATATTAAAAATGGGCCAAATCAAGAGTACCTTTAACCGACGAGCGTGTATGCGTAGGTATATGGATGTGGAGGAAGCGAGAGAGGTGTGTCAGGATCGCGCCAAATGGAAGTCCATAGTCTCTGCCTACCCCTCTGGGTGACAGGCGTGAGTGTTTATGTAGGGAAGGATTTCCGTTTTGGGGTAAATAGAGGTACTTAAATTCGAAAAATTAAAAACACGAAGGAATACGGAAGGCGTCATTTATTTGTACAAAAGAAAAGAATAATTCGGCATTTTATTTATTGATAGCTCTTTTAAATTAAATTTATTGTATAACTGAATAAACATATTGCACACATCGAACGCCAAGCGAGTGAGGTTAGGTTTTACTGTCGACTTGACAAGTTCACGACGCTACCTGCTCTCATTAAATTCGGTATATTGTTATATACCGCACTTTATGTGAAGACAAACACATTGAAAAAGAAACAATAAATAAAACTGAAGTTTTAATTTAAGTTTTTAAATACGTATTATTATAAAAAATCCAATGAAAAAGGTTGCATGCCGCTCCTTGTCATCCGTTATTTTTGTTTTATGTAGGTAATTCCTCACTTTGATAACTTTTTTATTGCCGCCTTAATAACTAACAAAATAAAGTAATTGCTTGATTTCCTAATGCATGAAAGTAATGATATAAAACTACGTCGTTAACGACAGTTAAAAGGTTGATATTGGAGTGGGCGAAGGCTTTTGAAGGCATTTCGTGATGCCCGCATATTGTGTGTATAATTTGTCGCAGTTGTGATAATATTAGTATTGCTAAGTGCTTTGTTCGAGTCGATTGAAGGGTATGTCAGAAAGATCTTGTAGCTTCCAACAAATGACATTATAACTATCGTTTACCTAGAACAGTTTGTTAACAGTGGTAGAGCCACGCGGCAGCTTTTGCTGTCGCACGGATGGGCCGGCTCAAACCGGGGTGGTACCACGACCTCACAGAAAACCAGCGTGAAGTAGAGATTTTCCTCTGTGTTTCGCTTGGTGAGTGCAGGTGGCCGGAGGCCCTTTTTACTGGAAATGAGGCATTCCATCTTAGTCCTCACGGGTGACAACGCATCTACATTTTGATTTGTAATAGACGATAGATGTAGATGTCTATGGGCCGCAGCAACCACTTACCATCAGGTGGACTGTGTGCTCGTTTGTCACCCTTATCCTATAAAAAAAAAACCAGAGTTAAATGTGCTAGACGACTGATAATGCGATCGTCAATCTACTTGCCAAGCAATAAGCTTGGCAATTATTTTAACAGCAAAAGATACAATACAAACAAATATGTAACTGTAGCAATATATCCGGCCTTTGTTCAGCGGTTGACTTTAAGACTTGAAACGAATATTCGCCTAATATTCGGTATTCGGCCTATTCGGCTACTTTTATCCTATATGGTCGAATAATAGATACTGTTCGGACGAATACAGAATACCTAAGTAAGACGTTTTATTATAGTGAAATGTAAAACAAAATAATTATTTATTTTATAATATTTTTTTTTCTTGTAATCATTAAAGTAGTCATGGTTACATAATCAACTTACGTATTATAAAACTTAAAAAAAAAAAAACTATCAGATAAATGTCTATGCACTCGAATTATCGTAATTAAAGTGGAAGATAATGGTGCAGAAAGACTAATTCTTCTTCATTTTTATAGGCAGTAGGTTTACTCCTTTACTTCTCGTAGACAATCCCAGCTTCAGAGAATAGACGCTCTGAAAAATAAATACAACTTCCTTCCCGGTCGAATACTTTTGCCTAATATTTGGCTAATCGGCCAGGAAGTCAGAAGCTTCGGTATTCGGCGTGTGGTTGAATATACTATTTGTTGCAAGTCTACTTTTTATAGGGTGTAATGATCACATACCCACAACACACACACACACACACACACACACACACACACACACACACACACACACATACACACACACACACGCACGCTCGCTCGCACGCACGCACGCACGCACGCACGCACGCACACATGCACGCACGCACGCACACACACACACACACACACACACACACACACACACACACACACACACACACACACACACACAAACACACACACTTATTATATTACAAATTACATTAGTCCCTAATGCTAGCGCACGCCTTGCCTTTTTTTTGTTATTTAATGATTAATATTGTATTGTCTTGGTGGATGAGCGGGGTACCCAGTAATACAGGTTACCAACCTAGTACAGGGGCCCTTGCGACTGTATTAAGTTGTCTTTGTAAATCAATAAATCATTTTTCATGATAAAAGTCTAGTCCAAAGCCGTGGAGATTTATATTATTTATAAATTATTCAAAAAAATCTAATACACCTACGTTTAACTACACTTAGTTATAGCCGGCTAAACCCGTATATTGGCTTTTAGATGCATCGTAAATAATGAATATTTATTTCATATGGTCAAGTTCGAAGGTATTAACAAAAAAAAACCGGCAAAGTGCGAGTCGGACTCGCGCACCGAGGGTTCCGAACAAATCTGTAGGTATATAAGTTTAAAATTATTAAAAATATTTTTATTATATGATGTAACTAAAGATTTATGCTTTTCGCAATGTTTCCTTTATCTGTGCTATAAAACGTTGCTTCGTACCAAATTTCAAGATTCTGAGTTCACGGGAAGTACCCCGTAGGTTTTGATTCCCTTGCGAATGTCGAAAATTTACGGCATAAACGGCTGTATCTTTTGATTGCGTTGGCTTAGAAGTTTGATTTTTTAACAGCTCTAAGGGACAGTAGACTTGAGTATTTGATATGAATTTCAGCTTGATACCTCCACGCGTTCCTGAGAAAAAGGGTCTTGACAGATAGACAGACAAACAGACGGACAACAAAGTGATCCTATAAGGGTTCCGTTTTTCCTGTTGAGGTACGGAACCCTAATTACATTTACCAGTGAAAAACACAGGCTAAACATGGGCAAGCTAAATATGCATTCTTCCAAAATACACATAAAACAACTACAACTACTTAATAACATGTACTAAACGTAGGAATAACAGGGCATTTTTACCGACAAAGCGCAACGTATTCGGTAATATTCATTTTGCCGGAGCACAAAGACTGAATTTCACCGAAATCTATCAACAACTTATTTTTCGACTGGGGTTATAGCGTATATAATCAACGGGTTTGTTCATGTGTCGTTATTTTTGTTTAATTTTTATTTTTCAAAAATATCTTAACGTGATTAGGTTCCTTATAGGGATCTAGGCTATATTTTAAGACTTTTTTTAAAAAGAAACAAAAAGAACAATGGCAGAAAAATAGTTACAAAAATTTTCGCGTCTAGAAATAAGTTATAAATAAAATGAGTTTTATTATTTTTCTATGATTTTTCAAATAAAAATGTATTTTAATTAAAGCCAAAAAAAAAAAAACATTTTTGGGAATATCAAATGACTTAAATCATTTTACTCTATTCAAGTGTTGCCATTTAGTATATTCATACTATTTTCGTATGCACTTTGTAAGACTACTCCAACACAACACACAAAATATTTGTATATTAAGTTATTATTAGTAATAACTATACTATGAGTAATAATAAAAATAAAAGTGATATGGTTGAGAATTAGTCTCTTACAAAGAACTTCCTACAATAATACATTATCTCAATCATAGTACTATGTAACAATTCCATTTAATGTTATGGCAACACTAGCTAAAACAAAATGTCACTGTTTGGAGAGTTTTGGCGGGAACTTGACCTGGGGCTGTTTGTTGCTCCTGTATTATTGTTTAAATAATGGTTTGAAGTGGACTTTGATATATAAAAGTGGTGCGATTTTGTGTATTAAGTGTCTGCGCATGTGAACTATTAGTGGAAACTGTGAAACAAGTGCTCTGATGGTGATGGATTCTCTAGATAAGCTGTTTGTTTGCATAGGCGCCTTTAGATACCATCGCCAACTGTCAGCTGCCTGCTGGCTCAAGTTGTCGTCAAAATCTCCCAAGGGCTGCACAATGTGACGCATCAACATATTGTGAAGCAGTGAACTATGAAGAAATTATAATAAACCGAATAAAAATACTCAAGACTTGGCCTAAAGGTCTAGATACCAGGCCATAAACTCCAAAAAAAATGTCACTGTTTTTTTACTGGCTTTAAAGCTCTGGGTTTTAGCCCTTCTGAGAATGTCACTATGACACAAAGGCCCTGGAGCCATGCCAGAAATATATATTTATAGTATGCAAATGTATAATAGAGATACAATAATCTAAAAACTCTCAATTAGATATTATGTATTAAGCTAACATCAAACAACCACATGAAGGTAATGAAGGAAGGAAGGTGTTTATGGTGAGTATAGAGAACCGGAGACTCTTTTTACTGGACAAGAGGCATTCCATCTTAGTCCTCACGGGTGACAACGCATCTGCATTTTGAGTCTTTATTGAGGATATATGTAGATGTCTATGGGTCACAGTAACCACTTACCATCAGGTGGACTGTGTGCTCGTTTGTCACCCTATCCTACCTTTTCCAAGTGACATAAGACATAACCTAAAAAGGTTCAAATCTATATATCTTTTTTTTGACGCCTTCTCAGGACACAATTCTTTGAGAGAGTTATTAAGGGACTGACGCTTAACATTTTAAGATATTTTTGATATATAGACACTACCATTCCTTCTCAACTAATTTTATGTATATAAGTCTATAAGTTATATATATATATATATATATATATATATATATATATATATATATATATATAAGTATATAAGTTATATATGTATGTAAGTCTGCCAATGTTCTTTGATAAAATAAATAATTATGGTTTATTGAATTATCTTAATAAAGTCACATTAATACATCCTGTTCAGGCGAAGCCGAAGCGGATCGCTAGTTATGAATATGACATCAACCCATAATATCCCTTAAGAAAGACAATAAAAACATCAGTATTCGTTAGGCTATATACATTCTAATATGTTTATGACATTTTATTCCTCAAACGTGTAGTGCAAGTCTTCTAACGATGTCGAGCATAGGGTAAATAAGCTGTTAAAATTGCAATTAAGAATTACACTAATGCCGGCAGCGAAAATAGTTCACGACCCCTGTTCCAGACGTCCTCAACCTGTGATGCTGATGTTCGTCAGCGATCTGGGCAATTTACGCCTAGCGTAAAGAGATTGTATTACCAATATCTATCGCAAGCAATATTTTTTTTCAAGCATTTCTTATAGTTGCCTAGGTTGATGGATCCGCCACCGTTTACGATTTAAAACTCGAACCTTGAGTAAGTATGGTTCCCAAATTACCGTGTTAACTACAATACACAATACAATACAATACCTTTTATTGTACACCAAGGAAAGGTAAAAATAACAAAAAAAAAGTATTATTGAGGGACAGACGAAAGGCGGTCTTATTGGTACATAGCGATCCCTTCAACGCAACCCAGAAGAAAAAATTAAATAAAAAAGAAGAAAAAGAATATCGGGTAGGCTTCACTAAAGTAAGAAAAGATACCAATTTAATGCCCTAAAAAGACGCCATTCTTTAGGAAGATCAATTACTAAAATAAGAGGAGGAGGAGGGAGGGTTTAGAGAGACGACTTGACTACTTTGTAAAATTTCAATTGTGACTTGTGGGAATTTTAATAACCGTCTTAAATACACTACACCTTTATAATGTGTGGGATATTTGTTTGTATAGTTCCTTTGAGGCCTCACTTGATACTTCGTTAAGAAGATTAAGGGTTAATGTTTCTCGAACGCCGCTATATAATACGATGTAAAGGTCTAAGAGTCAGTAAATCTCTCAATAAGACCACTTAGTGACCTGAATTGTAAATAAATATAATACAGTTCCATTTAAGCTCAATATTATTTCCTGTATTTAATAATAAATTTATTAGTTTTATTCAATTCTTGCAGTAAATCACAAATACAATTAAAACGAGAATTGAATTTCAATAGATCCTGGGTTAGAATCCGCCGTTCGACTACTGTCGTGAACCACTCTAACACAGTACACCTAAACAATGTTAATAGCAATGCTAGTATTATCAAAAAAAATACAAAAATTAAAAAAGAGAGATAGCAGCGTAATAAGGTTTTTATTTTCGGGTAACAATTCATCAGATTTATATAATAAAACTAGGGTAGGTGTAACAAAAAAATCACCACAAAATGAGATCAAAATTCAATCGTCAGTTATGTAAATCAATATCAACAATAAGACAGTAGTTCATCAATTGTACAAGGTTTGTCGCAGCATTCAGAGACCACTTGTCGCTTCTCTCTGCCTAGACTTCTTGCTTGGTGTGCACCGATCCAAGGCCAGTCATAGTTTTGAGTGTGCACCTCCGATCTTTTCACCAAGAGTGAGTTGTCACACAAAAAGGCTAGCGTTGAGGCTAATCTTCTTCCGCAGTAAACCTGTGCATAACTTTCTTCACACGCTACCATAATCACCAGACCGAAAAGGGACAAAAGAACACATTTCAGTTGATTCTTCATTGTGTGACTACTTGTGTTGAAGTATTTGAATACGGTGAGATATGAAAGTGAAATGTGATAAAAATGAAAATTTCGCCAATTTTATACATCGAGGGTAATATTAATATTCCTAAATCCAGTCTAGTGTGAAGTAATTGGAATTGATTGAAATTTTGCGTAGGTTGTTACTGACGTTATTTATGGAATTAAACTTACAAACAAATCACACGTAACATATTTTAATGCATGTGTTTGCGCTGCTAAAACATCAACAATTATGAAGAAGGTTATTCTGTAACATGAATAAAATAACCGGTAAATATATACAAATAAATTGAAGTCCTTTTGTAATGTCAAAATTACAGTGTTTTACTAAATGCTTAGGAAAGTATAAACGGTACTTATAACAAAAATACACTTTTTAAAATTTTTGTCTGTCTGTCTGTCTATATGTCTGTCTGTTTGTTTGTTCCGGCTAATCTCCGAAACGGCTGGACCGATTTTGACGGGGCTTTCACTGGCAGATAGCTGATATCATACGGAGTAACTTAGGCTACTTTTATTTTAGAAAAATAATTAGGGTTCCCCGCAAAAAATTAAAAACCTAAATTACAGGCGGGCGAAGTCGCGAGGAACAGCTAGCATGAAATAAAGAGATATATGGAATTTGTAAACACAGAGAGAAACAAATCGGTAGATGTAATGCAGTGTCTCCCTAATACTATTATGTAAAAAAAAATAAGTTCAACAATCATTTATCTTTTTGACAATGTGCTTTTTATATAATTTATATGTATAATATGATTGCTAGATACGATTTCATGCGACAAAACCTTGGAATCTTAATTTTTAGGCCCTAGCAGAACATACCTGCACGCTTCGCGCTTAAGGCATGCAATACTGCGCTTGTAGACTCGCTTGAGCAGAGCGTATAACTACCGAGCCTAACTTCTATGAGGCAATCCATTGGCGCATACTACACACTCGTTAATTATCACGATATTTAACGTGATTTTTATCTTGCAATATTTTGGATCGAATCTACATACTACACACTCGATACTAATCGTGTCAGTACAACGGTAGATTTCATTCACTAAAGACGTGTACGTTCCATAATTCGATGCCAGTAACGTAATGAGTGACTATAAAAATAAAGCTTGCGTTGCTATTATATTAGCGATAGCATTAAAAAGGCGTGTAAAGAGAAAAAAAATTAATAAAGCATTGGCTCCATTCATTTTTTCTCTTTACATGTCTCTCTCACGTGAATTCTTTCAAGGTTTTTTGGTCATTCGTTTGAGGCACGGCTGGCGCCGCCACTGCATCAAGAAGCGTCCTCCACCATCGCTGACAATGAATACTGACACGATAAATATCGACCAGAGACTAGACACTCGATATTTATCGACGATACTTGATACAGATCGTTGGATTTCTGGATTTTTAGAAATCCAGCAATCCGTATCACGATCCAAGATATGCTATAATACACACTCGATAAATATCGTAATCTTACATTACGATTCAAATATCGTGATAATTATCGAGTGTGTAGTAGGCGCCATTGGGGAGGCTTATTCTCAGCAGTGGACTTTTGTGTGTGTGAGTGGATAGGCTGTAACAATAACAGTATAAAATATATAGCTTAAGAGATGCGATTTCCGGTTCCCCTTCTTCACCTTATGAAACACAGCAACAGTAAACTGCTATTTTAGAATGGTATTCTGTGTGTGTGAGAAAAATTATCCGTACTATATAAGTTAATCCATGTAAACGGAGTAACGTTAACGGGCTTATAAAGGAGAAAGGAAATCAGTCCACTGCGGAGTTCAAAAAAATAGTAGCTAAAGATTGTATAAAAAGTGTTTTATAATATTAGGGAATAATATGAGTGATAATACGCTGCCAAGCTACAAGTCAAAGTCAATGACAAAATATTTTTATTCAAAACTAGCCTTTAAAAAGCATTTTTTGTAAGACAATAAAGCTACGCCATCGCTAAGTACATATGTAGGGTGGGCCATCTGTTAGTCCTTTTTTTATTTGTAAATAAAATACACATTTTAAGATTTAACGTATTTTTTTTATTGACAGTGAAAGGTGGTTCTATGCCATTTATGCATGAAAAACAATATCGCTCATATGCCCATCACGGCTTCGTCTACAGGCCTGCATCCTAACATATAATAATAAATAATAAAACCTGATCAATGACCTCAATTTCAGCTTGAATGTTGTTTTTAAGTTGATAAGTATGTGAATGATTAGCATATACCTTACCTTTCAAATAACCCCAAAAAAATAATCAAGTGTTGTTAAATCCGGACTTCTTGGCGGCCAAGGAACTTCAGAATTTCTTGAAATTATGCGATCAGTAAATTTGTTAACAATAAATGGAGTATTGCTCGACTTGTGTAGCATAACACTCTATCTTGTTGAAACCAGAGCTCGTTGACACACAACTCATTCAATTTGGGTCACAAAAAACCAGAAAACATGCTGCGATGAAGTTCCCCAATCAATGTAATGACATTTTCCTGTTCGTTTTCAAAGAAAAACGGCCCAATGATGCCACTAGCCCATAAACCACACCAAACAGTGACTTCTGGAGGATGATATTCTATGTGGAGGATGAATAGCATGAGAATTCTCCGCTCCCCAACTTCGAACATTTTGTTGAACATGAAAAATGGGCTTCATCGTTAAAGTTGATTTTTTAATGAAAATCCATTTCGTTCATGCACACAATCAACAAAAGACAACGTTTGGAATGGTTTGCTGGCTTCAATTGTTGAGTTAGTTAAATTTTGTATGGATGCTAATGAAGATACGTCGTAATATGGTTCGTAAAATTTTTAGTTCCTGTGAACGATGCCTGGTTGACGTGCTAGTTCATTACGAACACTTTCACTAACAGCTACCACTGCATCAGGAATACGAACTAGATGAACATGTAGATACGGTCTACAACCTTCCACTGAGTAAGTTTCTTCAAAAATAACAATAATTTTGCCAATTGCACGCTCAGTAGGACTTCATGTCGACCAAAACTCCCACGTAATTCACGAAATGTTGTTCTTTTTGAACGACCAGTTTCATAATTTGGACAATCAAAATGCGCTGTTATGATGTTAGTAACTCCATGATTATGAATGGCATATTTTTTACTTTTTATATGTCAAATAATTTTTTAGAACAGAAGTACTAAAAATCATCGATTGAAAAAAGGACCAACAGATGGCCCACCCATAAGTACTGCGGGAGACCTTGTGAGAAGAATCAGCAAGAAACTAACAAGCAGACTATTTATCTCACAACAGCTACAATTTAATCTTAAAAAATAATATTTATATATAAACAATAACAATAATTAAAATATTTTTTTTAAATATTACATTTTTTTTATAAAACGTTACCTCCACACTAGGATTTTCTCCTGTATCGTAGGGGCAGTTTCCATACATAAATTTCACAAGGACAAAACATCCAGACCCGAGACAATTAACTGTAGGTCATACAAATACTTGTTCCGTGCGGTATTCGAACCCGCGGCCCATAGCGCACCAGCTCATTGCTGTGCCACTGTGCCACGGAGCCGTCTAGGAGACCTATGGAGAAAAGTCTAGCATTTCTAATATGATTTTTATCGCTTGGTTAATTGTTTTTAAAAATGTCCAGCTGGGTTTCTTGCTGGTTCTTTCCAGTACGGCGATGTTCTCCGAACCAATTGTAAGTTAAGCATAAGAGTGACTTTCAATAAGTATTAGTTGTAATACGGATTAGTCTAATTTATACCGCAGTTTCATAAAGTTGTACTATCGATGCGAAGGTATGGTTTGTACTCAACAAGCCTGTTCAGCGTGGCGAGTATTTGCAAATCCATACAATTCGAGCGCTCTTGAAAAGGCCAATACCCCGAGTTGAACTAAAAAATGCTGCTAAAGGCTAACAAATAAATAATAATGATTTTATTGATTTAATTTTCAAAAATAACACATTCATGTGGAAATTCCCATATAAATGTCTTTATAAACGCACCTATATAATTTTGAACTAAAAAAAAACAAGAATTTTACCGCCATGTTGCAGACCAGCCTGATGTTTATAGCTGTCGACAGACAGGCCGACAAAAACTTACAACCTCCAGCGATAAATCACTGAATGCTTAAACGTATTGATTTGCCGTTGTCCACTGCTTTTTATGGCTTAATTACGTGCAAAATTAGGGTAAACATACCACAAATTAATCGTGGACTGTTACTCTATTTTATAGGTATTTTATTTATCGCTGAGTTTATCGCTGCAAAGTATTAAGGCTGTAACACGAATATGTAGGATGGACCGGGAAAGGACCATGCCTTCATGATATCATGCTACTGTGTTTCGTACGATAATGACAAGAACCGAATGCTCTATTTACTAGTAAAAAGTTATTAAATCTTACCTCTCAGATTGATTTTTAATGAAAAATAGGTAGACGTAGGTGTCTATGGAGCATCCACTTACCGTTAGGTGGACGGTGTGCTCGTTTGTTACCTGTACTTCTGTAAAATAATAATAAATAAATATGATGATCATAGTTCTCCGTTTATTAGACTATAGGCACTAAGTTAGATTTTTAGAAAGTACAACTGTATTATTGGTACATGACCAAATTTGTTGAGTTTTCAAAAGGTTAGGTTATATCGGCCTCATAGCGATCGTCTACGGAAGATTACTCTAGCTCTACTGCGTGACATTAGGTAGAATGTACATTTACACAGGTGGTAAGACAATACAAAATAAACCTAGCAAGCTAACAGCATAGCAAAGTGGCGAAGCAATCAGCTTTGTAGCGGTTTCTAACGGTTGCCGTTGAGCAATCAGTTTCAAAATAGGAGGTTCAGTTGCCTGGGTGATCAGTAATCGATTGCTGAAAACAGAATTTGAAAATTCGAAACCGTTGTCGAGATAATCGTGGAACAGACGGACAGAGGGACAGACGGACAGACGGACAGACGGACAGACGGATAGACGGACAGACATTGTGAAATCAATAAACCTAGCAAGCTAACAGCATAGCAAAGTGGCGAAGCAATCAGCTTTGTGGCGGTTTCTAACGGTTGCCGTTGAGCAATCAGTTTCAAAATAGGAGGTTCAGATGCCTGGGTGATCAGTAATCGATTGCTGAAAACAGAATTTGAAAATTCGAAACCGTTCTCGAGATAATCGTGGGACAGACGGACAGAGGGACAGACATCGTGAAATCAATAAGTGTCTTCGCAAGCTTCGCCACTTAATAAGTGTCTTCGCAAGCTTCGCCACTTAATAAGTAAAATTATTAAGTGGCGAAGCTCACTATTAGTAAGTCTAAGTCACTTATTGATTTCACGATGTCTGTCCGTCTGTCCGTCTGTCCGTCTGTCCGTCCGTCCGTCCGTCTGTCCATCTGTCCCACGATTATCTCGAGAACGGTTTCGAATTTTCAAATTCTGTTTTCAGCAATCGATTACTGATCACCCAGGCATCTGAACCTCCTATTTTGAATTTTTTTTCCGTTAGAAACCGCTACAAAGCTGATTGCTTCGCCACTTTGCTATACTGTTAGCTTGCTAGGTTTATTAATAATAACTATAAAACTACTGGTCAGACCTTGATAAAATTTATATGGGACCACATGAGAAGCACCAGCTTTCAAATAAAAAAGAATCATCATAATCGGTTCACATAGAAAAACGTTATGAGGTAACACACATAAAAAATACAGTCGAATTGACTACATTCTTCTTTTTGAAGTCAGTTAAAAATTATCGAACGTTTCGCTCGAATCTATCGAATTATTCGCTCAAGCCTGGTCACGTTAATTATACGCAAAATGAATGCTATATTACAGAGAAAAAAATATTGCTTTACACGACTTCAAAATTTATTCGAGTCTTACTAAACTCATGGTCACATCGGAGAGACTTTATTTATGTTATGTTGTGTTAGACAGTTCTGCACTTAACACGCGTATATTAAACGCAGTGGACATTTCATAATGTGTTTCAATGTAGGTGATCGCTTCGCTCGGAAATGGTCTACTTTTTCATAGAATTTTTAATGATGATCCGTAACTGTATCAGCGGAAGATAAGCATTCACGTCATTTATTCCTCAATACTTGAAAATAATACTTGAAAATAATACTTGAAATAGTGTAAAACCCAGTGTGTTATTAATGATGGGTTGTCACTCAACACTATTGCCAGTACGTGGCTGGCGCTCAAGAACCATTCTTCCCCATCGGTTGTCGGTTCTTCAAGCTACATGACCGGCACATTTCCACTTTAGCTTAATGAACTGCTAGGCTTTGTAAGTTACTCTTGTTATCTGCGGATATCCTTATTACGGATTATATTCGAGCATAGCCCTTTCTATCGCACTATGAATGATTCACCTTCTCCATACGGCCAATAGTGAAGTACCAAGTTTCAGTTCCGTAAGTTATCACTGGCAAACGCAGTGTTTGTACACTTTCGTCTTAAGATTTTGAGAAATATCAGACAAGAAAATTTGTCCGAGCACAGCCCAGTCAAGTTGGGTTCGTCGCTGGATGAAATATTCAAATATAAATAACCGCCAATTATTAACTAGAGCTATAGCTTCACTTGATGAATTAACAACGGTTGCTTCTTTCACTGGTGCTTGATTGCTATTTTTATTTTTTTGTATAATATTTTTTTTATAGGATATGGGTGACAAACGAGCACACAGTCTACCTGATGGTAAGTGGTTGCTGTGCCTGATAGACATCTGCATCTATCCTCGATTACGAATCAAAATGCAGATGCATAATCACCCGTGAGGACTAAGATGGAATGCCTCTTTTCCAGTAAAAAGGGTCTCCGGTTCTCTACACTCACCATACGAAACACAGCGGTATTAAGCTGCTATTTTACGCTGGTATTCTGTGAGAGCGTGGTCCTTCCCCGGTCGAGCCGACCTATTCGTGCTACAATTATACCAGTAATATAGCTGCAGCATGGCTCTACCACGTGTGTGTGTGTGTATTGTACTTTTTAACTCCAAATGCAATCATGTTTCTTCAATGCAGAAATCAACAAGTCAATTTCAATACAGATACTGGGGCTTGTTTTGTATAAGCGCGCTTTTAGACTATTTATCGTTACCGTTAGAGCCTATTAAAGTCCACTGCTGAACGTAGATCACCCTCATAATTTCCTCATAGAGGGGATTTTGCCATAGTTGGCATGCTTGGCAGGCGGGTTGGCAACCGTAGTTTTTTTATTATTTTCAATTGTTATCAGAAAGACGCTGCTACCGATATCCTATTTTAGTTTCCCTTTGTTGCCTCTTACGAAACCCACGGGACGATATGAGGTAGTGGATATTCTTACATCGCAACTACAAGATGAATAAAAATTTATTAATTTGCAACGCTTGGCAAATGGGTTGGCCACAGAAGTTTTAAGTCATTATTAGGAAGACTCTCCTGCTCATCTGATTTGTTTCCCTCTGTCGCCTCTTACTAGAACCACAGGATGATACGGGGTAGTGAAGATTCTTACACCTTCACTACACGGTAAGTTTTATACTATTTGCAGTCAACTAAGTATAATGGCGCACAACACAAGGCACATTGCAACTTCAAACGCGTCAGCGGTAGCCGACGGCCGCCGGCACCCGGCAGGTAGCGACGGTTGTAATTTCCTCTGTCAACGTCAAAGTGCCGCTCGTCTGTATGCCGCACTTATGGCCCAATGTGAAAGCGCCTAATCCAAACCGCTGCAAACAATTACTGAAATATTATGTGTTACACTGAAAGCTATGTTGCTTAGCTTTACCTGATATTATTCGAACATTGGATGTAGGGTAGTCAACAATATAATTTTTATATTTCAATGTTAAATTATGCCAAATGTTTGTATTTTAATCTTTGTAGTTATTTCTGTAGAAGATAAAATAAAAGTATTTTATTTGTTATTTCCGAACGTAATATACTATTCATCGTTAATATATTCACTTAAGGTGAAAGCTCCAGGTTGACCCGCGAAATTCAAATTTTCTTACGTTTTTTTACAATTTGTAGGTCAGTGTCAGATTGTACGTTTAACAAAATACGATTCGCGACCGTAACGAGTATGTATTTACAAAATTATAATCATTATAATCATCAATACAACCGCCTATGTTCTTATAATCCCATTGTTTTTTTTTATAGAATAGGGGGCAAACGAGCATGCGGCTTACCTGATGGTAAGTGACTACCGCCGCCCATGAACAACCGCAACACCAGGGGAATTGCAGATGCGTTGCCGACCTTTTAGAAAGGTGTAAGCGCTTTTCTTGAAGGTTCCTAAGTCGTATCGGTCCGGAAAATTCGCTGGTGGTAATTGATTCCACAAGGAAGTCGTGCGAGGGAGAAAACTTCTTCTAAATCGCACAGTCGTGGACCGCCAATCATCTAGATGGTATGGATGGTAACGCGAGTTTTGTCGCGATGTGCCATGGTGAAATTGAGTGGCTGGAATTAGTCCGAACAATTCCTCAGATCACTCCCCGTGATAAATGCGATAAAATACGCAAAGAGATGCAACATCTCTACGCAGTGCCAGTGTATCGAGCCGATCAGAAATAACTCGGTCGTCGACGATTCGAACCACTCTGCGATGGATGCGGTCAAGTGGAAGGAGCTGGCACTGGGGTGCCCCGGCCCAGAGATGAGAGCAGTATTCCATGTGGGGCCGAACTTGCGCTTTGTAAAGTTGCAAGCGATGTGCCGGCATGAAATACTGTCTCGCTCTGCTGAGTACGCCAAGCTTTTTAGAGGCCAATTTGGCCTTCCCTTCCAAGTGACCACGAAACTGCACACTATTCGATATGTCGACGCCAAGGATTCCGATACTGGCTGAGGCAGTAAGGGGAGTGCCTTGAAACTGAGGAGATACGACAAAGGGGTTCTTTTTAGCGGTAAACGCGCAAACTTGTGTCTTCTGGGGATTGAACTGGACTAGATTTAGTCGCCCCCAATCCGAGACTTTGTTAAGCAAAGACTCGACTTCAGACACAAGTTTGTCCCGGTACTCGGCGACGTTTTCCCGAGAAATATTGGCACGGCCGGTATATAAGGCATCACCAGTGCTGTCGTCCGCATAGCAATGAATGCTGCCAGTTAGCAACATATTATCATTGATATGCAGAAGAAACAGCGTTCGTGCACAACGCAGCCTTGTGGAACACCAGCGTTGATAGACTTGAAATCAGAGCATGCACCGTCTACTACGACCTTGATGCTCCGATCAGCAAGGAAACTGGTGATCCATTTGCACAATTTCTCGGGAAGCCCATAGGAAGGAAGCTTCGAAAGAAGCGCTTTGTGCCAGACCCGATCAAAGGCCTTCGCTACGTCCAAACTAACGGCTAATGCCTCCCCCTTGGACTCTACAGCCTCCGCCCATCTATGAGTTAAGTAGACTAGAAGATCACCAGCTGATCGACCCCGACGAAAACCGTACTGGCGGTAACTAATCAGCTGGTGATCCTCAAGGTACCTCATGAGCTGGCAGTTTATAATGGCTTCCATTATTTTGGAGAACAAGGAGGTGATGGCGATAGGCCTGTAGTTGGACGGGTCTGAGCGGTCCCTTTTTTAGGGATCGGGTGCACCAAAGCTGTCTTCCATGTGTTCGGGACTACGCCTTGGGAGTAGGAGTACCGGAAAAGACGCGTTAAAACCGGTGCCAACTCCGGAGAACACGTCTTCAGCACAATGGGAGGGACTCCATCGGGCCCACTCGACTTGTTGACGTCCAGGGAGAAGAGTGCTTTGCGGACCGAGCGCTGTGTAAATCGCACATCCGGCATGGAGCACTCACATCGCGGGATGGTCGGCGGTGTGTTCCCCCCGTCATCTAGAGTCGAGTTGGACGCAAAAAGAGAGCTCAACAGATCGGCTTTCTCCTTTGCGGCATGGGCCAGTGAGTCGTTCTCTCTGTGCAGAGATGGAAAAGATGGCTGACAGAAGTTCCCTTGGACAGCCTTGGCGACGAGAGACCAGAATGCACGGGTTCCCGAAGGAAAGCGAACTAGCTTCTCGCCAATTCTGCCGATGTGCTCAGACCTTGCCTTGGCAATGACGCTTTTGAAGGACCTGGAGGCGGAATTATACTTCTTTTTTAATGCGCTGGTGTTTACATCCCGAGACGTTGATGCGTCAGCCCAGGCCTGGTAGCACTCCTGCTTATAGCGTGATGCTATTTTACAGGAGCGACCAAACCATGGCTGGGATCTGCCCCCGATGGGCACCACAGAGGATGGAATAAAAAGTTCCATACCCTGAAGTACCACATCAGCAACAGAATCGGCAACAACGCTGGGATCTTCCGGCGAGAAGCAAACCCGCCCCCAAGGGTAGGATGCAAAAAAAGACCGCATCCCGTCCCAATCAGCTGACCTATAGTGCCAAACACGGCGGCAAGCTGTAGATCGCAACTGCGATTGGAGCGTGAGTGGCACCGTACTCCGGATCAGACAATGGTCCGAAGAGCCCAGAGGGGCATCGACGGAGACCTGATATCCGTCCGGATGAGAGGTCAGCAGAAGGTCCAACAGGGAAGGTACATGGTCTTCCACATCTGGGATCCGCGTAGGCGAAGTAACCAGTTGTGTTAGACCATATGCCAAAGCAAAGTCATAGACAGATCTACCCGCATGATCGGTTAAACGAGAACCAAGCCATTCAGCGTGGTGGGCGTTGAAATCACCGAGTATCACGATCTCTGCGGATGGGACCTGTTGTAGCTCGGAGTCTGCAGCCATTTGGACGTGGTCTATGAGTCGGTCTGTGTCGGCATTACCGCTATGGGACCTATAGAGGCACCCGTAGACGCGGGGATGGTCGTCGCTGTCTACGCGCAGCCATAGGATGGACAGGTCCGTACCTTCAAGGCTGCCGAGGCGTCGAAAACAGATGTCCTCTCTGACATATACGCAAACTCCAGCCCGGGGCACAAACGAGTGTTCTAATTTGTACCCCGGGTAGGAGAGATACGAAGTATCAGCCGGAGAGGACACCTGTGTCTCGGTAAGAAAGAGCAAGGCCGGCTTAGCTATCTCCAGATGGTAGTGGACGGCGTTAAGGTTCGAATGAAGTCCCCTGATATTGCAGAAATCCACGGTAAGCGTGGCAGGGGTTGCCTTTTTCTTCTTGCTCCGCTTGCCCCGAGCAGGTTTCGTCTTGAGCGGAATTTCGCCCCCCCCCCAGAATACGCGGGGCAGCCTGAGCACCCACGCCCAGGAGTGGAGTAGTTTGGTCGTGGATGCTCAGCGAGGGATTCTCCAGGTGTGCTGGTACCCTCCTGGGGTAGTCTTTTATTTAATTCCACTACCATGTTGATGGGGGGGGGGGGATTGTGCCTCCGGCCACCTGCACTCACCAAGCGCAACGCAGAGGTAAACCTCTACTTCACGCTGGTATTCTGTGAGGTCGTGGTACCACCCCGGTTCGAGCTGGCCCATCCGAGCGACAGCAAAAGCCACCGCTTAGCTCTACCACTATTAATGTATGGCTATTTCCAGAAAAAACTCATTCAAAGGGATTATATGAACTGAGGTTGTATTGGTGATTTTAATGATAATAAAAAACGGCTCCGTAGCGTAGTGGTTTAGCAATGAGTTGCAACGCTTGGGGCCGCGGGTTCGAATCCCGCACGGAACAAGTATTTGTACGGCCTACAAATAATTGTTCCGGGTCTGGATGTTTGCCCTTGTGCAATATATTTGTAAACTGCCTCCACGATACAGGACAAAATGCTAGTGTGGGGGTAACGTTTTTTAAAAAAAATCTATAAACATACTCGTTACGGTCGCGAATCATATTTTATTAAACATGCAACCTGACCCTGATCTGCAAATTCCAAAAACGCAAGAAAATTTGAAATTCGCGGGCCACCCTGAAATTTTCACCTTAAACAACACGTTACCTAGTAGTTGAAAACCTGTCTACTAAACCGCAGGTTCAAATTCCGAATCCCAGCGCGAGGGAATATTCGAAAAAACACAATTTCTGGCTGTCGGGTCTTGTTACATCGTGATTCTAGCCGCAACTCTGACACTGTGTCTATTATATCTCATCTATATTATCGCTTTAGCGTTACATTAGGTTAAGGGATGAGTTGATAAGGACAAGGGAGTACTTCTACGTTTAAGCATACTTGAAGCACAATGAAATCTCAAATCTTTTATGCAATTGGCACAAGTCTCCTAAAAAATGTTGGCAACCCTAATAGAATGGCACAAGTCTCCTAAAAAATGTTGGCAACCCTAATAGAATGGCACAAGTCTCCTAAAAAATGTTGGCAACCCTAATAGAACGAGTTGGAGGGTTGCACACAGACCCGACCTCGAGCGTTTCCCAGGGGCGTCAGTTAAATATTCAGAAGGTCAAACAAGCGCACGGCCGGGTAACGATCACCTCTTACTCGTTTTATAGAAACATTATACGATGTTCCGTTTCGTAAATACCTTTGTTATTATACAATGGCTAGATGTTCTCCGTGACTTCGCGTTGTGTGGAATTTTTTACGATTGGATTTTATGGGTTTTAACAGATCAAATAACTGAAGTAGAAACGGGTCGGCCAATATAGCTCTAGTAACAAAGAAAGGCTATCGAGGTAGCCTCGTACTAGTGCAGGGCGGTCCCCACTAACTGGTGTGACGTGTGACGTTCTGATATTACATACTGGAATTTAATGGATATATGTGGGCTAGTATATTGTTTTATTAGTATTTTATAGCATTCCTCAGGGAGGACTATGTTCAGGGGTGGACTTGTGATGGGCTGTAACGATGATGATGATGATGATAATTATACAATAATTTTGAGATTTTATTTAATTATTACCGACGTGTTAGGTACATAAAATACATTTGGACAAACATCCCTACTCGAAACTCTTCTTTGGTCCAAACGAATACTTCTTCGAGTTAGTTTCGAACGAGCAGAAATGCTTTGTTACTGTGTTACCGAGCCGTAAATATTGGATGCTATAACGGCGTTATTATGATATTGTAAAAAAACTATTTATTTACATTGTTGTTCTTCATAACAACCATAATAATGTCAACAGACCTATGGAAATATTATTTCTACAAATTATTGTATACGTAACAAGATACACACAAAGTAGAGCTCATTTTCCTCAAAATAATAATATATTCTCACTCACTCGCAAAATATTTCATTTTCCTTCAATATTATATACAAGTAAAATATTGACATATACAAATTTACATAAACCACGCAAACATTAAACAATATGGGCTTAGTTTGTTTGTTTCTGGTCGTTTATTTAAATTTACCTAAATGAAAGGCCTAGAACAAATTCGTTCGCTTTCTAAGCTTACTATCACAATCCACAAGCAGAACATTATTTACCAAAATAACTTTACAAGAAATATGGACAACGACGCATCTCTTTTTATTACAGATAAAATTTGTTCATAGGATAAAATACAATACAAAAACAAATAAAAATTACAGTTGTATAAATAATACAGTTCAATTGTTTTACTTTTATATTCAGTCAGGTTATATAACTTGTTTGATGAATGACCTATATCTGACAATTAAAAAATCAATCCTCTTTCAATTAAAATATTTTAAGATTACGATAGAGTTATTAAATGCTAAATATTGTTAATTTATAAAATGGGCCGCATTTCTTTAGTGATGATTTTCGGACTTTACACGGTCTTCAAATATTTTTGGTATATTTAGCTTACTCACGATATGGGTATAGGAGGAGTAAGAATATACACTATCCTATAACATCTCGTGAGTGTCGTAGGAGAAGACGGAGGAAACTAAAACAGGAGATGTGCAGCAGCATTGTCCTAATAACAACTGAAACTAACCGCTTGCCAGATCTAGCAACTATGAAAAATTACTCTATAAATCTGCACGGCTAGCATGGGCTGGGGACAAAAATTTTTATTCCCCGATTATATCCACTGACAATCGATAACAATAAAGCACGGCAACGGGGAGAAGTATATCTCCGTTTGACATAACGAGTAGACATAATATATCCCCCGTCCTGTCCGTAGCATGGAGCCATACGAAAGATAAAAAATTATGCTTTTTTGACATTTTATAGGGGACAATTCTATCCTAGTTCATTGGACGTGGGTTTAAGTTTATATTCATATAAAAATCTATCTCCCATTTTATCTACTGTGGATAATATATCCACCGGTGTGCCCATGCTCGAAGGGTGGATAAACTAAGCGAGGGGAAAAACATTTTCTCCTTTCTCCGGGGATGAAATTATCTCCTGCCCATGCTAGCCCTGCTGGGGTCTGTATAGGCTCATTAGACTTTACACAGACTGTAATTAAACATTTAGTAATGCACATAATGCAGATGTGACTACACAGATCATGATCATTAAATTATTGTATAGTATGTACATTTATGTTGCACCACGTGCCTTGTATATGTATGTAGCTTTATTTCTTAATATATCCAAACTAGCAAGCAGACTAAGCTCTGTAGCTTATGCTGTAAGAAAGATCTCACTAGTGTCGAGACAGCCAGATTTCAGTTATTTCCATAGCATAATGTCTTATGGAATTCTGCTATGGCGAAATGCGGCTGATTTAGAAACTATTTTTGTTTTGCAGAAGAGAGTCATAAGTGCTATTTACAACCTTAAACCGATAGTCTCTTAGAGAAAAATTTAAAGAAAGAAATATATTTACTTTGACCTCTCCGTATATTTACGAAAATTTAATGTATGTTAACAAAAACAAAGTTAGTTTTAGTAAAAAAAGTGATATACACTGTACACACTTGGAACAAACATAAACTAGTGATACCAGTTTCTCGACTCCACAGAGTCAGTAATTCATTTTTGGGGCAATGTATACGCTATTACAACAAAGTCCCTGAAAATATACAAGGTATCTCTATTACCAACTTTAAATATTTAATTAAACAAAAACTGTTTAAAAAGGGTTATTGCAATATAAATGAATACATGGTTGATAATATCCCCTGGGAATGAGATGCACGTTTTTTTTTAAATAAATTTATATTGTAAAATTTATTTAAAAAAAGTCCCGCAGGGGTTTCTTGTTAAATCATCCCAGGACAGAGGTTTTTTCCGAACCAGTGGTAAAGTAAAAAAATTACTTTCAATAAGAATATAATCAATATTGAATAAAAATTATTCTATTCTTTACGACTTTGGCTGTCTGTAAGAGGTCGCTATATAGCAATAAAGCCGACAAATTGTATACTTAAATTGCTTTTTCAATGTCTTCTGTATCTTTTTATTATGTAGTATACAATAAAACGGAAATCGAGCATGATTTGATCGATGGCGAGTGCTTATTATACCCCTGAGCTAATGCGGCATATTACAATTACATTACTTATAAAACCCTTTTTATTTTGTAAATATGTAGGCAATAAACTTTACAGAATAACTAAAATAATAAATTATGAAAAATCACATTAAATTTATTAAAACGTGAATAAATCACGCAAAACATTTTCGCTCCGAATTTAGTCCCATTTAATATTACAATAAACTACTGGCTCATACTTACAGTGGATAGTTCTTATATAGCCAAAGGTCTCGCAAACCTTACACAAAGGATTAACCCTTGACTTTGCGTGTTACGAACCCCTTAGGAGCTTATTAAACTTGGGCCCAGCATAATCCGCTTTGATTAAAAATCTATATAATATACAATTCTTCATATCATTGACTACAGCCACTGTCAATCAGTCTGCCAAACATGGCGAATATGACATATCCTTGTTGCAAAGGGAGAGGCCCACGCCCAGCAGTGGACGGTTACGGACTTATTTTTTTTAATAGAATAATGTTGACAAACTAGCACACAGCCCACCTGATGGTAAGTGGTTGCTGTGGCCCATAGACATCTTCATCTATCTTCGATTACGTTTCAAAATTCCGATGTATTGTCACCCGTGAGGAATAAGATGGAATGCCTCGTTTCCAGTAAAAAGGGTCTCCGGTTCTCAAAACTCACCATACGAAACACAGCAGCGTTATGCTGCTATTTTACGCTGGTATTCTGTGAGAGCGTGGTCCTTCCCCGGTCGAGACGACCCATTCGTGCTACAACTATACCAGTAATATAGCTGCAGCATGGCTCTACCGCGTACGTTTATTTTCTAAAAACATTGAAGTGACAAAAAACTTAGTGTAAGTACACCTAATAATAAATGGCTAGTGCAGTCCATGGACACGTGCCATGGATAACTTCAAATTAGGAAGGCAACATATGCGTTGTCACCTCTTAGGACTGAGACAGAATGCCTCACAGCCGCTATTTGTACTGGTTCTCTTTACACGTCAGATAGAAAAACAGGTGTCATTTGGCGGCAGAAATATGTAAGGTAAAAAATAGGACTAGAAATCAAAAAGTTACGAATAATTATTTATATAATTAATCAAAAATCAACAGAAACAACTAAAATACATACATCAGATTTCGCAAATTCGAATTCCAGTGGTCACAGTGTAAGGTTTGATTGACGTTTATCACAGTCGACAGACACAGTGTAAAAACTAGTCAAAGCGGCGAAAATGTTAAACACTTTAGATTGACTTCACGTCGCCTACTGCTTTATATGGCTTAATTACGTATCCACGTCAAAACCGTAATGTCTCAACGATTGCTCGGACATTCCGTTGCTTTTATTGTTTTGGAAAACGGAAATCTTTACATATTTACCGCACTCGATTAAGTAGAACGCAAAGCCAAGCTTATCGGCGATAAAAAGCTGCTAGAAACTAAGCTTCACAGCTTGGCTCACCGCCGCCAAGTTGCTAGTTTGTCGGTCGTCTACAGATTATACTTCGGAGAATATGCCCATGAGCTTCATGAGTACATACCGCCATCTCCATTCTACTATCGGAGTACAAGATGTACTGCAGGTTATCATCCACACATGGTTGATATTCCGAACATTCGCAATAAGCGCTATAAGTCATCTAAACATAATTGACAATGACAGCTGAGTAGCTGAGATGCGACTTTTGGACTTTGGACTTTTTGCTTATTATTTTATATCAATCTAAAGGTCTTTGACCAGTGATTTTAAAGATAACATGTCCTGAGTGGGCTTAGCCCACGTAACTGGTCTTTTACTTGTGTTTTATAATGTACAAAGCCGGAAAGTGGAATGTCTGTTATTCCGAGTGCGTATAACTTGAACCTCTTGAAGGTGCGTGTGGACAGGCTTCTCCTGGGCAAACTCATTCCATCGTAGACCTGTTCTTTGCCCTTGGGCCAGATGGAGGAGGTTAAGAGTGAGTCCATTTCTAATTAAAAAAAAAACATATTTAAAATTATCATTATTTATACTTGATAGCCATGTTGCAGTTATGGTTGAAAAACGACTGAATCGCCTCAACAATAAAATAGCAGCTCAATGCTGTCGTGTTTCGTACGGTGAGTGTACAGAACCGTAGACATTTTACTAGAAACGGGGCATTCCGTCTTAGTCCTCGGGAGTAACAATGCATTTGCATATTGATTCTTAATTAAGGTTGAATGTAAATGTGTATGGGCCGCAGCATTCACTTACCACCAGGTGGACTGTGTGCTCGTTTGTCACCCTTGTTCTATAAATAAATAAAAAATACGAGTAATGCTGTTTGTTGATCGTACGTTCTAATGAGGGTAGTTGGGACTGCCGTTTCTTCGTGCCTGATACGTTCAAAGCACGTTCATAATCTAATCTGCCTAAGATTAATATATCAGTATTGCGATCGATTCTGTTTGATTTATTGAAATGGAATATAAAAATACTTACATAAAAGTCGAAGCGATTAATCATTACACAATGTAAACGTTCCAATATATGTAATTTTATTAACAAGGTTGGCTAACCGAATATCCCGGCGAAGCGGTACAAATTCCACCTTCACTAGTGTTCAATAATACTTATTTATTTATTGAAAAAAAAAAGAATTACGATACGATACCTCATTCTTCAATTAGTCAATAACTGTGTTATTGAAGTATGACAAACGAGAACACAGCGGACATTTATCCTCGATTATGAAAGTAAATGCAGATGCGTTGTAACATCTAAGGACTTTTTATACGTACCAAACAAAAGCAGCATTTTAGCATTATGCTGCTATTTTACCAGGTCAAAAATGAAAGATATTAAAGAAGAAAACTAAACGTTAGGTCTGATCATGCATTAATAATATTACAACATTTCTATGGGTAATAATTTAACGTCACAATAACATAAATATATAATAATAAAAGTTTCATCGTAATCGGATAAATAGTTTATAATATTTATTTGTTTGTTCATCTTCTGTGCGTTATAGAATACGATTATTTTGTAATAAACGGCCAAATTTTAAAGAGAAGGTTCAGAATAATATAGGCAAATGGTGCAGAAAATTAATTTAAAAAAAATCTCAAATATTTTGTCCTTTTTATCTTTTAAATTCAAAATACGTGGTAATGCATTATTTTTTTACTGATCGCACGCAGCCATTCGTCGGATTTGATCGGTATACAAAAATGCTGTTGCCCATAAATCACATTCAATTTGGGATAATTTCAAATAAAAGTAGAAGCCTTATTTATTAGTAGTTTCAACCGTGTAGTGGCGGTGTAAGAAATATCCACTAGGTGCTCTGTATCGTCGTAAGAGACGACAGGGGGGGGGGGGGGGGTACTGAAACGGGAGATAGGCAGCAACATAATAAAACTGCAGTTTCAAACCCGCCTGCCAAGCATAGCACTTATTACCTCACTCTCATAGTCCGATGGGACGGTAAACCGACACGACCAGAGAGAGATCACGCGCAGGACCAATGGCTTTCCGTACTTTCTTAGGCGCGGGTGTGAGACACCGCCAACTGCGATTCCCTCCCTGGTGTTCCAGCTGTTCATGGGCGGCGGTAGTCACTTACCACCAGGTGAGCCGCATGTTCATTTGCCCCCTCTCCTATAAAAAAAACTTCCTGAATCTGGACAGCTACTGAGAATTTCTCGATAGAAAATTCCAATAACTGATTTTCTAGCCCGACTCGGGATTCGAACCCGTGACCTCATGATCAGCAGTCGCACTACTGCAACCACTAGACCAACGAGGCAGTCATTATTAATGGTTTTTTTTATTGGATAAGGGTGACAAACGAGCACACAGTCCACCTGATGGTAAGTGGTTGCTGCGGCCCATAGACATCTACATCTATCCTCTATTACAAATCAAAATGTAGATGCGTTGTCACCCGTGAGGACTAAGATGGAATGCCTCATTTCCAGTAAAAAGGACCTCCGGCCACCTGCACTTACCAAGCAAAACGCAGAGGTAAACCTCTACTTTACGCTGGTTTTCTGTGAGGTCGTGGTACCACCCCGGTTCGAGCCGGCCCATCCGTGCGACAGCAAAAGCTGCCGCGTGGCTCTACCACTGTTAAATATATACTCTATATATCTATAGAGCTAGTATATACAAATCATAAATGGTTCGTCTATCTAGCTCGGCTAGAAAGAGGCTAGAAAAATTACACTCCTCGAACGCGAAGCACAGAGGAAACAATAATGAATAAAACTAGTGATTTTATTTAATTTCATACTTCTAGCGGAGTAAGATGTAAAATCTTTATCAAACATAGATTGGTCTTAAAATTTGTTACAATGACCTGCTACAACGACGAAAAAGAGGAAATAGTCTCCGTTTATGCCAACACTTTATCGGTCGCCATATTTGTAAACTCACTCGTAACGTTTGCGCCGTGAGAATCGATCTGGGCTAATTATCTCCAATTAAGTTTGCTTCCACATTAACGACTTTTAAAGTCAAGTTTTTACGACGTACGGACCAACTTAATCAACGCTTTATTGCGTGAAACGGAACGTTTTAAAATTGTAATGCTTTTTAGTTAGTAGTGGTGGTGTGACTTAATCATGATATATACCTACCAAGTCTAAGAGTCTCGCGGTAAAGAAAGAAGTAGATATTGACTTTAAAAGACATACAAATAAATTGTTGCTTTAAATTCATATAATAATATCTTCCAAATCGAATTTCGGTCACGGCGGTCAGTCTCAACGGATTCGAATTCAATCCGGATCTCTGTCAGCAAATTTATGAAGTTTTGGGTTAGAAATTTGTTAAAAGTTGTAAAACCAATTATTGGTTTTCGGATCAGTATGTATTATTAGTCCCCGTGCGTTATGCTTTATTTTTATATTATCATGTAAACGTTAAAATGGATACAATTACTACTTTCCTACTATAGTCTAAAATATGTATGTATCAATCGGGGCATCTCAGATCGAGTAGTTTATTTAAGAAGGTAAATCCTCCGTCTGTCGATTGCCATGAATCATTAATCGATGTTTTAGTCAATTACGACGCCGCGACGCCGACGACGAGAAAACTTTTGTTCGATTCTCGTGTACTGTTCCTACACGTCAAAGTTTTGTACTGGCGTAAACAATACAACTTGCATCAACTACTGTAACACATTTTATAAAAATAGCTAATGATTTCTAATAACACGAGGAAGAGTCACGCTGACGCTATACTATGCTTGCAGCACGAATAGTTCGGCTCGACCGAGGAACGACCACGCGTACAGCTGCTGTTTCGTATGGTGAGTTTAGAGAACCGTAGACCCTTTTTACTGACATTGCTGGAATATCTCATTCTTCAGAGGTGACAACGTGCACATTCATTCACAGTATAGGATAGATATTTATGAGCCACAGCATCCACTTAACATCAATGTGTGCTCGATTGTCATCCTTACTCTATAAAAAAATATCATTAGTTATTCTTTACGACAATTTTATAGGAAATTCTATTAAGAATTTATTAATAAAATGTCTACGTATATACTTCAAAATACGCATCTATTTTCTAGAGTGACTCAACCTTTCTAAAGCATCTCAACTTAAATAAACCTAGCAAGCTAACAGCATAGCAAAGTGGCGAAGCAATCAGCTTTGTAGCGGTTTCTAACGGTTGCCGTTGGGCAATCAGTTTCAAAATAGGAGGTTCAGGTGCCTGGGTGATCAGTAATCGATTGCTGAAAACAGAATTTGAAAATTCGAAACCGTTCTCGAGATAATCGTGGGACAGACGGACAGACGGACGGACAGACGGACAGACATCGTGAAATCAATAAGTGACTTCGCAAGCTTCGCCACTTAATAATTAAGCCCAGAACATTCACATTATTCATTAATTATACGTCACTGAAGTAAAGATTTGCTGGCTTCGTCGTCTTGAGCTATAGTAGCGGTACAGCCAAAGAAGAACATACAGACAGTAATCGCGTTTGATGTTGTCGGAAAAGCCGACATAAACAACAAATTGCTAGGCTTGTCAGGACGAAAAGTAATAAAGAAAATAAAAAACTGATTTTATTTTATTTCACGTTTAAACACATTAATGTGTATGTGGAAACTGATGAAACTAATTCCTTGTCTTTAAATGAGGACGACCCACAGTTTTTTACCGCACATGTAGTGTGAACCATTTTAATTCATTTGCGTGACAGGACAACCCTAGCGGACAGTTCCCGAGCTACTAACAGCCGCTCGGGAACTATCCGCTCGCGTCTCGCCCCGCACCGCACTGCACGATTGCCCTGTCTAGACGCCTTCGGTGACCGAATGTTAGTAATAGTCAGACTGTGGTAGCGGCAAAGTAGCATCCATTACCGCATCTGTCCGTCATTCAAAACGATCACTTCCCGTAGCGTTAGTCTGCTAAAGAGAATGCGTAAAAGATCTTATGTGAGATGGCAAAATATTTACATAGATTGGAATGAAAAAAAAAACGAAATAAATGAACTAACATTACTAACACTACATTTGATTTGTAATTTAGATATGGAATAAATAAAGATTTAGCTCCTAGCGAGAGTAGCCTAATGGTACGGATCGGACTGCAAACTCAGAAAGTCGTGGTTTCGAATCCGCCATGCAACTACTGTGGTGAACCAATCTTAATACAAGCATTATTAAGCTAATTTAAAGGTAAGCTTTAAATTAGCTTTATAAATTACTAGTAAGTATTTTTTTTTAATTAGCTACGGATCAAGATGGAAAAACTTACGGTAAGAAAAAATAGATAATACATTAAAAATATGAGAAGTTGTAACAAAATTCCTGTCGCTATAAGTTATCTCTATATATTAAAATCAATTGCTGTCCGTACTCTCGCTAAAATTCGAAAACGGCTGGAAAGATTTTTGTGAAATTTTGTGTGTGCGTTTAAGTGGATCCCTGGATGGTTTATATTCACAATTGGACACGGTAGGTGGCGTTGTTGTTGAGATCCAGAAAACACCCGTGCGAAGACGGAGCGGAACGCTTGTACTCAATAATTACTTATTAATTACGGGGCAGAGGTGATAAAATTTAACAAACGTGTGTTTTCAACCGGCTTCAGAGAGAAGGCTCTAAAATATGTTTTTTGTATGTAAGTTTCGTGATACGCTTGTTACGCGATATCTTCGTCAATGAGGGCCATCCACGACTTTTTCTGCCACCAGGGCGGCGCCACTTTACAGTGAGGTAAAATATTTGACAGATTTCATAGCGGGAACGATAATTTCTTAGGAAAATGTAATCTTTCACGTTTCTTTCTGTATTATTAGTTATATTTTATATTAATTACATTAGAAATGAATAAACCAAACTATAAATATAACTAAAAGCCGATTTAAAAAAAAAGAGTATTAAGTGCAAACAATTAAAAATTAAAATTACTGACGCATTGTATTAATAAAATTTCTCAATTAACTGACTTACACAGTGTAACAAAAAACTTTACCTCAGTCACAACTAGCGACATCTGGTGAGTGGAAGATTATTAGCCCTCATTGTCAACCGATTTTTTGGAAAAAAAAATCACCCATGAGGATGGAATAATAGAGAATAAAGTTTTTTTATAAAACAATGAAGACGACTTTCTAATTAGTTAGACCTTAGTCCATTCAAAAGGGTCAAAGCAAAAAAAAGACCTTTTCTACGCGGCCTTCCCTTCGATTGAGTATAGTCAACGCACTCTAAGTGTCTTAGTTATTTAATTCCTTGTTTTTATATTAAACTAGCTGGCTCGGCAGACAATGTCCTGTCCTCCGAATTCACTCCGGATGTTTTAAAGTGTAAATATAAAAGGTATAAATTAATTCGCCTAAAATCTATCAACTTCACTCTCTTTTTACTCTAAACCATTATATACGAATCATTTTGACCGTATATACAGAATTAGTTAATCATTTGATTACAGCGCCACCTATAAATTCCAAGTATAACTAAGAACCATCGGCCTAACAAAACAAAACAGAAGTTACACGATCACTGCACTGTTGAAGCACCAACGATTATTTATTTATACACATCAGCAGCATTTCTGTATGGCGGCAAAAGATAAGAGAGTGACCAACCCCAATCGGACTCTTGGATAGAAAAGGAACCTAACCTTGTACAAAATCATAAAATAGTACTTTACGATAACTATAAATCATAATTTTCTTATTATTATCCCAAGTTATATTTTTTTTATAGGATAAGGTGACAAACGAGGACACAGTCCACCTAATGGTAAGACATCTATCCTCGATTACGAATCAAAATGCAGATGTGTTGTCACCCGTGAGGATTAAGATGGAATGCCTCTTTTCCAGTAAAATGGGTCTTCGGTTCTCTACACTCACCACACGAAACACAGCTGCGTTAAGCTGCTATTTTACGCTGGTATTCTGTGAGAGCGTGGTCCTTCCCCGGTCGAGCGGCCGCATTCGTGCTACAACTATACTACTAATATAGCTTGGCTCTACCACGTATTGGGTCGGTATAACATGTCTTCTTATCCCATTTTGTTCTGTAAGCCTTTGTATCATCACTCTCTTTTATTACGTCCTTCACTCTTTCCACCATTATTTTCTTAGGCTTCCCTCTCTTATATCCATCCACTGTTATATCTAACATTCTTCTTGTACCATGATTATTTTCCATCCGCATAATATTCCATGCCACGCACTAAAGCTTTCAAATGTTGGTACACAACGGTTTGAGTATAAATTTAATTAAAGCGTAACTTCTACTCGAGCACGTTTTGTAGGTGAACATGTCCGGCCTTGACAGTGTCCCGCGGTTGTAGTTAAATATTCACAAGGGCAGACACACCACAATACATATACTATACAATAAAACAACCATTCTCACGCTAATTATTCAGAATCACATCGAAAGCTTTCCTTTTTTAGGATTCCGTACTTACCTCTGTCTGTATGTCAAGGCTATTTATCTCTGGAACGGGTACGTACAAACGAATTAATATCGCTACTAAATTTATTTATTTTTTTATTAAAGAAAATAAAGAGTCTATATAGTTCCTTGGAAGTGTATGGAGGCATGCAATCAAAAATTACAGCCGTTCATGTCACATATTTTGATATTATCAAACTGCAAACTCATTTTATATTGGTCAAGGTCAAAAATCTAATTTACCTTTTCATTGAAGCAATTGTCAGCGCTACCTTACTTATAATTTATGCGTTTCAGTAACTTAATTACTTTGGTGAAAGTAGGTCCTTCAATAACTATATACGGAACCCTTAGGGCGCGGACCTACTCGGACTTGTACAGTTTTTTAGATACCATGGTATTATTTTAGTTCTTATAATGTAACGTATTTTCCATAGACGGGGTTACCTATTTTTAGACTACCTACGCGATTTGGGAATCCTCGTCCCCCTTATCTGACCGAAATTAGTCCACCGCTGGACATACGCTTCTATAGGATAACTAGTAAAGTAACTTGGTACATTAAAAGCTGTGTGTAATAAACAAAAAACATCTTCACATATAGTATAGACAAAAAAATCGTTTACTCTGCGGAAATAAACGATGCCCATAAAAATAACATACATTACATATTATTATATTTCTGATCAGCTGATCGAAGCGATTCAAGTCCAGTGTCCGTGTGGAACAACATTGGACGCATTTTATCGGGTCGCCATATTTGTAAGCTCGCTCGTAAACGTTCGCGTGAGAATTGATATGGGCTTATTATCGGCGATAAAATTTTCTTATACATATTGAATAAAGCTAAATGTTACAGATATTATTTCGTTTAATTTTTACTTATTTTAACCCTAAACGCAAATAGAGGGGTGTTATATGTTTAACGTCTGTATCTGTATGTCTGTCTGTGGCATCGTATGTAACAAATGGATGAACCGGTGTAGATTTAGTTTTTGGTTGTTTGAAAGGTGACTTGATAGACAGTGTTTTTCGCGATGAATCAAGAAAATGTTTTTGTTACGCGGGATTTTTAAATTTTCAATTTAAGTTATTAATTTGTTAATTTAAGTGCAACTTTGAGCTCAGTGAACAAGATAACGCGTCTAGACAAATGGCGGAACGTCATTTGATTGTACATGTAGTTACATATCGCACCTGCATGACGTAACATATATGGCGTAATACATCCCACACTCTGTCTACAGGTCATATCCGATTATTTCACCAGTCTGCACTAGAATTAGAATCGAATATTAATCAGTGTAAAACCACTATAAAAGCAAGTGAAAATTTACTTCCGTTACATTACTCCTGAGAGCTTTCACTACATCAGAAACATGCCGTCTAAAACAGTTTTTGTTCTTTTAATATTTACCGTTTCATTGGTTGCTGTATCATCCCAAGGTGAATATGGTCAAGTCTATTGTGGGAGAAGGCTGGCGATGGCTTTGGCTTTCATTTGCGATGACACACCGTCGGTGAAAAGATCAGGAGAGCAGGGAGAAGTATTCAGATGGCCCTGGATAAGCGCGCATCAGGCGAGGAGCTTGGGCAGGAGCAAGCGGCAGGTGGTCTCCGAGTGCTGTGACAAGCCTTGTACCATCGACGAACTGTTATCGTATTGTTCGTATTCAATACTAAACTAATGAGTCATTAAACTAAGTTTGTCCATTCAATACACTTGATATGTACCTTATAATTATTTGTAATAAATTAAGAGGCTGATTTATTGTGCTTTTTATTTACAGAATAGATAATTTATTTGTATGTCGGCTTAGTATATTCATATTCTAAACCATCAGGTAAAAACGCAACTCCATAATATAACTTTTTTCAATACTAAATGATCCATATTTGCTTTCCTACCATAAGGATCGATTTCATTATCTCTCTTCTTGTCATGATAGGGGTCTTCGATCTTCCTCTAAACAATAAGATTTATATTCCTAATCATTTCACCGAGTTTTATGGTAACTCCTTCAATATTCAGTCTGCACTTATTTGGACTTTATTGTCCAATGACATCAGAAAAATGCCTAAATACTTCTACAAAAATGCGGTTCGTGGCATCGACAGAGGAATCACTCAATTCTACGGCTAAATAGTCGTATTTACACTATGTATTAATTTTGTATTTATATATAATATATTAAACACAAAATTAAATATATTTATGTATATCGAAAATTAATATGATATTTATATTATGAATATGTTTACGAATATAAACATATACACATAATTACTTACACAATTATATCATAATATATTTTATTACATACATAATTGCTACCGTACTGGTAGAGAATGCCTTTAGACATCTGTAAATCTCTTTGTATCCTTTTTATATGGGAATGATATAAAGATTTTAAATAAAATACAATATTCGCAGCAGTCAGCGATCACTTCGCCTAGGACTTTAACTATGCTCTTTAGTTTGTAACTCTTAATTACTATTGTATGTTATTACTTAATTTTGGAACTGTATGCCAATGATATAAATTTTTATGTGCAATCCCCGTATAAATAATCAAAATTGCAACATACAAAAACTAAATAATAATCTGGAAATCATATGAGGATGGCCGTATAGATATGGCTTTTCAGTTAATCCAATCAAATGTAATTATTGAAATCAAATCTCTGCTGTACTTTATAATGGGATTTTGATTATCGTACTCGTGTAATCCATGACCTAAACTTAACCTAACTTTCTCTTTAAACCTGAAATTGATCTCTGAAATTAGCCGTAAGGTTGTTGCCACCTTGAGTTCCCTTTATCGTCTACTGAATTTCCTTCCTCTCAAATTCAAGCTTATGCTAGTAAATTTCCTCATTCTACCTTTTATCAATTGTGCACATCTATATTACCCAGAGCTGTCAAAAAATTTTCTAAACTATTTGGAGCACCTTCTTAATAATTCCATTAGGTTTATTTTCAGTTTACGTACCTATACGTACTCTTTTCTACCGACTTCAAAAAGAAGGAGATAGTCTATTCGACTGTATGTTCCTTTTTATGTGTGTTACCTCATATCTTTTTTTCTATGTGAATCGATTTAGATAATTCTTTTATTTGAAAGCTGGTGCTTCTCATGAGGTCCCATATAAATTTGATCAAGGTCTGACCAATAGTTTTGAGTTATAACTAATAATTTATATTGAAGACAGTCGACAAATTTTTTAATATTAAATTATTGTTAAAGCTTAAATTGCTCACTATTTGTCAAAAACATAGTATCAGAATTTACTTTTAATTTATTCCATTTTAATCGATCCAAATTCTTAAGAATAAGTTTCATTTCCTACATTCAATTAATTTTTCATATTCACTACAATAAAACAATTTCAGGATTAGTATTCTTCGGCGCAATACTCAATTTCCAGGTCCTTTTTACGGTACGAATATATATAGGTATTAGACATGGAACGAGTAATCAGTTTGGATTCGGTACTCGGCGGATTCGGCCTTTTTTTAGGGTTCGGCCGAGCACCGTGTATTAACGGCCGAGTACCGAGTACTCGGCCTTAATTATATTCCAGAGAAAATTAAAGACAAAAAGCCAGTTTTTATCATTATTATTATATTAGACACATTAAAACATCACGAACATGAGAAGCAGCAGAAATATTTAGAACGTACATATGAATCTATAATAGAAATTATTATTACTAATATTTAAAATTTAAGAGAGGAAAATTGTGATGCAAAAACACTAGTTTTTCGGTCCTATTTGGGTCTAGTTTGTAAGGGAAATAACCGCATGGCGCCCGCTACCGCGTTTTTTAAAGCCGAGTATTCGGCCGAGTACTCGGCCCAATTTAGGCCGAGTACCCGGTGGCCGAGTACTCGGCGAATCACTACTCGTTCCATGTCTAATAGGTATATAATAATAATAATAATGTTTACTTTATTTTCTCTCCAATATTATTACATTGTCTTGTAATAATATTCGAGGTATAACCATTTTAATTTGTGAGAGCCTGGTGTTAGTACCAGGAAAAACTTGTATGACTAATCTCCAGACTCTCGCGTCCTTTAATGTAACATTTATCAACATACCTTTAACTTTAGTACACTTCGTGTGACAATATGATTTATAATTGCAGTTTCTGTAATTAAAGTTACAATACCAATTAAAATTACATTACACAAGAATATATTATACAGGTTTTTATATTTATTTGTGTAAATATACATTTAGATATTTTGCACCTGCCAATATTTAACAGCCAGGACTGACTGACAAAGAATGCTACATGGCACTAAGTCCGTCTATTAATAAATAAATAAATGTTCATATTTATTTGTAATAAGCCATGATTCAGTTATGAGGCTTTCAGTGTCAACACAGACATCAGGGTGCTGACACATATGTCGTTGTAATACATACTTTTTCGATCTCACTGAGTACCATCAAAGTGGTCAGCTAGGAAGTGTAAACGGAGATACAATATTTTTATACAGAATTATAAGATAATTTTAAAAATATTTTTTCCAATATATATTTATATTTATGTATACAACTCGAAACACCAGCATTAACATATTTAGAACATATGGTCAAGAGGATAATTACCGAAATACGTGTCGTAATTCCAAAGCGGACTTATTAAAAGCCAAATATTTAAATTGCGAAAACAGGGCCGTCTGTAGGCGAAAGAGTTTGGAAATATGTAGAACACAGAATAATCCCTCGCATGAAGGGAAATTTAACAAAGAATTTCTCATTAGGCACGCAGTTTATTCTATGTCTAAAATCCATCTTATTATTCTACTAGATTTTAACGGCGACTTCTTCCGCGTAGACTACTTGTAGATCTTTAATAGTGGTCTTTGAACGAGTAATTAATTACTGAAAAGTCACAGTTTCTTACCATTATCTTTAAAACTATTTTCGATATGGGAGAATGATTTGAATAGAAATTGAAGATCTATTAATTTCACATAACAAGGTTTTTCCCTTAATCATCTATTTATCACCTTATCTTTTAAAACTTTGTTGTAAGATGTTGTGGACGAAAAAAATGTTTAAAAACTGATTTTGCACCAAAACTTTAAGAGAAATTTGAAGCTCGTAATGTTGGATTTGACAAAGATTTGTAATAAATACAATATTATAATTGTAATATTGAAAGATGGCATTCAGGAGAAGTGTTAGTGGTACTGACTTTAATCAGACTAATCCATTATTATTATAATTAACATTAATAAATATCGTATCGTTTGGGCTACATACACTACAAGACAAGGAGTAAGGACCTTTTTGTGTAAAATTACAATCTGAAAAGTTTTTTCAAAGTTAGTAGAGAAATATAAAATAAACGCTAAGAAAAATAAAAATAATAGGATCATTTCAAATCTCACAAAATTCACAGTTCATTCATTCGATTTGCCAGTGATTACTTTTTGGCAATATTTAAAAATTCTTTGGCGACAATCATTACTGCGCGACTGTTTGGCCACAGACAATTTATTATGTGTTTGATATTGGAAATATAAACATAAAAAAGTTTTATTTGATTTTATTTTATGTACTTGTCTGTATTAAAATAATAAAAAAGATTTTAAAAAATGTGTTATTTTAATATTTATTTTAATTGCTGCTGGTGATAAGAGGGCTGGTTCTTTCCTCTCTCAAAGGCTAAGTATTAGCCATTCAGCGGGGAAACGCAGCCAGCGTTCTTGGCACGATACCGCGGGGAGTAGGACTATATTATGATGTTTAAGTTTCTAGTTTTAGTTTTTTTTTTATTATATAATAATATTGTAGATAAAAATAAATATTACCTATATTGCTACATGACTTTTAATTCTAATAGGGATAACACAGACTTCTTTCTATGATACATTATTTTCTTATACATTATCTCCTTACTTAGGCCAATAATAGTTAACTAATTTTTCAATTCAGCAAGAATTAGAAGTAAGACGAAAAAACTAACAAAACTCATTAATGCTGACCTAGAAAAATATATATGTATCAAAAATGTTAGCTTTCTGCATTCCTACATATAAACTTAATTATGCCAAATTTCACACTTCTCCGTCCGCGCAATATGCTTTCTCTTCACCTATTAATATATATATATATATATATATATATATATATATATATATATATAATTAATCTGCATTATTTATCAGCGTCTGGTCATTGTGTGAACGTGGTTATTGTACAATTTAATGATTTAGGTTAAGGATGAGAGGAGCAAAGAAATAATAAGCTTGGGTTTACCTACCTGGGTTTAAAATTATGTTTTCTACCGACTAGAAAAAGGAGACGGTACTCAATTCGACTGTATATTTTTTATGTGTGTTACCTCATAACTTTTTACTGGGTAAACCGATTTTGATAATTCTTTTTTATTTCAATGTTGGTGCTTCACATGTGATCCCATATACATTTGATCAAGGTCTGACCAATAGTTTTTTGAGTTATTCTTAATAATTTATATTGAAGTCGGTTGTACAAAATTTTTCTACTTTCGCTAATATTACTTGATACGTGCTTTCGTATTTTTGTCAAAGTTATTATTATTGTATTATTAAAATTAAATTAAATGATATTGTATATTAGGAGTTACAATTATTATTATTATATTAATATTATTGCATTAATATTATTATAATTTAATATTATTATACGTTTTATATAAGTTAAAATATTTATGTCAGTAAATCGACATCGATACTTACATTTTGAATTTATGACAAAGCGTAAAATAAGGCTTTTAAATGAACCGAAACACAGCATTGCAAAGAGTGCTATTTGATGGCAGAAATATGTAAGGAGGTGGTTACCTACTCAGGAATCCTATGCAGAAAATAAGTTCTAACGCCCAAAAGGCTATAAAATAAATCGTTACGCTTCTGTTTCTTTTAATATGTATTCATATCATCAGCATTTCTCCTACATACGTCAGCATTTGAAGAATGTGCGATGGGGCATTCGTTTCATTTCTTTACTTCATTACAAACAATATACATACGTGATGCTCAAACAATTTTCACCGATGACTCTAACTTTAGACTTAATGAAACTTCACTGGCAATTTAAGTTACGGTAAGAGTGTTACTCCAGTACTCCTCTTCTTCGACGTTCTGAATAGTTGGGATAGAATCAAAATAACAGCAATAGCAGCAGCAGCGTCGAATGAAATTCGTTTCTTTATGAATTTTATCGCGTTTAATTGACTTATTTTATATTTCAATTAAACGCTATTAAATCCGCAAAAAATCTATGGTTTCATTTAATGTGTAGATGTTTAAGCATTACCGTTATTTAAAATTATTTCAATATCGAAACGCGTATCCTTAATAATTAAACTTTGAAGACCTTACCCATAAAAATTACGTCAATTTAAAAAAAAACGAGTGTGTTTATTTATGTACGCACGCCGGAAATTATACTTCTTTAGCGTAACAAAACAAAAATAACTACCTTAAATATAGTTATCAGTTCCCACGAAAACTTGAGAGACAGTTAGCCAATGAAGTTGTCGCTTTGAGGTGTCAGTATGCGCGCGCATCGTAACAACTTCATGGTGTCTTTTTTAGCTGTCGGTGTACTCGCGTATCGTAAAAAATCTTATCTTTATTTATTTATTTATTTTATCTTTATTCTCTTATCTTTCCCAAACGCAGCAAATGAAGTATAACTTCAAAAATGCTTCAAGTGTCTCTCTCTTTTTTAACTAAATAACAATAGAAGGAGACAGACAATGAATACTTAGTTAAATTAGTCGATAATTAACGATTATAAGTAAGGCCTTAAGTAGTTAAGATACGATAGATCGTTGATTAAATGCAATTATTAGCTTAATGCATCGTCTATGTTCGGCTTAACTTAACTCCATTGACGACCTTTTAATCTTTGACCGGGGCTAATGGATAAGGTGGGTACACACGGCATCATTAATTTACTTAAAGCAGGACCCTCGTGAGAGTTGAACCAATGTCGAATATTAGGTTTGCATTTGGTTTGACGCTAGATAAATCATTAAAACCATTTGGAATAGAGAAGTGATGGAAATGCATAATGAATTAATTATATTCATTATGGCATAAACTAAAGTCCACTGCTTAACACATGCCTCTCCCATGGATTGCCTTCATAGAGGGGATGTTTGCAATAGTTTCCGTGCTTGGTAGACATGTTGGCGACCGCAATTTATTTGTTATATTTAGTTGTAATCAGCAAGATGTTGCTGGTAATCTTGTTTCATTTCCCTTTGTCTATATGTATATATGGATGATATGGGGTAGTGAACTCTTATGTCGCCACTACACAGTGAAAATTATTAATTTAAACCGAAATATTTTTATGTAATATGTTGATTTACATAAATAATTATTTAAAATTACACTACAGTACAATGAAATTGTTTTTTAATAATAATAGAATGACATCGAGCTTACAATACATTTGAGGATGGGTGGTACCTGAAACTCATGGATATTTGCAACATAATTAAAATAAAAATGGCCATAGTCGTTTTCTTAACTCTGAGGTTTCAGATGGAACACCTCACATTCTGTACTTCTAGCGACTGTCTTACTCTACAAGCTTGAACATAGCACTGTTGCTGGGTGCCAAATAGTCAATGGGTTATTATACCAACCCAGTAGGGATTTATAAATAAATATAGTGCAACGTTATAATAATTTTAATATAAATTGTAATAAAAATTAAATAAAAGACGGCGTAAGAATTTTCGGAGCAATTGCTATTGTAGCATACTTTAGCATTTTTTTCTTTTGTCACTTAAAATTATTGTTTCTCCTTTGTATTTCTGTTTACAATTTTCCATTATTCAAATATAATAATATTTTTAATTTTGGACATTCCGACCGTATATAACTCTTTGTGGTGTCTTTATTGTTTTGTAATTATTAAAAATTTGTTGAATGCATTCAATTCAACATTTCAAAATTGTGATGTGGATATCCATTTTGATAGCTTAAATGTTTTAAAGAGAAAGGTACTAACACATTACACAGCCAAATATTTTTTTCATTTTAAAAGCTTTTTTTTACTTCCTCTCTTTTTTCCATTTATACATTATATAGGTTAGGTTCTTTTTTTATTGTTTGTTCTAATTTTTGTTATTTTTTGTAGTGATAGTTTTATAGGTTACTGTTCTCCTTAAAGGAAGTCTTTTATTATATGTTGTGTTTACCTTTAATTTAAATGCATATATACAATTTTTTTTAAGTGCACCTCATAAAAATTGTTTCTATATGTATTTAGTTGGTAAGCCTTATTAAATAAAATAAAAAAATAATTTTTATACTTATTTCCTTAAGCTCATAACAACAAAAACACGTTGAACTTAAGGAGTGGGCTTATCACGGGTTAGCGGAGATCTGGGTTATAAGTTTACTAAGAAGCCTGTAAATTTAGTTTAGACATAACTTTGAAGGCCGAATGATAGTTCTTGTGCTTTAACACCAGCAGTTTATTTAGAAAATTTGCTAAAGAGCGAAGGAAAAATAATCACATCGTTCAATAACCCAATTTTAAAATGAAAAATATAAATTTATAAATGAAATAAGTCTAAATATCTCCAGCGACAGGAAATCGGTCGACTCGATGTCAATTTTATCGTGGTGGCGACGTTGATCGAGCGTCAGGCGCTACTTATACAAGAGTGCAAATATCAAAAATGTTTTAGTGAAAAAAAAAAATACTTTTAACAAAAAGTAAAAGCCTAATTCAAAGAAATAAAAAGAATAAAGTAATGTCACATTCTGATGTCGGTGCTTAAAGTGTATAGAAGAACAACTGCCTCAGTGTTCTAGCGTTCGTACACGCGATGGCTGTTCATGAGATTGCGGGTTCGAATCCCGAGTCAAATGAAAATGGGTTATTGGGTTTTTCTGACGAGAAATTCTCAGTAGCAGTAGTAGGAAGTAAGCGGCGTTCACCCACGTGCCTCGAAAAACTAGTAAAGCCGTTGGTCGTGCGTCTAATCTCTCGCCGGCCTTGTCGGATTACCGTTCCATCGGACTATGAGAGTGAGAGAATAGAGAGTACACCTGTGCTTACGCATACACTCGGGCACTATAATCCTGTCCTGCGCAGAGCTAGCCTCCGTTCAGACTGGCCGCCGTGATCGAAATTCGATCTAGACACTTTAAAGTATTGAAATCCCGACTCAGAATATGAAATCAAAGTAAAGTAAAAGTAAAATATACTTTATTGTACACCAAGGAACATAAAATAAAATTTATATAGTTAAAGGGACATTGGTACGACAGGCGGCCTTATCGCTAAAACAGCGATCTCTTCCAGGCAACCTTAGGGCAGAGGATACTATTTTTAAAAGATAGCGGAAGGGGTGTACAGAATATAATATAGAAAGATAAATAGAAGAACATAAGAGATTAAAGGAAAAAAAAAGAAAAAAGTGAATGACGACAGGTAGTAACTTAAGAGGAAAGGTAATAAAGTTTTAATTTATTTTTAAATATAGGAAGAGATTTAGATTCTTTAATATGTAAGGGGAGAGAATTCTATAGTCGTATAGCGGTAACCGTAAAAGAATTAGAATAGAAGGAAGAGGAATGTCTAAGTGTACTTAGAAGGAGATTATTTTGAGATCGTAGAGATAAGGAGTGTAAACTACTTAAATATATAAATCGGTCTTTCAAATAAGAAGGAGTGGTCGGATTGAACAGAATGCAGTAAAGAAGATGAAGAATGTGAGTATTCCTGCGAAGGCGAATCGGTAACCACTTGAGCTTATGGCGAAATTCGGATATGTGGTCATACTTTCGTAACCCAAATATAAACCTTATGCAATAATTTTGAAGCCGCTCAAGTTTATTAAGCTGCTCGACTGTTAGGTCAAGATAACAAGTGTCCGCGTAGTCAAGGATCGGTAAAAGAAGAGACTGAGCCAGCGCAACTTTAGTAGGAATGGGGAGAACATTGCGTAATCTTCGAAGTGAACCAACTGCGGCAAACATTCTTCGACTTACTGCACTCACTTGTAGTCCTCAAGACAAAGTCTGATCGAACATAATACCTAAATTCTTAACTTTGTCACTGTATGGGATAAGCGTCCCTTCGAATATGACTGGCGGGAGCAGCCACAAAGTTAACCGAGAGATTAATTTTGAACTCCCAATAATAATGGCTTGAGTCTTCAATGGATTAACTTTAAGCCCAAATGAATTACGCCAATGAGAAATACGAATAAGATCTTCATTAATTAACCTAATTGTATTGGGGAGATCCGCAATCTTACATTGAGAGTAGATTTGTAAATCGTCTGCATATAGGTGGTAAAGAGAAGTAATGTGGGAACAGATCGAATTGATGACAATAGAGAACAATAGAGGAGACAACTCGCCACCTTGTGGGACGCCAGCTTTGACAGCAGACCAATCAGAAAACGTGTCTTGAATTTGTAAACGTTGCCGGCACCCTTGCAAGTAACTATGAAACCAACCAATTACTTCAGGAGATATGTTAAGAGAACTTAAGACAGCGAGTAAAACATTAAAGTCTACAGTATTGAAGGCATTACTAAAGTCAAGCAATGTCAATACTGTAACCTGCTGATTATCCATGCCTAGGCGAATATCATCAGTGATTCTAACCAAAGCCGTAGTCGTACTATGACCGGGGCGGAAACCAGATTGGAATGAATTCAAAAGGTTATGATTGGACAAGAAATTGCTCAGCTGTTGGTATATTAGGCGCTCGAGTACTTTAGAGAGAAAGGAAAGGATAGATATAGGACGGTAATCCTTATATGTTTAAATTAAATCATTTTATTCTATTTAGTTATTTAATTTATAAATAATAATAATACTCGTAAGTTATTATTTTAATAATTTATTTTATTTTATTGATATTTAACCAGATGAGAAAACTTTATAGATATATAATCTTTTAGAAAAATTACTTCGCAAATATACGCGTTTTAAAATAAAATGATGTGTCTTACCTAGTATGAAGAGCACCTCCCGCCCTCCCTCAATTGCGTGCACTATCCCCGTCACCGCTAAAGTAGCGGTGCTGGGATTAGTGGTGACGGGGATAGATATAATAGTGCACGCAATTGAGGGAGGGCGGGAGGTGCTCTTCATACTAGGTAAGACACATCATTTTATTTTATAAAGCGGATATTTGCGAAGAAATTTTTCTAAAAGATTATACATATATAATGGATTTCCGAAAAGTAACGCCTGACTCTATTAATTACTTTATAGATATCCCAAAAATAATAATTCTGTAATTCAGATGTCAAAGATCCATAAGTTGATAGTATTACTTAGATTATGTTAGTAATTTAAGTGTGGTTTTAATTTTTGTTAAGAGTGATTTTTTAACCTTTTTCGAAGCCAATATCACATTCTCAATCTTATCTAATTATATTAAAAACTTCATCCCCTATTTTGCCACCTTTAGGGTTTGATTTTTTCTTCACATTGATATGGCACTACCCCAAAAGTAGAAACTATTTAAAAAAGAGAACCATCAAACCTGGATCACAATTGGCGAAAATATCGCGTAACATACATGAAAAAATAAAATAAGAAATAAAACATAGAGTCGAATTGAAAACCATTCATTTATATGATTGACGATGATGAAGTATTTATGTTCATTGCTATAATAGCAAATATTACTGCGCCCCTTTTCCCTAAAGGGGGTCGGTTCCGATTCGGCAGAAAGGCCCTCCAGCCCAAAGCCAGATCCCAGGTGGTGTTTAGTGGGTGGCACTTAGGTTTCATAGTGAATCCCACATAAAATGCTTAGAACATTCAAAACCTCCCTCCCCCGCTTCCCGGAGAGTAACCCTTTACATTGCTTCTGGGCGCAAAAAAATAACCAATATTATTATTGAGTTATTTCTTTTTACGTATGAAATATTTATCAATAAAATTATTATTATTATTATTAATATTGAACTTGTATTAAACTAAATAAATATATAAAATAGAAATAAGTTGGCATTATAATGTCAGAAAATTCAATGTAAGTAATATGTGTTTATCTCGTCAGCAGGTTGTATTATACGGCGTCGTCTCTTTGCAAACGCTTGCTTTGTGAAATGCCAAAGGCAAATTTACAATTGGTGTATCCTACTAATCTTATCCATTACGCCAAGAGATGTTAGGGTAACCATGATTTAAGGATAAAGAAAATAATGATATGTCATCTGTTTTATTCATGTAACAGTAGATTAAGAATATTTATGAAATAAATAAAATATAGGCCGCACTATCAGCACATAATTTCCTGGCGCTGATATTAAATACTTGTGTGCATTCCTATTTTTAATAAAATTAACAATTTGTTTAAAAAAAATTCAGTAACACAGATTACAATGTCCAATGCAATTTGTAAGATCACATCCTTTCCTTTACAGGCGAGTCACATTATAATTTGCCTCCAGCATTTTATGAACCAGCGAGAGTTTGAAAATAAAAGAGCGGTGTGTTTAATGACGGACTATAATCTTCTGACGACATATTAAATAAAACTCTTGATTAGTAAAATTGAACCATAGAAATACTTTAATGGGTGTAACTGCCTTTATAAATGTGCAAACTTCATTAACGGACTTTAAATTTAACCGATGTTGCTTGCACCCGAAAAAGGATCTAAGTTCAAAAAATAAACAACAGTATTCTAATAGTTCAAGTTAAAAAATTAAGACTGCGCAACTACTGCCGTAAGTCGCTCCGATACAAGAATATGCGCTTTACTTTAATGGGAGTTCTAGATCGTTTTTAGTAGAATGACTCTATATTACTCTTTCGCTCAAGATATTTGTTAAGCACAAAAGAGCAAACAATATTAATATTTTTTATAGGATAAGGGTGACAAACGAGCGCACAGTCGACCTGATGGTAAGTGGTAACTGTGGCCTATAGACATCTACATCTAACCTCGATTACGAATCAAAATGCAGATGCTTTGTCCGCGGTCGAGCCGACCCATTCGTGCTACAACTATACCAGTAATATAGCTGCAGCATGGCTCTACCACGTAAATGTAGAAGTAATACAGAACCTATGAATATTAAGTTGACTTTTGGCTGTAAACTGTAAGGTGAAAATGAAATATACATTTCTTTGTTTTGCGGTATTATATCAATTTCAACAAAAGTAAACGCGCGGATATAAAATGAGCATAACAAAGCAAAAAAGTACGAGGGTGGATTGAAAAGTACTCGGCCTAACACAGATCCATTCAATTCTAAAAATCAAATCTACCCACATTATTTAGTTCAGTTCAGACTAGTTCATTGTGTGAAGTTCGAAACGTGTGCGATAATTAGTTGTGATTTTATAAATTTATTAACAAAGTAATCGGACATAATTTCCGCGAATGGAGCAAATCGAGCAGCGTGCCGTCATTAAGTACCTCCATAAGAAGGGGCTATCATCAAAAGCCATCCATGATGACATGGTCAGTACATTAGGCGATTATGCTCTGTCATATTCATCCGTCAAAAAATGGATAGCAGAATTTAAGCGTGGTAGAGAGAGTGTGAAAGATGAACCCCGTTCTGGAAGGCCTTCGACGTCAACTACTGACGAAAATATTAAAAAAGTACTTGATTTAATAATGGGAGACCGCAGATTAAAAATTAGAGAGATAGCCGAGATTATAGGCATCTCTAATGAACGAACTCAAAATATCATTGTCAACGAGTTGGGTTTCCACAAGGTGTCTGCGAGGTGGGTTCCGCGACTGCTTTCAGTTGAACAAAAAAGGACGCGATTGACTATTTCACGCGACTGTTTGGAGTTATTTGAAGCCGATGCAGATGATTTTTTGAATCGTTTTGTTACTATAGACGAAACATGGGTTCATTACTGTACACCGGAAACAAAACAACAATCAAAACAGTGGAGAAGACCTGGTTCACTACCCCCTAAAAAGGCTAAGTCGATTTTGTCGGCAAATAAGGTGATGGCTTCAGTATTCTGGGACTCGAAAGGTGTGATTATGATTGATTATCTTGAAAGGGGTCAGACTATAAACTCTGATTACTACTGCACCTTACTACGTCGTTTACGAGAGGAAATAAAAGAAAAACGTCGAGGAATGCTCAGAAGAAAAGTCCTGTTTCATCAAGATAACGCCCGTGTTCACACGTCAGTACAGTCAATGGCTGAAATTCACAACTGTGGCTTTGAACTGTTACCGCATCCGCCGTATTCACCTGATCTGGCACCATCAGACTTCTTTCTGTTCCCTAACCTAAAGAAGCACTTGGGAGGTCAAAGATTTTCGACAAACGACGAGGTCAAAGCAGCTGTAGACGCATATTTTGACTCTAAGGAAGAATCATTTTTTTTCAACGGTCTAAATGCTTGGAAGGGGAGGTGGCAAAAGTGTATTGAACTTGATGGTGATTATGTAGAAAAATAAAAATATAACTGATTTAGTATGTGTTTATTTTCTTGGTTAGGCCGAGTACTTTTCAATCCACCCTCGTATATTTTACATTAGCTGCATTCAAACGCAGTGTAGCAGTTAACCGTCGCCTACGCGTCGTAGCGTTCCCAAGACTCGCTACAAGGCGCTACGATAATTTTATTTTGGCCGGTGGATTGTGGGTCACTCACTGTACTAGACGTTCCGCAACTTTGACTGCTCCCCGTCACCAATCTGGGTATATTACCATCCATCGAATGTCCATGTCCTGTCCCAGTCCATGCCATCTATCGGAAGTCACAACTTCTTTTTTCAACTTCAGCTTGCAATCTCTGTTACTCTGGTTCTACAGCGAATATGCTTATTAAGAAGTCTATCGCGCAGAGAAAATTCGAGCACAGCCGTCTCCATAGCTCGCTGAGAGACCTTGAGCTTCCTCATACTGCGGTGAAGAACCAAATCTTAGATCCATATGGCATCAATGGCACGTACTTATTGTTCATTATTATTTTCAAGTTTTGAGGCCGAGAAGATGCGTATGCGTGACCTACCGAACGCGGCCCAACTGACTCAGATCCGTCGATATTAATAGCGTACGTAACAAATATAAGTATTTTTTAACATGGCAGGCCAATGCTAAGCGTTGAATATAGATAATATTAAAAATTAGAATTATTATACTGCATTTGATCTGCAACGTTACGTGGGAAGACTGCATTCTTTAAAACCCTGAGACTCTCTCAGATTAGATGAAGCAGGTAAGTCCTAGGAAAATTATTTAAGGATTCTTTATTGAGGATAGGTGTAGATGTCTATGGGTCACAGCAACCACTTACCATCAGGTCGGCTGTGTGCTCGTTTGTCACCCTATCATATAAAATAAAGTCTGTACAAGCACGTTTCAAGTGGGCCACTTGAGTACTTTTGAGTAGATTGCCTTGATATAGTTACAAAAGAAAACAAAGACACCCCCTCCTCGAGAGGAACGAGCAATAAACAGAAAGTTTTTTAAGTTTATAGTAATATACAATGTACAATTATGTATATAGCTTTGCAAAGAAAAATCTTAGTACAAATCAACTCATTCTCAGGGAATCTTGATTTTATGAAATTACTAACTTGGGGGGCATCTTTTAATCACGTGAGCTTTTAAGCCACGTTTTTACCCTTGTCTCCCCTTTGATGAATACGTCATGAGGTTTTAGGTTAATCCTCCTCCTCCTTCCAGCTAAACTTAAATTTTTAAAATTTAACGTCGGGACATTAAAGAATCCCTTGGGATTGTTTTAAGTGCTATTACCATAATAAGAGGTTTCTGGAGAAATTTATTTGAAGATAGCTTAGAACCCAACAAAATTTATGTAGTGAGAACAATACACATAACATTGTAAAAATTAGAATTATGGTTTCGGAAATGAGTCCTTTAAAAAAAACGACATATATCGAAAACCGTAAAAACTACCTTAATTTACGATCTGTTATGGCCAGCCCACTTTTAGATACGAATTCGCTCGCGAGTTTTTACGTGGTCGCACATTTTAATTCAATTCATTATTGTTTATAAAAAATACTTTACACGACACACGTTCAACTATATTTTATATAGCGCGAAAAAATACAAGGGATTCAAATATGTTTATTCAAGTCAACATTTCATAATAATTGTTACATAGTATTATATATTCTCGTACAGAAAAAAATAGCGGTGACGAAATATGTCTTTGGCGAATTTATGCTCAAAATCTTAAAGTTAAAAGTTAAAGTTACAGCCTGTATACGTCCCATTGCTAGGCACAGGCCTCTCATTTTTGAGAGGGTTTCAGGGCAAGGTAATGTCCGTCGCGCCCCAATGCGTGTTGGCGAACTTCACATGTCTTTGAAATATTTTTTCCTATTTCTTAGACATACAGTTTTCCTCACGATGTTTTCCTTAATTGCCGCGCACGTGGTAAATCAGCACTTAAAATTGCAATTGACAATTTAATTGGTGCCGGCAGGGATCAAACCCGGGTTGCTTGCGTACTGTGAAACTTACAGCGAGCGCTAAGCATCTACTACGAGCTACCACGGATCTAAATTAATATCTTATATATAAAAAATATTATTTGTTTGTTCGTATTTCATGCGCTACCATACCGTTCATCAGATTGAGCTAAAAACAATTATAGCATGGGATATGGGTGACAAACAAGCACACAGTCCAGCTGATGGTAAGTGGTTGCTGCGACCCATAGACATCTACATTTAACCTCTACTACAAATCAAAATGCAGATGCTTTGTCACCCGTGAGGACCAAGATGGAATGCCTCATTTCCAGTAAAAAGATTCTTCATTCCACTCACTATAAGAAACACAGCAGCATTAAACTGCTATTTTACGATCGACCGATCGAGCCGACCCATTCGTACTACAACCATAATATAGCTGCAGAGTGGTTCTACCACGTTAAAATACCCATGCCCCATTGTGATAAATCGTGATTTTTTTCAGATCCCACTGTTCGCATCTCACGTAATTAAAAGACGACCCCTTACACAAGCATTGTAAATATTACCCAATTTCATTGTTGAAAGGTTAAATGCTGAGATGCTAATCTTGCTAAATTTGCCGGAAATGAGGCGTACAATTTACATTTTTTGCTATATTTGTTTTATGTTTTATACTTCATTTAATTTTTACTTTCGTATATGTTAGTAGTTTTTGTTATTTGTCGATCGTGTATTGACGATGTAAGAATATCCACTACGTCACATCATCTCGTAGGTGTCGTAAGAGGCGACAGAGCAAACAAATCAGGGGATAGGCAGCGTCGTCTTAGTAAAAACTAAAAATAAAAAAGAACTGCGGTTGCAAACTCGCCTACCGAAAGTACTCGTAGAAACTAGATGGGATCCCCATGAGGCTTTTGATGGGATGTAACTGTGTTTTAGAAGTTATTTCTATGTTATTTTTTAGCTTATTTTTAATATGTGTAAGCCTATTTCAGCCTTGTACCGGTAGTCGAAGTGTAAGGCGGTCCACTATTAGCTGGAGTGATGACCTATAAGACATGCAGTAAGTCGATGGGTGCAGCTGGCTCAGGACCGTGCTTTGTGGCATTCCTTGGGGGAGGCTTATGTTCAGCAGTGGACTTTTGAAGGGCCGTAATGATGATGATGATAAAGTCTTTTTCTGGCAAATAAACGTCTTTTATTTCCTATTTTTTCTCGTTCTTTAAAATAAGTTGTCCCATGAATACATTACGCTTATGAAACGCATAATAAAGAGTACCTAAGTTCAAAATATAAATTATCGAAATACTACTATAGAATGACACCATGGAATACTAAATAGAAATTTCAAAATTAATTTGAAAATGAATTTATTAAAAAAAAAATACACCTGAGTATAGAACCAAACCACGAGTTTCTTAAATTCAAATATTATGAGATTTCATAAAAAAAAATAAGTCAGGAATAAATAAGGCAATAAGAGCAGTTAGCGTCTAACCTGAAATTGACCGTTACTTACACCGAGTGACTCACAATGAGTGTAGTAGCTATTGTATTCAATACACGTGCGCCCTAATTGGTAAATGAAGACAGGAAATGTTTGCCGGCGTTATCCAATAATGAGCTCAACGTTTAGTGTTATTAGTATTACGTTTTTAATTTTGAGATGTCTCCTTTAATTAAACTCGTGAATCTCGCAAGTCTTTTATTTTAGACGTAATTCAAATTCCATCTTTCAAGCGTCATATTTTGTACAATAAATCACAGTTCATAACGAGATTTTTCTGACAGAAATAACAGCGAAAGAATTTCGCAGTCAAATTTTGAGAGCACTCGAAAGGTATTTTTATAAACAATTAAAAAATTAAATACAAACTACGTGTTGCTGATTTGGAGGCTTTAATAATAATGGTCTCAAATTTTAATAAGAAGAAGCTTAATGCTAGCGTAGGTGAACGTGATGGACTAAGAGTCCCACTCGGTATTACAAGTTTACAAGGACATGCATAAACCTCCGATGAGTAAGCCGTCAAAGACTGAAGGGCGTAGGTGATACATGTCCATTTTCAACCAACTTCAAAAAAGGAGGAGGTACTCAATTTGATTGTATTTTTTAATGTGTGTTAACTCCGAACTTTTTTCTAGATGAACCGATTTAGATGATTTGATTTATATGGCTTTTATTTGAAAGCTGGTGCTTCCCATGTGGTCCCATATAAATTTAATCATTAAAATATTTAATAAAAAATGACAAGAAATAAACACAAAAGAATGTTCTTTGATTAAAAAAACTAATTAGTATATATACAAGTAAGTATTTATTTTCCCGTTTTTATTTCCTTCTTATAGGTTGTCTGGAAGAAATGGCTGATAAGACAGCCTTTTATTTTCTCTTTGTTTGTTTATTTTATTAAGTAATTTGTTTTTCTTTGGTGTAATAAACTATTCAGAGTCAAAATCAAAATATTTTATCCAAAATTGGCTTTGAAAATGCAAGATTATGTGCCTCTATAGGTCCCATAGCGGTAATGCCGAAACAGACCGACTCATCGACCACGTCCAAATGGCTACAGATTCCTTGCTACAACAGGTCCCATCCGCAGAGATCGTGATCCTTGGCGATTTTAACGCCCACCATGGCGAATGGCTCGGTTCACGTTTAACCGATCATGCGGGGAGATCGGTTTATGACTTTGCCTTGGCATATGGTCTGACACAACTGGTTACTTCGCCTACGCGGATTCCAGATGTGGAGGATCATACACCTTCCCTGTTGAACCTTCTGCTGACCTCTCATCCGGACGGATATCAGGTTTCCGTCGATGCCCCTCTCGGCTCTTCGGACCACTGTCTGATCCGGAGTATGGTGCCACTCACGCTCCCTTCGCGGTTGCGTTCTGCAGGTTGCCGCCGTGTTTGGCATTACAGGTCGGCGGATTGGGACGGAATGCGGTCTTTCTTTGCATCCTACCCATGGGGGCGAGTTTGCTTCTCGCCGGATGATCCCAGCGCTGTTGCTGACTCTGTCACTGATGTGGTGCTACAGTCGCTCCTGTAAAACTGCATTACGCAATAAGCAGGAGTGTTATCAAGCCTGGGCCACGGCTTCGGCGACTCGGGATGTAAACACCAGCATACTTAAAAAGAAGTATAACTTCGCCTCCAGGTTCTTCAAAAGAGTTATTGCCAAGGCAAAGTCAGAGCACATAGGCAGAATTGGCGAGAAACTAGTTCACCTTCCTTCGGGAACCCGTGCATTCTGGTCTCTCGCCAAGGCTGTCCAAGGGAATTTCTGTAAGCCATCACTACCATCTCTGCACAGGGAGGACGACTCACTGGCCCATGACGCAAAAGACAAAACCGACCTTTTAGGCTCCCTTTTTGCGTCCAACTCGACTCTTGATGACGGGGAGTAAACACCGCCGACCATCCCGCGGTGTGAGTGCTCCATGCCGGATGTGCTGTTCTCACAGCGCTCGGTTCGCAAAGCACTTCTCTCCCTGCACATCCAGAAGTCGAGTGGGCCTGACGGAATCCCCCCAATTGTGCTGAGGACGTGTGCTCCGGAGTTGGCACCGGTCCTAACGCGTCTTTTCCGGTACTGCTACTCCCAAGGCGTAGTCCCGAATTCATGGAAGACAGCTTTTGTCCACCCGATCCCTAAAAAAGGCGACCGCTCAGACCCGTCCAACTATAGGCCTATCGCGATCACCTCCTTGTTCTCCAAAATAATGGAATCCATTATCAACTGCCAGCTCATCCGGTACCTTGAGGATCACCAGCTGATTAGTGACCGCCAATACGGTTTTCGTCGGGGTCGATCAGCTGGTGATCTTCTGGTCTGCCTGACCCATAGATGGGCGGAGGCAGTAGAGTCCAAGGGGGAGGCGTTGGCCGTTAGTCTGGACATTGCGAAGGCCTTCGATCGGGTTCGGCACAAAGCGCTTCTTTCGAAGCTCCCTTCCTATGGGCTTCCCGAGAAATTGTGCAATTGGATCACCAGCTTCCTTGCAGATCGGAGCATCAAGGTCGTTGTAGACGGTGCATGTTCTGACTACAAGCCTATTAACGCTGGTGTTCCACAAGGCTGTGTGCTATCACCAACGCTGTTTCTTCTGCATATCAATGATATGTTGCTAACTGGTAACATTCATTGCTATGCGGATGACAGCACTGGTGATGCTCTATACACCGGCCGTGCTAATATTTCTCGGGAAAACGTCTCCGAGTACCGGAATAAACTTGTGTCTGAAGTCGAGTCTTTGCTGGACAAAGTCTCGAACTGGGGGCGACTAAATCTAGTCCAGTTTAATCCTCAGAAGACACAAGTTTGCGCATTTACCGCTAAAAAGAACCCCTTTGTCGTATCTCCTCAGTTTCAAGGCATTCCCCTGGTTGTCTCAGCCAGTATCGGAATCCTCGGCGTCGACATATCGAGTGACGTGCAGTTTCGTGGTCACTTGGAAGAGAAGGCCAAATTGGCCTCTAAAAAGCTTGGCGTGCTCAGCAGAGTGGGACAGTATTTCATGCCGGCACACCACCTGCAACTTTACAAGGCGCAGGTTCGGTTTCACATGGAATACTGTTCCCATCTCTGGGCAGGGGCTCCCCAGTGCCAGCTCCTTCCACTTGACCGCATCCAGCGCAGAGCGGCTCGAATCGTCGACGACCGAGTCCTTTCCGATCGGCTCGACTCATTGGCGCTGCGAAGAGATGTTGCATCTCTTTGCATTTTCTTTCGCATCTACCATGGGGAGTGCTCTGAGGAATTGTTCGGATTAATCCCAGCCGCCAAATTTCACGAACACACATCGCGGCAGAACTCCCGATACCATCCACACCATCTGGATGATTGGCAGTCCACCACTGTGCGATTTAGAAGATGTTTTCTTCCTCGCACGACTTCCTTGTGGAATCGATTACCATCAGCGATTTTTTCGGACCGATACGACTTAGGTACCTTCAAGAAAAGAGCGTACTCCTTTTTAAAAGGCCGGCAACGCATCTGCAATTCCCTCCCTGGTGTTGCAGTCGTTCATGGGCGGCGGTAGTCACTTACCATCAGGTGAGCCGCATGCTCGTTTGCCCCCTCTCCTATAAAAAAAAATACTAATTAAAAGCCAAAGGCTACGTAATCAAAAGCGGGTGATCTTGTGTGAAAAAACGGTAAGAAAATCATAAGTAGACTATTCTATCTCTCCTAATGTATCTCTCCTATATTATATCTCTCCTAATGGTTACTGTTACGGAGGGCGAGGGGAGCCGCCGCCCCGACGCCCCTTCATACCCCGTTGCGCCACGCGCACCCCGCACACCGCCCGAATATCACGTGATGCCGTCGACGAATGAGCGCGCGGCATCACCTCACGACGCTACTGACATACCGAGACACTCTCTTTCGAGATATAAGAAGGGCGTTTTGGTCTGTGAGCTGTTCATTTCGGAAGCGGCACTGGAAGACAACAGCAAGAGAAGAAACCTCAATCAAGAGAAAAGAATTAATACTCCGTTGAAGATTGAAGACTCCCCCCTCTGTATATATATTTATAGTTAATTAGTGAAAGCCGCTGTACATAGTCTGAATATATAATCGTCTACAGTGCCATCTTTTCTTGAACAGTCCCTAGTGTAGTCTACCTCAAACAACATCAGTCGTCACATATTTAATCAATCAGCCAGTTTATATAAAAATCATACAGTCCACTACTGTCCCTATTAGTTACAATATAACCTCATAAAATATATACATATGTAAAAAAGGTCTATAAAAACTCATTATGTCTACGTATTCTTTTTTTAAATAACCATCTAATCTAATATATAAAAATAAATTTTTGTTTGTTCGTCTTTTGTGCGCTGCCATACCGTTCATCAAATTACGTTAAAACTTTGTCAACTTGTTGCTTGCACTTGCGTGAAGGTTATAGGCACAGTACAATTAAATTACAGTAGGTAGCGCGCGTGTCGTATCGACACATTTATTTGAAAGTTCTATATCATTAAATTTCAATGAATGTATTATTATCATTACTTACTAAATAATATAACTCTTAAAAAATTTAAAACGATATTTCCACAACTATTTCTTCTATGGCAGCAGCGCGCCGGGTACCTTTTAATTGATGCAAAGACATGTAAGTGTTATTGCAGGAAATCTTTTTATAAATATTTATACATCTAGACAAAAACAAGCCACCAGTTTAAAAAAAAACCTGTACCTTATACTGTATGTATTGTATTGTAAGTATTGCAAACACAGTCAAGATTCTCTCACAAGCAGCATCTGTCACCAGCACGTATGCTATACTCATATCTCCGTAATTGTTAAAAAATATTGGATACAATGCTTGAATTCAATTTTCTATATGCCCCATTTTTCGTTTTTATTTACTTGCTGTGTCTTTGTACTGTATTTTACTTTCATAAATCTCTGCGAACAGAGTATCCGAACACTGAGTTAAATTCCAGACAAAATTTAAAATATAGTTGCCTTCGGAATCGAAAAACATTAAATTTAGTATTCAATTTTTCACCGTTTTCAAAAAATGAAGATGTACCTAAGTTACGGGTGGTCTACGTCAATTGTGAACCAATTTTGATGATTATTTTTTTATTAATTGGTTGTACTTCAAAGGTGGTCGCGTATAAAATTGGAGAAAAAATTGGTGGAATTTTTAGGGTGGTAAAGTAGGGGGATAAGTTTTTAATGGAACTATTTAGACAACATTGAGATTGCGATTATCCTTATTCCATTTAAAAGGGTAAGAATATTAGTTAATTTTAATTAAAGTAAAAGCCAACTTCAAGCTCTCTCTATTCTATAAGTTATAGCTCCGAATTTCGAATGTGAAATTATTTAATTTTTATTAATAACAGTTCTGGGACATTATTCTGCATTACATTCATCAAGATCATCATAGTTTGATTCGAAGTAGATATGTTTTGTGGAATTCACGAAAAACTATCCGGACTATCAATATCTATATTATTAGTACCTATTTAGTTAAGAATTAAAACAATTTAACTTTAAGTACCAAACTATGATGTTAATTATTACATCATATTTTTCATATAATCTGTGTTTACATAGAACTGAACTCAATTTTAAAATGTGTTTTATTTACTTTACACCTATCGGAAGCCATTATAGATTTTCTGGAACTTCCCATAGTTGCCTCTTACGATATAATCAAAAATACATTACATTGCATATACATGAAAATACAACGAAAACAAAAAGTATGAATATAATATGAACGATAATCATTAAAAGATGTAAAGGTAAAATTAGTAAAAAGTCTCGAAAAAGATTGGCATGTTTGTTTGCCTGTGTCTTTCGATAAAATAACATATGAACGCGACACAAATATTTTACAATAATTCTGAAAATATAATATAATTTAATTAAATAACAATCTCTCTTACAAAGCAATAAGGACCGTGGCCGAGCTCACTTGACTACTCTAGCGCCATCTATTATCTATCTACGGAAGCGGTTGCGATGTATATCGATATGAAAATTTGACGCGCTAAATACATCGTTCTTTATTTAATACATTTCCATAGATGTCGCTACATGGTACCGCTAAGTAAGATTGACGAAGTCATTGGGCTCTAGTACCTACACAAATGGTTGTAAGTTATTTTGCAAATGAAATTCTTGAAAAATGTTACAACATTTACAAGGGAGTCGATAGTAATTGAACGGTGTCTTGAGAAAAGCTCCCAAGCCTGCGTTTAATTGAAACCATCGACACTGCGCATCGCTTCTCAAAAGTGCCCGTGTTTTACGAGAGCGTTAGTAGTACTCGGGTCAAGGCATGAGAGACAGACTGTTGCTTTAAAATCCATCCCTTTACTCAGTAGTATTGGTAGTAAAAAGGATACATTTAAAACATTTTTTTATAGTATAGGGCGAACAAACGTACATACAATTTACCTGATGGAAATTGGATACTGTGGCCCAAAAACATCTACATTATAGATTAAGAATCAAAATGCAGACGCGTTGTCACTCCTGATAAAATAGCAGTTTAATGCTGCTGTATTTCGTATGGTGAGTGTAGAGTATTGGAGATCCGTTTTACTGAAAACGAGGCATTCCATCTTAGTCCTCAGGAGTGAGAACGCATCTACGTATTCGATAGATCCTTAATCGAGGACAAGTGTAGATGTCTATGGGCCTAAGCATCCACTTACCATCAGGTGAACCGTGTGCTTGTTTGTCACTCTTATACTATTTTCTTTATAGGAGAGGGGGCAAACGAGCATGCGCCTCACCTGATGGTAAGTGACTACCGCCGCCCATGAACAACTGGAACACCAGGGGAACCAGGGGAATTGCAAATGCGTTGCTGGCCTTTTAAAAAGGAGTACGCTCTTTTCTTGAAGGTCCCTAAGTAGTATCGGTCCGGAAAAATCGCTGATGGTAATCGATTCCACAAGGAAATTGTGCGAGGAAGAAAAAATCTTCTAAATCGTACAGTGGTGGACCGCCAATCATCCAGATGGTGTGGATGGTATCGGGAGTTCTACCGCGATGTGCGTTCGTGAAATTTAGCGGCTAGGATTAATCCGAACAATTCCTCAGAGCACTCCCCGTGGTAAATACGAAAGAAAATGCACAGGAATGCAACATCTCTTCGCAGTGCCAATGAATCGAGCGGATCGGAAAGGAATCGGTCATAGACGATTCGAGCCACTCTGCGCTGGATGCGGTAAAGTGGAAGGAGCTGGCACTGGGGAGCCCCTGCCCAGAGATGGGAACAGTATTCCATGTGAAGCCGAACCTACGCCTTGTAAAGTTGCAGGCGGTGTGCCAATATATTCGTATGTCGCAGTAACATGGTTGAAGTCGTACTATATGAAGGTAGTTCCTAACTGTCTTACTAGGAATATAACTAGGATTACGAGGGCGATCTAGAAATATAAATATCTTGCTAGACTAAATAAACCTAGCAAGCTAATAGCATAGCAAAGTTGGGAAGTTATCAGCTTTGTAGCGGTTTCTAACGGTTGCCGTTGAGCAATCAGTTTTAAAATAGGAGGTTCAGATGCCTGGGTGATCAGTAATCGATTGCTGAAAACAGAATTTGAAAATTCGAAACCGTTCTCGAGATAATCCTGGAACAGACGGACAAACGGACAGACGGACAGACATCGTGATATCAATAAGTGTCTTAGCAAGCTTCGCCACTTAATAAGGGAAATAAGTACATGTTACAGTCAAAACTCATAATCAGTCAAAACCCCTTTTGACTGTGAAAATAAGGCGAAAGTAGTTTTAACTAAGCACGTTGGTCAATACCACCTTTAACCACTTTTGAAATATCCTTTTTGATTTTTTTAAATTAAAAAGTTTAATTCTTTCATATATTGAATTTTTTATTTTATTTTAAAATTTATCATTATTTAATATCAATATAATGAGCGCGGCTTTAGGATACCCAAGCCACACCTTAGCCTACTGTCAAAAAAGTAACATGAACAACAACACAACAGGGACCGAAGATCCAATGTCAATACCGCGAAATTTGTTAGAGGTTTTTTAATTTTTTTAGCAGTTCTTCATTTTAATTGTCTACAGATTTATCTCTTTAGGCCCTGAATGTTTTCTTCGTTGCTGCATTAATTGCACTACAGTTGCGATCCTTTACCACATGACGAAATTGCACAAACAACATGAACATTTCTTCTACACAAGTAACACGAGTGTGCTCCTGTACACTCAGTTTACAATTATAATTATTTCACTAGATTATTCTAGTAAGATAGTTATATTACTAGATCGTGCTCGTGTCATAGCTATGTTCCTAGTAAGACAGTTAGGAACCGTTGTCATATAACTATATTTCGGTATATAGCTAGGGATGTCCCTAGGGATATAGTTATATCATGGCTTCAACAATCTTTCTGCGATATATACAGGATTATTTTACAATAACCGGCCAAATTTACAGAGAAGGTTCAGAATAAGTAATATAGGCAAATGGTTAAGAAAAATTAATTAAAAAAAATCTCAAACATTCTATCCTTTTTATCTTTTAAATTCAAAATGCGTGGTAATGCATTATTTCAACTGATCGTCATTCATAAATATCTAACGCCTACTATTTTACTACGCACGCACACTTTCGTAAGGGTCGATCGGTCGGCAAACACGTGAATTGAATCGTATACAAAGGAGTGGGCGTACGCGTAGTTGTTGCCCACAAATCATATACAATTTGGGATAATTTCCAATAAATTAGAAGCCTTATTTACTCGTTATTTTCAAAAACTGCAAAAACGGTATATCATTATTTATATATTTAACTTAAGTTTAAAATTTGGTTACTCTAAAAAATAACCCTGTGTTAACACATAGGGCTGTGTTAACATTTCTAATATCATAATAGAATACAAAGCACAAACCGAGTTTAAATCACGCAAAACGATCAAACTAACTAATCGCTTTCGCTTCGCACTATCCCGCGCCGCACGAATCTTCGCGTGCATTAGCTTACGTAGTGTTACGCGCCACTATTAATGTCTTGTACATGGCAACACTAGTTACACTAGCGCCCTCTTAGTGTCGAGTAAAAGAAAGTGTTGCGCGCCTTGTACATGGCAACACTAGTTACACTAGCGCCCTCTAGTGTCGAGTAGCAGAACTAGGAGAGTCGAGATCCTTCCAGAAATGTCGGGACCGATATGTACTCGAACATTCTAGATGTCGCTACAGTAGAAGGTTCTGGAAACTATTTGAGGCCCTATATAAGGCCGGTATAGACCACGACCGAGGCAGATTGAATTGGCGATACAAGAGAATACTTCGAAGCGAAATATCGGCGAACTGTGTTTTATTATTAGTGTGATTTTAAGTTGTAATTAGTGTTGTGTAATTAAATAGTCAATTTTGGTAATTCAATCGGCAGTTTGTAATTGTCTCGAACACCAAGCTCGTAACAATTGGTGTCAGAAGTGGGATCAAATCATGCCGATTTTACCAAAGGACGACAAGGGTATCCGTACCCGAAGTCAACGCCAGCTGGAGACGGACCAGAGACGATTTGGTAATACAACGCCGCAACCATCGGAGGGCCAGCTGCTGACCACGGAGGCCGGTCCGTCATCAGCTCCTGCATCTACAGCACCTGACTTAGGTGCTCTGATGATGATGCTGCAGGATCAGGCTCGCCGACAGGAGGAACAGGCTCGCCGACAGGAGGAACAGGCTCGCCGACAGGAGGAACAGGCTCGCCGACAGGAGGAACAGGCCCGTCGGTTGGAAGAGCAGCTGCAGCGCGGACAGGAGGAACAGGCCCGCCAACAGAAGGAACAGGCCCGCCAACAGGAGGAACAGGCCCGCCAACAGGAGGAACAGGGCCGTCGGTTGGAAGAGCAGCTCAAACGCAATAAAGAAGAACAGATACTTCTCATGAAGGACCTTCACGCTATCTTCGGGAAAGAGATAAGGGAGGTGAAGGATAAGGTTGCTCAATATGACAACCGCCTGTCGGAAGCTGAAACCCGAATCGACCAAGTGTACAATCGGGTTGACAACGTGATGGCTGACGTGAAGAAAACGCTGGATGACCTCAAACTTGGGGATGGCGTTACAGCTCCCGTGGTAGCTACAACACCTTCGCTACGTGGATTCAAAGTGCCGCCGTTCGACGGGACTTCTTCCTGGTCGGCCTACAAAATCCAATTCGAGGCTGTCATGAAAGCGAACAGCTGGAATAAAAGTCAGGCCATGACTGCTCTCACCCTAGGCCTGCGCGACCAGGCCTTAACTGTTCTGGAAGCTCTCGGTAAGGAAGTGACTTACGAGCAGCTCCTTGAGGCATTGGAGGCGAGATACGGCGATGCTCACCTGGAACACGTCTTTCGTGCGCAGCTCAAAGATCGCGTGCAACGCAGTAACGAAAACCTGCAGCAATGGGCCCTTGAGGTAGAGAAGCTGGTTCGAAAAGCATACCAGTCTGTACCTGCGCTCATTGTAGGGAACCTGGTGCAGACATTCATCGACGGCATCCGCGACCTTGAAGTCAGAGCTGCTGTGAGGCTCGGGCACCACGAGACGCTTAAGGACGCCTTGACTCATGCACTGGAGGTGGAAGCCGTGCGGCAGGATCATCGTTCCCATCGCGTCAGGGAGGTTGCAGCAGCTACAGTTCGGGACCGCAATAACGGCTACAGCCCTAGGTGCTACGGCTGTGGGGAAAGGGGTCATCTTCGATCCAGCTGCCCTAAGCGAACTGTAGAAAGGGAAGGTGATCGATCCCGAGAGGGTAGTGTGGCTAATAGCACCGCCCAGCAGCAGCAGGGAAACGAGTAAAAGCCAGGACTGCGGGGCGGGTGCTGGCTGATGTTAAAAAAGCCCCAAGGATTTCGATCTCACAAACCCATGATGGGAACAGCCTGATCATCAAGGGCGAGGTCAACGGAACGCCGTGTAAACTGACCATAGACACTGGAGCCTCTCGCACGGTTGTCAGTTCCCAACTTATAAGTCGGTTCCTTGGGGACTCCGCATACAACCGCGAACGCATTAATTTGGTGACAGCCACCGGTCAGCGCATACCCGTCCGTGGAGAGAAGGAGACGGAGTTGAAGCTAGGCAACATGATCTACCGGCATAATGTCATCGTGGCTGATATAATGGACGACTGCATCCTGGGCCTAGACTTTATGAGGAAGAATTGTTGTGAGATCGACGTAAGGCAAGGTGTTTTGAAATGTGGACAAGAGGAACTTTTTGTGGAAGGGGCGTTACCAGGGAATGTGTACAGCCTTAAGAAGATTGTTCTTCCGCCGAGATCGGAAACGATTGTGCCGGTTAGTCTTCCTCGGAATCCTGGGCAAGCTAATCGTTGTGTACTTGTGGAAAGGGTAGACAATGACCTTCCATGGAGAGTGGCTCGAACCTTGGTCAGAACCACCGACATCTCAGGAGTACGTGTGTTGAACCCTTGTGATCAGGAACAACTTATAGAAAAGGGCACATTGGTTGGTACTAGTGAGGAAGTGGATTGGTTGCGTCGGTGCCAATATCTATCAACTGGGACCCCCAGCAAGGATGGACAAACGAGAGTGACCACACTGTTAGAAGACTGTCGCAGCGTTCTCTCCCCGAATGAAATGGTCAAGGCGAAGAAGTTGTTACTCCAGTACGCCAATGTTTTCTCGTCAAACGAAGCTGACATAGGAAAGACTGGCTTAGTTCAACACAAAATAAACACAGGACAAGAATTGCCTATTCGTCAGCGGCCAAGAAGATTGCCTGTAGCACGTGAAAAGGAAGTGGAAACCATGATTGAGGGAATGGTGAAGGATGGTGTTATTGAACCTTCATCTAGTCCATGGTGTTCACCTGTGGTGCTGGTAAAGAAGAAGGACGGCAGCATGCGGTTTTGTGTTGACTACCGCCGTCTGAACGACGTTACGAAGAAGGACAGCTATCCCTTGCCAAGAATTGATGACACGCTGGACATGCTTACAGGCGTAAAGTGGTTTAGTACGCTGGACCTGAAAAGTGGCTACTGGCAGGTTGAAATTGACCCTAAGGACAAGGAGAAAACTGCATTCTCCACAGGAAAGGGTCTGTGGCAATTTAAAGTCATGCCGTTTGGATTGTGCAATGCTCCAGCAACGTTTGAAAGGTTGATGGAGCTTGTACTTACCGGGCTAATTGGAGATGCCTGTCTGGTCTATTTGGATGACATCATCATCGTAGGCCGTACGTTTGAGGAACACCTTCAAAACCTGGAACGCGTGCTCATGAAGATCCAGAGTGCCAACCTCAAGTTGAGTCCGAAGAAGTGCTCACTATTCAAACGGCAAGTTAGCTTTTTGGGGTATGTAGTGTCGGAAGAAGGTATCCGCACGGATCCAGAGAAAATTGCCGCTGTCAAAGATTGGCCGGTTCCAAAAGACAAGACACAGGTTAGGGCATTTTTGGGTTTGTGCTCTTATTATCGGCGATTTGTGAAGAACTTTGCAGATATAGCCAAACCTCTGCACAGGCTAACCGAGGAGAAGCGACATTTCTGCTGGGATGAAAGTTGCAATATTGCATTCCAGGAGCTCAAGAACCGTCTGTGCAAAACACCTATTTTGGGGTACCCTGATGCGGGCAAGGAATTCATAGTTGACACAGACGCAAGTGATATAGGACTTGGCGGTGTGTTGTCTCAACGGAATGGTGATCAAGAGATTGTGATAGCGTACTTCAGCAAGTCATTGTCAAAGCCGGAAAGGAACTATTGTGTCACAAGACGGGAATTGCTTGCTGTGGTAAAGTCCTTGCAGCATTTTAGCAAATATCTTCTGGGGCGGAAATTCCACTTACGAACCGACCATGCTGCACTGAAATGGCTATTGCAGTTCAAAAATCCGGAAGGACAAGTCGCGAGATGGATTGAACTACTGCAGGAATACGACTTTGTGATCAAACATCGCAGCGGGAAATCTCATGGGAATGCAGATGCATTGTCAAGAAGACCTTGCCCTGAAGATTGCAAGCATTGTACTAGGCAAGAGGGTAAGGAAGTGGTATCTGTGAGGATGCTCAAGACAGACCAGCTCAGCAATGAGTGGAAGGACAGCCTACAAAATGCACAGCAGGAAGATTCGGACATTAAGCCGATTTTGGAGTGGATGAAGGCCAGTGCTCCTAAGCCCAAGTGGAGCGACGTCTCAGCACTGAGTTCGACCACGAAAAGCTATTGGGCCCAATGGGACAGCTTGCTGATTCAGGATGGAGTCCTGTGCCGTAAATGGGAAAATGGTCGGGGAGACAGATGTCATTTGCAAATGGTTGTCCCTAAGGCTAAAGTACCGGATGTTCTACAGCTGTACCATAATGGTTGTTCAGGAGGCCACCTGGGAGTTAAACGAACTCTACTGAAGATCCGAGAACGGTTTTACTGGGTCCACTGTCGTGACGATGTCGAGGACTGGTGCCGCAAATGTACATGTTGTGCGGCTGTAAAGGGACCTCAAACTCGTAGTAGAGGCGCATTGAAATTGTACAATGTTGGTGCACCATGGGAGAGGATAGCCATTGACGTTGCGGGGCCGTTTCCGGAAAGTGAAAGTGGTAACAAGTATTTCATGGTTGTGATGGATTACTTCACTAAGTGGCCAGAAGTCTTCGCCATTCCAAATCAAGAAGCTTCAACAGTTGCAGATAAACTAGTTCATGAAGTCTTCTGTCGTTTTGGAGTACCCTTAGAGATTCACAGCGATCAAGGAAGGAATTTTGAGTCTCAAATATTCCAGGAAACTTGCAGAGTTATGGGTACTCATAAAACACGAACAACTTCTTACCACCCACAATCTGATGGAATGGTAGAACGATTTAATCAGACATTGGAAAGGTACCTGGCAAAAGTTGTGGAAAAACAGCAACGAGACTGGGACAGGCACATACAACCGTTTTTGTTGTCATATCGAAGCGCTGTTCACGAAAGTACATCAGTGACGCCAGCTTTCGCAAACTTTGGGAGAGAATTACGGCTGCCTGCAGACCTGATCACCGGAACACCACCTGATGCCCCACGCAGTATAACCGATTATGCAAATGACTTGCGGAACAAAATGAATGACATTTATGAGCACGTCAGACAGTCGGGCCAGCAAACGTCTGAGAAGATGAAAACACGGTATGACCGCAAAATGAACAACAAAGGGTTTGACGAAGGTTCACTAGTGTGGTTACACAATCCAGCTCGCAGCAAAGGGAAATCTCCTAAGCTTCAAGCTAAATGGGACGGACCGTACCGGATTGTGACAAGAATCAATGATGTAACCTACCGGATACAGAAAGGTGCCAGAGGTACTCCTAAGATCGTCCATGTGGATCGACTGGCGCGTTATTATGGGGCCAATAATGCTCGGGACGAGCATGTCTTAGGAGGGGGCAGTGTTACGCGCCACTATTAATGTCTTGTACATGGCAACACTAGTTACACTAGCGCCCTCTTAGTGTCGAGTAAAAGAAAGTGTTGCGCGCCTTGTACATGGCAACACTAGTTACACTAGCGCCCTCTAGTGTCGAGTAGCAGAACTAGGAGAGTCGAGATCCTTCCAGAAATGTCGGGACCGATATGTACTCGAACATTCTAGATGTCGCTACAGTAGAAGGTTCTGGAAACTATTTGAGGCCCTATATAAGGCCGGTATAGACCACGACCGAGGCAGATTGAATTGGCGATACAAGAGAATACTTCGAAGCGAAATATCGGCGAACTGTGTTTTATTATTAGTGTGATTTTAAGTTGTAATTAGTGTTGTGTAATTAAATAGTCAATTTTGGTAATTCAATCGGCAGTTTGTAATTGTCTCGAACCCCAAGCTCGTAACAGTAGGTTCTATGCCACTTTGGGTTTAATTTGCTTGCGTAGAACAAAGCGTAACTAGAAACACAAAATCGACAGTATATTGATGCTTAAAAGTACAATAGACTGAGAATCTTAACCCTTTCCCTGTCCCATGAATCATATATGAATATTTGATTTTTTAACTATTGTGTCTGTTTCGCGGACAGGAAAACTGTTAAAGAAGCTTGAAAAGAAGTTTGAATGTACAAACTCACAATTCATAACAGCAACAGAAAAAAACAAGATAATGAGACCAACTTAGATGTACTCGCAAAGAAAGAGAAATTTTATATCTTTCAATAGAACACACTCAATAATAGATAACATCAGGCCCGTATCATAAGGTTGAATCAAATATACTACTAACTTGCACAATACGCTAACTGCTAGTGGCTGCAGCTTACAGCCTCAGTTAAATGTAAGGTTTCGGAAGTGGTGCGGCTTACCTGAAAAGAAAAATTTATTAAACATTAGAATTAGGAAAATATTGTTACAAATACGGATTAGTAAACTGAAGTGGCATTGTGCCGGCCATATAGCTCTCTCTCTCTCTCTCTCTCGAGTGGCAGCCTCGTACCGGCAGGCAAATTGCAGAGCGTCCCCCCACTAGATGGAGTGACGACCTGGTAAGACATGCAGGAAGTCGATGAATGCAGATCGCTCAGGACCGTGCTTTGTGGCATTCCTTGGGGGAGGCCTATGTATAGCAGTGGAATTTTGAGGGGCTGTAATGATGATGATGATGATGATGATGATGATTGTTACAATTCAACTATTTTTGAAGTGAAAACTTCTTTAGCGGCGTTGTACACTTTTTTTGTAATGAGTGAAAAATGTTAAAATCGCGTCAGGTCACGTGTCCTGATCGAAAATTCGTAAGACGGACGGAGAGTAGACAGCCGGCGCGGCGTAGGAGAGGAAGTAAGTTAGGTTTAATTAATTTTCATTTATTAATTAATATAATTTTATTATTAAGATTAGGTTTCGATCGAGTCTACTGTACTGCTTGACGAAACTATTAATATAGATACATATGTACTTACACATTATAGATGTAATATTTGTAATATGTTTATACTTTATAGCATTAACCTATATTTTCATAACATCACAATAAGCACATGTGCGGTGTATGTTTACCAAACAAATAATTTCGAATGAAAATAAATGAAATAAGATAATAATAAATAATCTCCGCCATTCCAAAATATCAAAAATGCACAACGTTTATATTCAAGTTTTCACTTCTGCCGGCACTCCCGAAGTGCAACCCGTCGTTTTTTTTTCTATATAGGAGTTAAGCGTAACAAACTAGCGCACTATCTACCTGATGAACAGAATAGAATCGAATAAAATAGCAATTAATCAATTTAAAAAAATATTAATCAGTTCAATAATCGTTTATCTTTCTAACAATGTGCTTTTTATATCATTTATATGCATAATATGCTTGCTAGATACGATTCCATGCGACTAAACGTTGGAATCTTAATTTTTAAGCGCTAGTAGAACATACCTACGCGCTTTGCGCTTACGGCATGCAATAATTATTGTTCAATGTAGGTTACAAGAATTCTTATTGAAAGACATTTATGCTTTTACAACTTTTCCAAGAAAAAATTCTGTCCTAGGTAAAACCTGCAAGAAACTCAGCGGGACTTTTTTTAAACATTTTCTTAATGTAGCACAGTTAAATATGATAATATTTTGTAAGCGCATTGCAGCGATTACCTCGCAATGGTAAGTGTATACTGTGGACCATTGACAACTACATCTATCCCGAATTAAGGATCGTTAATATGAATGTTACGATATACTAAACGACGAAAATATAAAATAAATAAAAATAAAAATAGATAATATCGGTAAAATTATTTTTATTCCACTTGGACAAGAAGTCGAAAAACATCTTTATTTTAATTAAAATTAATTTTCAAGATATATTAAACTATACATTTATGTGTATATGAAGTTAAAATAATAAAATAAATAAAAAAATTGCATTTTATTAAAAGTACAAAGAACTTTTGCTTTATTATTCTGCCTGCCATCTAAGCCGATGTGACAGACTATAATATTACTTAAAAGCTACCCTTCTCAAATTTTCAAATATCAAATGTCAAATAACCTGAGGGCTAAAAACGTCACGCGGCCCCTAGAAGTACCGAATTAGACACTCACAAGTCAAATATAGAAATAAAGATATTTATATACATTAAAAATCAATAATTGCCGTGCATTAGTCTCGCAAAAACTTGTGTTTCAGTGGATCCCTGGATGGTTTAGATTCACAATTTCATTCATATTGGACACGGTAGGTGGCGCTGTTGTCGATATGCAGAAATTACCCGTGCGAAGCCCGGGTGAATCGCTAGTGTTCAATAAACTACAGAAAACACCTTTTTATATTCCAACTTTTATTACGTAACCGTGAAAAAATTTAATTACGAGCGTCTGGCCCGTATTTTGCAAAGAATGTAGAAAAAATGGGTTGGTAAAAAGAATATTACTCCAGGAATTTCCTCTGTATTGTTGAGGCGTTTTATATACATAAATTGCATACGGACAAGCATCTAGACCGGAACAGTTACATTCAGGCCAAGCAAATAATTATTACGTGTGGGACTTGAATCCGCGGACCGTAGCTTAGCCACTGCGCTACTCCGAGACGACGTCCATTTTCAAAGCTTATAATTAACTTGCAATATTCAATTGTTAGGGTCAAATATTGCAACTGAATTTTAAAGCAGTTATCTTCAACAGATTACGCTGAAAGGAGAAAGAGACGTCTCCATACATTCTTGGGCCCATGTGTTAAAAAGATTAAAGTAGGACCATTTGAAAGCGTATATATAAACGATTCATAGCTGAAAATCTGGTGAGATTTGTCAATCTAGGAGCTGAGTTATTGTAGAATAACTAAAAGTGAGATTAAGTATTACCTACACAGTAACAGGTGATTTTTCACTGTTATTACGCTGTAACAGGATATTTTTCACCATAATTACTTAAAAATATAAAAGCAAGATCAGTATGAAATCACTAAAGAAAAGTTGTGGTTAATAAGGAAACAAAATGATGAAACAATTAACGAAAGTTAAATTAATAGCAACTAAGTGAAGTGAATATTAGGGATATCGATCTGAGATCGATTACATTGTTGTTGTGACTGTTACATGTTGGATTGTTGATATTTTGTATTTTTCTGCCGACTTCCAAAAAGGAGACGGTACTCAATTCGAGTGTATGTTTTTTTTTTTTTATGTGTGTTACCTCATACCTTTGTACTGGGCGAACCGATTTCGATGATTCTTTTTTTATATGAAAGCTGATAGTGCTCGTGTGGTCCCATATGAATTTAATCAAGGTCAGACCAATGGTTATTGAGTTATTCTCAAATAACCTATATTGAAGTCGGCTGTACAAAATTTTTAATTTTAAATTATTTATTATTATTTTGTAGATATATTCGCAATTTTTATCTCCTTAACACAGAAAAATAAACGAAAATATGTATTAATACGCTCAATTTAATCAAGAATAAATTATATTGCGTTCATTTCAAATCAAATTGTAAAATCTGTCTATTTATTTTAAATATAAATAGTTTGAAGTTTGAACTGTCACGCCACGTTTCAAATTCAAAATCAGAAGTCCTCTATTTTTTTTTTGGAGTTTATGGCCTGGTATCTAGACCTTCAGGCCAAGTCTTGAGTATTATTATTCGGTTTATTATAATTTCCCCAAGCCTTGTATTTATGTATTATTTTCCTTCATAGTTCACTGCTTCACAATATGTTGATGCGTCACATTGTGCAGCCCTTGGGAGATTTTGACGACAACTTGAGCCAGCAGGCAGCTGACAGCTGGCGATGGTATCTAAAGGTGCCTATGCAAACAGCTTATCTTGAGAATCCATCACCGTCAGAGCACTTGTTTCACCGTTTCCACTAATAGCTCACATGCGTAGACAGTAAATACATAAAATCGCACCACTTTTACATATCAAAATCCACTTCAAACTATTATTTAAACTACAATAAAGGAGCAGCAAACTGCCACCGATCCAGTTCCCGCCAAATCTCCCAGAAGTCCTCTATTGAAAGATAACGTTTAGAAACGAGAATTTCATAAGTGTATTCTTTATGGTAATCGATTTATATTGCCATAAAATGTTTATTTTTCTTTTTTCTATAAGCAAATAATATATTTTATTTCCAAATTAATGTATCATTGAAAGTAAATAATATAATTTTAATGAAACCTTGCAAGCTTTTTCATTTTATTTTTTGAATCCGAATAAATATAATGTCGATACAATCGATTTTCTAACTTATTTCTTATTTTATTGTTTTTTCGAATTCTAGATTGCAAAAAGGCCTACTTTTTTGTATTTAACTTTAGAAAAATATAGCCAATTTTTACAGTATAAACCAATTAGTTAACTCCAGGCCCATAAATCCCATTCTCCTTTTGCGTACATATTTAGTTTGTATGACAATGCAAGGTTAGCTAAGTGAAATCATACTAAATGCAATATGGCGGACGACTCAAGATGGCGGTCTAGTTGTTTTCTATGGACTCCTATAGTATGGGTATCAAATGAAAGGGTTTGCTGAAAAGAAAACGAAAATAAAATGGCGCCACTCTAAATCCAATATGGTGGATACACAAAGATAGCGGAATATGTTTGTTATGCAACCCTATGATGTGGATATCAAATGAAAGGGTTGGCTGAGAAATGTTCTTGGTCCAAAATATATACAAAACAATTCCTGGGATTAAGTTATATTTGGCGATTAAGCTGAAATCACTTTACTAGATAATTAGAAGACTCTAGGTCGAAAAGGAGTATGAGTAAGCTTTACTCAACCTCAATAGACATTATAGAAATTATCAGTCACCAATATATATATATATATATATTGTTGTACATCTATAAAGAAAGAAAACTCTGTTATACTTAATGAAGATTAAAAAAAAAATCTTTTAGAGAAAGTAAAGCCGACTTCAAATAATTGAAAAGAATAAAATAATTTCACAATCTGAAGTCAGTGCTAAGAATCAGAATTTGAAATTATTTTATACTATTAAGTTCCTTGGAGGACTTCAACTTTTTATTAAATGTTATTTTAATTTACCCGTTTGAGTTTTTTTCCTTTAAATAGTCACATTAATTGATATTACTATAAACATTAATTTTATTACATTTTATATTTTTTATACGTGGTAGAGCCATTCTGCAGCTATATTAGTAGAATAGTTGTAGCACGAATGGGTCGGCTCAACCGGGGAAGGATCACGCTGTCACAGAATACCAGCGTAAAATGGCAGCTTGACACTGCTGTGTTGCGTATGGTGAGTGTAGAGAACCAGAGACCCATTTTACTGGAAAAGAGGCATTCCATCTTAGTCCTCATGGGTTACGACCCATCTGCATTTTGATTCTATATTGAAGATAAATGTAGATGTCTGTGAGTCGCAGCAACCACTTACCATCAGGTCGACTGTGCTCGTTGTCTCATTATCCTATATAAAATTCTAAATTTATATGGGACCACCCCTGAAGTTCAACTTATTTATTAAAAAAAGAAATCGAAATCGGTTCACAATGGACGAAGGTATCACGTAAAAAGAACATACAATTTTTAACAGTGGTAGAGCCACGCGGTAGCTTTTGCTGTCGCACGGATGGGCCGGCTCGAACCGGGGTGGTACCACGACCTCACAGAATACCAGCGTGAAGTAGAGGTTTACCTCTGCATTTCGCTTGGTGAGTGCAGGTGGCCGGAGGCCCTTTTTACTGGAAATGAGGCATTCCAACTTAGTCCTCACGGGTGACAACGCATCTGCATTTTGATTCGCAAACGAGGATAGATGTAGATGTCTATGGGCCGCAGCAACCACTTACCATCAGGTGGACTGTGTGCTCGTTTGTCACCCTTATCCTATAAAAAAAAATACAGTCGAATTGTAAACCTGCATCTTTTAAAGTTACAGCGTATATATGTCCCAAAGCTGACCACTGCTCTCCTAACTTTTACGTGCTCGGAAGAAAAACATCGTGAGGAAACCTAGATTTCTCAGAAGTTAATAAAAAAAGTGTGTGTGTGCCTATGTACGCACGTAGGAAGTTGTACTTCTTTAGCGTTACAAAACAAAAAATCTTGAGAGCCAATTACCCACTGAAGTTGTCGCTTTTAGGTAAAAGTGAGCACGCGCATCGTAACAACTTCATGGTGTCGCTTATAGGTGTCAGTGTGCACGCGCATCGTAACAACTTCATGGTGTCGCTTTTAGGTGTCAGTGTGCGCGCGCATCTTAAAAATTCACTCACATCATTTTTCCCTAACGCCCTAAAAAAGTATAACTTCAAAAATATTTAGAAGACATGTCTTCGAAATATTTTTTTAGCCAACACACATTGGAACAGAGCGGCGGTAATTTTTCTCATTAAAAATATCATATATCAAATATCATTAAAAATACAAAATTATGCGATTAAAAACACTAAGTTTCAGAAATAACCGGATTTTTAAATGTGATACTTTACCAGACTACGGCAGATAACTCAAGGGAACTTTCAGAAGTTTACAAAGAGTCGCCATTAAATGTAGATAAAAGAAAATGAAACTTCATTCCGCGGCGTCATTAGTGCGCGTTTTTTCGTAACACCACGGCTGCTAAGCAAAAAATATCGCCTCGAGAAATTGGATTCTTCTACCCCGCAAATAATAGCTATAACAGTATTAGAGACATAATAAGTGTACCTACATGATTATAATAATATTTTCTAATAATTGTACCGTGTAGTGGCGGTGTAAGAATATCCACTACACCATATCATTCCGGGTGTCCATCATGTTGTAAGAGGCGACAAAGGGAAACTAACTGAGGGGAGCAGCGGCGTCTTCCATATAACAACAAAAAAATAAAATGTGTTGCTAACCAGCCTCTTACGCATGACAACTAGTGCAAATATCTCCTCTAAGTGATAATTCAAGGGTAAGTACACATATTCAACAGTGAACTTTTGGTAGGCTGTAACGATTTCATATATTTAATTACGTTCTTTATATAAAATAAGGGTAAGGTACACAGTCTATCTGTTAGTAAAATACCGTGGCCTATAGATCCTCAATTAAAAATCAAAATACAGCGTTGTCACCTGTCACCACCACAGGACTAAGATGAAATACCTCGTTATCATTTAAAAAGGGTCGCCGGTTCTCGTAACCCGCCATACGAATACGAAACACAACATTATTTTGCTGCTATCCTACTAGCCTGTATTCTGTGCGAGCGTGGTCCTACTCCGATCGATCCAACTCATTCGTACTACAGCCATAATACACTGTAGCGTGTCTCTACCACTTTAAATGAGCTATAAACTGTAGTGTTCAAAAATTAAGGTAATATCTACCTTCACTAATACATTAAATAACCTAATTGGCTTCCGCCATTACATCAAATTTGATAGTCCATAAGCCCTCACGAAAGAAAATAGATTCCTGTCAAGTTGAAATTAAAAAAAAACTTTATTTCAATATAGACTGAGACTTTTTTATAGTATAGGGTGACAAACGAGCACACAGTCCACCTGATGGTAAGTGGACACTGTGGTTCATTTATCCTAAATAAAGAATTAAAATGCATTGCAAATGCAATGCAATGTTTCCATTAAAAAGGGTCTTTGGGGTTCTCTACACTCACCGTACGAAACACAGCAGCAATAAGCTGCTATTTTACGCTGGTATTCTGTGAGAGCGTGGTCCTATCACCGGTCGAACCGATCCATTCGAATTACAACCATAATATAGCTGCAGCGAGACTCTAAAAATTAAATTCAAGCCCAAGCATATCACTGCAACACTTAAAGATACAGTCAGTCTGCGTAAATCGGACAAAAATTCGTATTCAAAAGTTGAAGGGTTAACTATGACATCGGAACGTCAAACATCTCAGTCCTCTCGTAATTATTGGTGTTGCTAAGCAACCAAGGTCACGGAGCTTAAAACGGTAGCTGAAAACATGGGGAGTTATGTTAATATGTTATATATTAAATTAAACGCGAAGGAAACTGCATTATTTTTATCTTTTGTCAGTGCCTAACTACAACCCCACCCGATGGTGTAGCCTGGAGGTCCTACTATTATGTAATTTTCACTTCGTTTCCATTTCTGTTTAAAGTTACAGCATTAAAATTACTAAAATTGTATTATGGTAAATGTTTATAGTTTTTGTCACAAAGTAAAAAAAAGGCTACAAAGGCCCTCATCAATTAAAAACATATTTCACCTTTCATTACTTCCTCTATGGGAATTCTAAATATTTTTAATTTTACAAGTTTACAGGCATTCAAGATTATTTATCACCATCAAGTGCGCAGTAAATTAGCACCAAATTAGAATCAACTATTTCATTGGTGCTAGTAACTAGTTTGGTCACACAGATACGACTTAGCCCAGTTATGAGCTAATACGTTCCGTTCAGAAAATAATTAACACTTTCTCAGAGATGACAGGAGGAATTTACACAATAAGACTCGATTTAATAATTTTGAAACGGGGTAAAACAGAATAGGCAATATGAACGTCAACAATGTATTTTAATAATGATGATATCGTTTCTAATTTCATTTTCTGATTAAGTTTTCAATAAATTCCATTCTTACAGTTCTTTAAAAAAAATTAAATTACAACATCGATCATTTATTCATTACAGCGTATTAAATGTCATAGCCAGTTAAACATAGGCCTCCCTATAAATTGCCTCATTACAGACCGGTTGGTGACACAGCCGCAGCACGCACCACACTTTTATATTTTATGACTTTTGCCAGGAATACTGCTGCCCTTTTTCTCATTTGTTTCTTTCTACAGTCTCTTACGATATCAATGGACCGATACAGGGTAAAGTACTTACACCGCCTCAAAAAGTACTTACGTAGGTAAGTAGTATGAATAGGAAGATGATAGTGAAGGCAGATGAAATCGCATCGTACACTCATTTTTTTATTATGTAATTTAGCTGTAAGACGTATTGTGACGACGTAAACGAATATAGCAATATAATTTCCCATGGTTCTTACAGAAATTGCCGTATCTAAATTAAATTCCATTTTTTTCGATACATTATAAAATATATTTAAATTACAATATCTACAATATAAAAATATTTTACAAAACTTTTATAGGGAATGTTAGGGCCGGCATCGGGTTATCAGATCAGCGCCATGAATGTTTACTGTATTTTCATCGATGTTATATAAATATGCCAAACTTTAGCTCAATCGGAGAACAGCAAGTGTTTCTAAAATTGATTAGAAATTTTGAACCGGAAGGACATAGGAAGAAATCAAGTAAAATATAATCATGTAACATGAACCTGCCCTAAGCTATTATATTCAAATTGGGATTACTTGCCTGAAGAGGAAGAATAATGCTGCTATATTTCGTATCGAGAGCGACGAAATGCGAAGACCCTTTTTACTGGAAACTAGGAATTCCATTTTAATCCCCAGGATGGACAACGAATCGACATTTTAATTATTGATCGATGATAACTGTGTGTGTCTATTGGGCCACAGTATTCATTTATCATTAGGTGGAAATGGCGCTTGTTTTTCACATTTCTATTAAAAATATACCGACTATTCAAAATACCGACGCAAAAATCTACGCAATTATTCCTCATACTGACAAGTATTCCCCTTTTCATCCAGTTCTATTACAAAGACTTCTTTGAAGGGAAAACGCGACGGCTTTGAATGAAAATACTTAAATACGAATAAGGCTAATAGAGGCGAACGTGTTCGTATTAACATATGAATGCAAAGAAACGAGATAGAAATTCCAGATGGATTTCAATAAAGAAAATGCAATCTTTCTAAAAATAACAACATTTTTTGTGGATAAATGAAGGATTTGATAAATTTATTTCGTTTTTGAAGAAGAGGATGTAAAGTGTAACATTTTAATTAAATCATTATCATTCCGGCGGCATTTTAAGGTAGACTCTCCACTGGACCCGATGCGGCGGGAGCTTGATGCTGAGGCGTGCAGTACATATCTTAGTGTGAAATTTAGCGCGCAAGAAGTAGAGGAAATAATTAAAGGCATGGTGCGGGGCAAATCGCCTGGATATGACAGCCTCAGCATCGAGCATCTACATTACGCAGGAGTACACTTGCCATGAGTACTAGCTTTGTTTTTTAATCTTTGTGTAGCACATTCTTATCTACCTGAAAGCCTAATACGTACTATAGTTGTACCTGTTATAAAAAACAAGACCGGTGACTCATCAGATGTGTCTAATTATAGGCCAATATCCCTGGCTACCGTGATTGCGAAAGTACTGGACAGTTTGCTTAGTCGGCGCCTAAATAAGTACGTCTCGTTCAATGACGCACAGTTCGGCTTCAGACCTGGTCTTTCAACCGAGAGTGCTATTTTGTGCCTCAAGCAGACTGTCCAGTACTACACTGCAAGAAAGATAACATGCAACAAGTATATGCAACATATAAACAAGTATATGCTTGCTATTTAGATTTGTCGAAGGCTTTTGACCTTGTATCTTATGAGATCCTGTGTAATAAAATTAATTTTGAGACTGACTGGCCTCGAGAAATTGTATCGCTTTTAAGTACTGGTATAATAATCAAAAAAACAATGTACGAAGGGCAGGCTCACTTTCCGAGGAGTATAGGTTGGATTGCGGTGTGAGGCAGGGGGAACTAAGCTCTCCAACGCTTTTCAACCTTTACATGAACGGGTTGATTGATGAGCTCAGCAGCACTGGTATTGGTTGTCATAAAGACGGAGTCTGTGTAAACAATATCAGCTACGCAGATGATATGGTGTTGCTGAGCCCATCGAGTGGTGCTCTAAAGAAAATGATTAATATATGTGAATCCTATATAGCGGCCCAGGGGCTTAAATACAACGCTATAAAGAGTGAATTTATGATATTTAGACCGGATAATAGTATAAACTAATATACCACATTTTACGTTAGGTGGTACTCCTTTAAAGAAGGTGGAGTGTTTTAAGTATTTGGGCCACTGGGTCACGGAGGATCAAAAAGACAACTTAGATATTGAAAGAGAGAGAAGGGCGCTCTCTGTCCGCTGCAACATGTTGGCTCGCAGATTTGCACGATGTTCTAGTCAAGTTAAAGTTACGCTTTTTAAAGCTTATTGTCAGTCCTTTTACACGTGCAGTCTGTGGGTAGACTAGACGCAGAGGGCATACAGCGACCTGCGCATACAATATAATAACGCGTTCAGGGTGCTGAGGGGGCTGCCGCGCTGCTGCAGCGCCTCCGCCATGTACGCGGAAGCTCACACGGACGGATTCGCTGCAATCATGCGCAAGCGCTTTGCATCGCTACTTCGGCGCGTGCGCGGCAGCCCCAACAGCATCCTGCGTATGCTGGCTGACCGATGGGACTCGCCGATGTTGGCTCGCTGGATACGGCTACATGCTGCCTTGTAGACTGGCTTATTGCCACCATCGGTGCAGTTTCATACTTGTGTCGTCAACAATATGTTACTAACACTAGATATAAGAAAACATTTACTAACAACTATGGATATTTTTATTTTTTTGTCCGAAATAAAAAAAAATATTATTATTATTAACAATTATGATAATCGGGATGCCAAACATATAAGTCGTATTCGTGAATTGAGATGTTGCAAATTATTCCAAACATCGAAAATATGAAATATGTTCCAATTAATATTGACTTCTCTTACACTCCCCGCGCAAGAAACTCAAGGTCATCTGACGGTTCCGATCGGCAGTTTATGAAATCGGTCACACATGGAACGTTTATTTCGTCGGGCGATCAACTTCAGCGTGCATTGAACGATTTCTTACCGTCTATTAAGATCAAAACAATACGCATTTCATAAAAGTAGCATATTGATATTATAGCTTGTGCTCATCTTTTTGAAAAACGTCAACGGCAACGACGAAATAATACTGTGTGCATCCATTAATATCCTCCAGACCGAATTTGCGGCCAGGAGACTAGCCATCTGCGCAGAACTGATTATAGAACTCGTGCACAAGCACAAGTGCACTCCATTCCCTCACTCTCGTAGTTCCGATGGGACCGCAAGCCGACACGACCGGATAGAGATCAGGCGCAGGACCAAACGTTTTACATACTTTCCGAGGCACGGGGGTGAAACACCGCCGTATTCCTGACTCCGGACTGCTGCTGATAATTTCTTAAGAGAAAAAGTTATTAAGTTATTTTATTGGTCAGACCTGGGACTCGAACACGGGACTTAAGATTAAGACCGACCTATTTGATTAGCTTACCATGCGCGGTTTTCAGCAATATTGTGCAGAGCAATATTGCTTACAACACGGAATTTTGGACGTTACTACGTTGGACGAAACTCGAGCAGTCATAAATCATGAACTTATGTGACCACAGACTTAAAATAATTTATCTATTTATTTTAATCCTAAAATACAAATCAATTTTCACGTGCAAAATTTCAATACCATTAATCTAACAGACCGAAAAGTTCTAACCACAAAGGCATGTTGAATTGCCGACGCCCGCAATAAAAGCCAAAAATTTGCATCCCGCAAACTTACACTTACGTAAAATGAGCTCAGCTTTACCAAATTGTGTTAAGCGAATTACTACAATAATTTTAGGATTTTTTTTTATAGTCGAAGGGGTAAACGAGCATGCGGCTCACGTGATGGTAAGTGTCGACTGTCGCCCATGAAGAACTGCAACACTAGGGGAATTGCAGATGTGTTGTCGGCCTTTTAGAAAAAAATTGGCTCTTTTCTTGCAGGTCCCTAAGTCGCATCGGTCCGGAAAAATCGCTGGTGGTAGTTGAGTCTTCCATAAGGAAGTTGTGCGAGGAAGAATTTTTTTTCAATTTAATCGCAGAGTGGTGTAATTACCTAAGTAGTGCATATAATATGATTATTTAAGCTTTCATTTAAGTTTGTCGAGCGTGGATTTATAATTACCCACTGCCGGTTCGGCCGCTCTTTTATTTCCGAATTTAGCTGACACTACCATGTGTCTAGATTAATCGTTCTATGTTTTACTGATATAAATCTTAAATCAGATATGTTATGATGTTATTTGCGTGGTAGACCCATGCTGCTATTACAGAGTTGAGCCATACTACAGCTAAATTATGGTTGTAGCACGAATGGGTCAGCTCCACTGGGGAAAAAACACACTCTCACAGAGTACTAGCCTAAAATACCAGCCATCAATCGCCATACGTATGGTGTTTCGTATGGCGATTGAGAACCGGAGACCCTTTTTACTTGAAACGAGGCATTCCACCTTAGTCGTCAGGGGTGACAACGCATATTACTCATTTGGTTCTTAATCGATGATAGATGTATTTGTTTACGGGCCACTGCATCTACTTAGATTCATACCGCTTCCATCCTATTCTATAAAAAAAACATCAATAGAGAAATCAAGACCGGATTTGTGGCGTTCCTTGGGGGAGGCCTATATTTCGCAGTGGACCTGTGAGGAGCTGTTTGATGATGATATGATGACATCAACGATGAGATGACGAGTACAGAAATTGTTACCATACCATACCAGCACATACCAGCAGAAAGCAGCTTAAAGAACCAACAGAACAATGCTGTGTTTCGTAAGGTGAGTGTAGAGAATCATACATAAACACTCACGCCTGTCACCCAGAGGGGTAGGCAGAGACTATGGATTTCCATTTGGCACGATCCTGACACACCTCCCTCGCTTCCTCCACATCCATATACCTACGCATACACGCTAGTCGGTTAAAGGTACTCTTGATTTGGCCCATTTCCAATATATCGCCAATTTGGTCGATAAACTTTCGCCTCGGGCGTCCCTTCCCGACTCTGCCGTTAACCTCTGCAACATCAATTTGCTTTGTCACTCTTTCCTCATTCATTCTTTCTACATGACCAAACCACCGAAGCATTCCTTTCTTAATCCTGGTCACAACATCATCTTGGAAACCACACTCTTCTCTTATCACGCAATTTCTCACTCTGTCATTCAGATTTATCCCTAACATACTCCTTAATGAACTCATTTCTACAGCATTTATTCTACTCTCGTGCTTCTGCTGCCACACCCAACTTTCACTACCATACATTAAAGTAGGGACTAACACAGCATTGTTAATTGCCATACGTGCGTTTTTGGACACATTCTGACTTCTCACAATAGAGTGTAGAGCCCCATTCGATCTATTTCCTGCGTTCACTCGTTGTTCTATCGTTATATCCTTATCATATCTATCATCCGTGCTAAATACACATCCCAAATACACAAACTCATCTACTTGCTCGACCAACTCCCTTTCTATTTTTATTTCACATATCGTTTTACTTTCTACTCTTTCAAAAACCATCACTTTCGTCTTACTTGCGTTCACTTTCATTCCCTTTTCTTTTAATGTCTTGTTCATTAATGTAACCATCATTTACAACTCGGCAGCAGACGACGCAAGTATGACTTGATCATCGGCGTACAAAAAGCATTTGACGGTTAGCTCACCCATTCTTAACCCACATTCTTCTACTTTCAAATTTTCCAAACAACTGTCCATAAATAGGTTGAACAGCCACGGGGAAGCCACACAGCCCTATCTGACACCTTTATGGATGCTAAACCAGTCCGAGTAGGCCCCGTTGATCCTGACACAAGCACTAGAGTCCCTATACAGAGACTTCAATGCCTGTATCAATCCAGTGCTCAACCCAAATGAGTTCAGTATTTGCCATAACACATCCCTGCCCACTATTACACGGCGGCTTATGACAGATAAGCCTTTTCCAAGTCCACAAACGCACAAAAAACTTTATGATTTTTGGCCAAAAACTTCTCCGCGACCATGCGCAAGGAAAAGACCTGATCCGTACATCCCATTCCCTTTCTAAATCCCGCTTGCACATCCCAAATTTTTCCATCAGTTTCTATCATAATTCTTTCAATTAGTACCTTAGTTTTCCCACAATGCTAAGAAGGCTGATACCACGGTAGTTTTTACAGTCCTGCTATGATCCTTTTCCCTTATATATTGAGACTATTACGGCTTTGCACCAGTCTCCCGGTACGCGCTTAAGTTCCCAACATAAATTAAACAAGGTGCACAGCAGGTTTACCACCACTCCTTCTCCAGCTCTTAGCATTTCGAGAGATACTCTATCATATCCGGCTGCCTTACCTGCTTTCATACTTTTCATTGCTTTCATTATTTCATCTATACTTATGTCTCTATCTATTTCCTCTTCTTTCGGAATTTCTATTTCATTTAATTCAAACGTTTCATCACTCATAAACACGCTTTCAAAGTATTCCTTCCATCTCCGTAAACTCAAAACTTCGTCATTCAGGATACAGCTATTCTGGTCTCGTATATCATTCATTCTAAACTGTTTTGAATGCCCCCTGGCAGTTCTTACGAGTTTCCAGAACATTTTAATGTTTGCCTGGAAATTATCCGATATTTTTCTATCATTCCTATCCGTTCTTTCTTGCTTTTTCCTTTCAACTAGTTCTTTTACTCTCTTATTTAGATGTCTAAAGACTGCCTTTTTCCTTTCAATATCACCATTCATACCGCTAGAATTACTAGCCTTGGTTGCTAGTAAATCTAGCCATGCTTTCTTCTTTGCTTCAACTTCCATCCGTACCTCATCATCCCATCATAACGTGTTATTTTTCCTTTAACTCGTTCTTTTACTTACACCACATACTTCGGTAGCTGCATCCACCAAACCTTTCTTGACATTATACTACACAGTCTCCAAGTCTAAATCATTCATACACGATTCAGCCATATCACTTACATTTTCTCTCAATCTACATTTGAAGTTCTCTTTCACATCTTAATCTTGTAACCTCTTTGTTCTTATACGCTGTAACGCAGTGGTAGACACAGATGTCCGATGCCTCCAACGTCTGAAAAGACCATTAATTCGGCATAAGACCAAGTAATGGTCCGTCCCTATGTTAGACCCCCGGTAAACCCTTGTATCTAACACCGCACTCCTCAATCCTTCATCAACAATTATGAAATCTATCATGCTTCTATCATCACCTCTTTCCCATGTACACGTGTGAATTTTTTTATGGCGAAAGAAAGTGTTCGTCACAAAAAGATTCTTTTCCACATATACGGTGACGAGGCTTTCACCATTCTATTATACTTTCATCACCAATCGTTTCCAATATCCTTTCATAACCAAGTCTCCTCACCCCAACCCTTCCATTAAAATCTAATATCACAATATTTTCATTAACCTTGCATTTCATTAGCACCATCCGTACCAACTCCTAAAACTGCTCTCGGATATAAGTGGGCTTAGACATGTCTGGGGCATAGACCCCTGGAACAAACAACTTCTTTAAGCCCACTTTCATTCGTATCCATAGCAGTCGCGGGCTTACACATTCATACTCTTTCACACATTGATCCATTCTTTCTGAAAGGATGATACCGACTTCCTGGCATGCCCGCTCGGTCTCGTCTACACCAGACCAGTACGCGGTATACATGCCATATGTAGTGGCATCCTTTCCCTTCCGTTTTGTCTCATTTACACATAACACGTCTATTCCTCTATTATACATCAAATCGCATACTTCATCCATCTTATCATTCATTGCTCCACATACATTCAACGTATCCAGACGGGCTTCCGCAATCCACTTTTCGCCCATCCGGGGTACAGGACGTGACGGGTGGCAAACCTCGTCGCCGGTTTTCCTCCCGGAGATTCTTCGCACCCCTGCTCCATCAAAGGGGCGCCGGGAACTCGAGGCCATTTCGTATATGTTTTGCCTCATGGTGCGAAAGTAGGGGTGGTATTTTTACGCCGCTACCACACGACGAGGAGCCGAGTTTGTTCTTTCGGCTTTGTCGCTTGTTTAGCACCACCCGGGGGACACGTGTAAGGTGGGCCTAGGATTAGGTGGTCGAAGCCTACGAACGCGAGAGTACTCATCTCCCTGAAGAATCCCCCCCAGAATCAGAGACGCTATTTACTGGAAACGAGGCATTCCATCTTAGTACTCAAGTGTGCCTGCACATCAGCACTGTGTTTCTGAATCGAAGTTAGAAGTAGATGTCTGTGGCCAAAAGCACCCACTTACTATTAGGCCGTTCCTCACTCGTTTGTCACTCTTATTCTAAAAAGGCTAAGACGGCCCAGATACGCTCATCTACTCTAATTGATAGACCCAAAAGTTCAAGGACTGGTCGAATTAACGACGACCACAGTGAAGTCCAAAAATTTGCTCTCACACAAAGTTCTACATAAACTGGCCTGAACTCGGCTACACTGGCTGTAAAGTAAAAACCAGCTTACGAAACCGCTAAACCTTTAAACAAAAGTAATTTAAACAACCTTATCTGAATCCTACGAATGGATTTCGAACACAATGTCGGATTTAACTTTTATTAAGTTTAATTTTTTCGTCTAATTAAGTAAATACATATTTTAAAGTAGTGACGGTGTAAGAATATCCACTAGCCTACATCGTCCCGTGGGTGTCGCAAGAAGCGGCAGAAGCAAGCGTGGCCTATGAAAAAAAACCCCTATGGCAATTTATAAGGGAAATGTATGTTCAGCAGTGGACTATTATAGGCTGTAATGGAAGTATGAGTAGATATTTTGATGGCTTTACGAGTAATGAGTTTTATAATATGATAATCTAAGAAGGATTTTCAATGTAAATGAAAATGCTGGGGTGATTAATATTGCGAAGGAATGAATGCGAACTGTTGATCATTTATCTCTCGATGATTAATCTTCGCGTAGTGAGAAATAACGGGAGCAAATAAATCGATCTCATATCAGTTGACATGGAATGACAATGTTTTATTTTTATTTTCTAAACACTATTAATCCTTTCAATATTTACCATGTTAGGACTAAATAATTTCCGTAAATGGGGTTGTAGTCGGTTGATTCTTTTTTAAACACTTATTTATATTATAAATATAATAGTTATTTTAAATACAAGACATGTACTAAAACTTGCTTATTTTTTTTTAATCTGACACCATCATGAAAGCCGCATGCTCGTTTGTCCCCTAAAAAAAAATCCATCGTCGGCGACATTAATTTTGAACGTGTGGTTTATTATTGGCCATTCGAGTCTAACCTATTGCCATGTAAGTTTCTGCAATATGTGTATATATATGTGTGTGGCGGTCAAGAATATCCACTACCACATATCCTCCCGTGGGTGTCGTAAAAGGCGACAAAGGGAAACAGACAGGAGATGGGCAGCAGCATCTTCCTGGTAACGGCATAAATACAATAAAAAACTGCGGTTGCCAACCCGCTCGCCAAGCGTGGCAACTATGGCAATATACCCCCCCATGAGCAATGACAATAATAAACGACCCCCAGTCCCCGGCGGCCCCGCTATTCCTGGCTACGGTGGCGACCATGGTAACGGCGGGGCAGGGGGTGCTAAGAATCTCCGGTGGAGGTTCGGTTGCCACCTACGACGACTCGACCTGGCAACGTACAACGCACGCACCCTGAGGACTGACGAGAAGATCGTGGAGCTGGAAGAAGAGATAGACAAGTTGCGCTGGCATATTATAGGATTATCCGAAGTCCGAAGAGAGGGGGAGGACACGGTAATCCCCGAATCCGGCAACTTGCTCTATCACCGGGAGGGCGACCATCTGTCCCAAGGAGGTGTCGGATTTATCGTCCACAAGTCTCTCGTTAACAACGTTGTAAAGATCGGGAGTGTGTCGACGAGGGTTGCGTACCTTATACTCAGAATCACCAAACGGTATTCGCTGAAGGTCATACAGGTTTACGCACCAACCTCGGCACACCCCGATGAGGAGGTGGAGGAAATGTATGAGGATATCTCTAGAGCCATGCATTCCTCCAAAACCCAATATACGGTGTTAATGGGAGACTTCAATGCAAAACTAGGCACAAGAGAGAACGGTGAGCTGAAAGTAGGGAAATTTGGAATAGGGCAACGGAACCCAAGGGGCCAGCAGCTGGCCGACTTCATGGAGAAAGAGGGACTCTTTATGATGAACTCTTTCTTCCAGAAGCGGCCCCACAGGAAGTGGACCTGGTCGAGCCCCGACGGTTCGACAAAAAATGAGATTGACTTCATTATGACTACCAGACGACAACTGTTCAGTGATGTCTCAGTGATCGCGAGGGTGAAAACCGGCAGCGATCACCGAATGGTTAGAGGCACACTGAACCTAAATGTTAAGTTGGAGAGGTCTCGTCTGATGAAGTCAACGCTCCGTCCCCCTCGTGCTCTAATCCAAAGTCCCGAAACCTTTCAGCTCGAGTTACAAAACCGTTTTCAGTGCCTAGAAGACTGCAATGAAGTGGACGATATGAATGACAAGCTCGTGGAAACTGTCCATGCGGTCGGAGCTAAGTTCTGCAAGACCCACCGCAGAAGAATACAAAAACTCTCCGATCACACTCTTAATCTCATGGCTGTTAGACGGGAGATGAGGCTACATTCTTCAACAGATTTGACAGCATACAGGCAACTGAACAGACAGATCTCCAAATGCATGCGGCGAGACTTACGCAACTTCAATACAGCTCGTGTTGAAGAAGCGATCGAGCGGAACCAAGGCTCCAAAGTCTTTGCCAGAGATCTGTCTGCCAGAAAGAGCCAACTGTCAAAGCTGAAGACCGAATGTGGCAGCATCGTTTCCGGGGCACCTGAGATTTTGAGTGAGATTGAGAGGTTCTATGGGCAGCTGTACACGTCATCGTTGGAGCCACACGCAAGTGTGAGTAACGATCCAAGAGCGAGTCTTATTCGACACTATTCCGAAGATATCCCGGACGTCAGTCTGAGCGAGATTAGAATGGCTCTCCAGCACCTTAAAAACGGCAAGGTCCCAGGCGAGGATGAAATTACAGCGGAGCTTCTGAAAGCGGGTGGAAGACCGGTACTTGAAGTCCTTCAGAAGCTCTTTAATTCCGTCCTCCATGGTGGCATTACACCGGAGGCGTGGAGCAGAAGTGCGGTGGTCTTGTTCTTCAAGAAAGGTGACAACGCTCTCTTGAAGAACTACAGACCGATTTCCCTTCTGAGCCGCGTCTACGTGTTGTTTTCGAGAGTCATTACGAATCGTCTCGCGCGCAGTCTTGACGACTTCCAGCCTCCCGAACAAGCCGGTTTCCGAAAGGGCTTTAGCACCATAGACCACATACATACCCTACGGCAAATTGTACAGAAGTCCGAAGAGTACAATTTGCCACTATGTCTGGCGTATGTGGACTATGAGAAAGCCTTTGATTCCGTCGAAATTTGGGCGGTGCTGCAGTCCCTTCAGCGGTGCCAAGTTGACTATCGGTATATCGAAGTGCTGAAGTGTTTGTACAGTAGAGCTACGATGGCTATCCGAGTACAGAACCAGAGTACGAAACCTATCCAATTGCAGAGAGGTGTAAGACAGGGTGACGTTATATCCCCGAAACTCTTCACCGCTGCATTGGAAGACGTTTTCAAGCTTCTGGACTGGAAAGGATACGGAATTAACATCAATGGCGAGTACATCACTCACCTTCGATTTGCCGACGATATAGTCCTCATGGCAGAATCGCTGGAGGAGCTAAGCACTATGCTCAATGACCTCAATAGTGTCTCCCAACGGATAGGTCTTAAGATGAACATGGACAAAACAAAGATTATGTTTAACGTCCATGTCACACCTATGCCGGTAGTTGTTGGGAGCACTAAGCTCGAAGTTGTTGACGAGTATGTTTACCTGGGACAAATAGTCCGACTAGGTAAGTCCAACTTCGACCGAGAGGTCAATCGACGGATTCAACTCGGCTGGGCAGCGTTCGGGAAGCTACGACACATCTTCTCGTCATAAATACCTCAAAACCTTAAAACAAAATTGTACAACCAGTGCGTGTTGCCAGTGATGACTTACGGAACTGAGACGTGGTCCTTCCCTGCTGGCCGTATGAGGAAGCTCAAGGTCGCTCAGCGAGCTATGGAGAGGGCTATGCTCGGAGTTTCTCTGCGTGATAAACTTAGGAATAAGGATATCCGCAGTAGAACCAGAGTAACCGACATAGCCCAACGGATTAGTAAGCTGAAGTGGCAGTGGGCCGGCCATATAGCTCGAAGAACCGACAACCGATGGGGAAGAAAGGTTCTCGAGTGGCAGCCTCGTACCGGCAGGCGAAGTGTAGGGCGTCCCCCCACAAGATGGAGTGACGACCTGGTAAGACATGCAGGAAGTCGATGGATGCAGGTGGCTCGGGACCGTGCTTTGTGGCATTCCTTGGGGGAGGCCTATGTTCAGCAGTGGACTTGTGAAGGGCTGTAATGATGATAATGATATATATATATATATATATATATATATATATATATATATATATATATACATATTTGATGAGGTATTTTTGAAATAATATTCTCAAGCAGCACTCTCACGAATAGTACAGGTTATTTTATATATTGTATTTTTTTACATATGTATCTAACAGTGGTAGAGCCTCGCGGCAGCTTTTGCTGTCGCACGGATGGGCCGGCTCGAACCGCGGTGGTACCACGACCTCACAGAAAATCAGCGTGAAGTAGAGGTTTCCCTCTGCGTTTCGCTTGATGAGTGCAGGTGGCCGGAGGCCCTTTATACTGGAAATGAGGCATTCCATCTTAGTCCTCACGGGTGACAACGCATCTACATTTTGATTTGTAATAGAGGATAGATGTAGACGTCTATGGGCCGCAGCAACAACTTACCATCAGGTGGACTGTGTGCTAGTTTGTCAACCTTATTCTATTTTAAAAAATAAGTCCGTAACTGTCCACTGCTGGGCGTGGGCCTCTTCCTTTGCAACAAGGATATGTCATATTCGCCATGTTTGGCAGACTGATTGACAATGGCTGTAGGCAATGGTATAAAGAATTGTATATTATATAGATTTTTAATCAATGCGGATTACAAACGAGCACATATGTGTATAAAAAAAATTGTTAAATAAAGAAAGAAAGCTTTAATTAAGACTCGTAATAATATTTATGGGTAATCTAATATAATATAGTTACCCATTTTCGTTCATGTCTTCGTTTTCATCATCATCACCAGCAGCACAAAGAAATAAAGTTCGCTGCTGAAGATTGATTTCATCCGTTCCAAGAAGAATGTTCTACATAAATATCATATTTTTCCATTAGATAAAATATTTACAATACGGTTCGTTGAATTAGTTATAAAGTAAATTGGTGTTTATGAGTAAATTGATCTAATAATATTTGTATTACCCCGTGATAATTGAAATTTCTCTCATAAATACTAAATATACGTAATACGATATAAAAATAAAATTCTGTTTGTAGCAGTTGATTAGATTAAGCCTTAGTTTAGATGCAACGTACACTTTAATCACTTCAAGTATGAAGTTTTTCGTAAGTAATTTATAATCTAACTGCTGTAAACTGGCCTTCTTTCTTTTTAGGAAGGTTAAGAAAATAATCCGCCACGCTGTTTATTTAGTGAAATTTGATCCCTGTTTATAACGCGTGGGTTTCCTCATTATGCTTCCCCTCGTCATCAAATAAAGATATACGAAGCAGAAGTAAATTTGATCTAATATAAGTGAATTTATTTTCACTTAAAATATGTCAACCACGAAATTGGATCTGCCAACACGAATAAGATCAAACATGTTTTAGTTAAGAGATTAGAGACGAAACAAAAATCAAAAACGCCGCGCACAAATTTCTCATATGAAAAATATCTGAGTCACTACAATCAATATTACCAAGCAAAATATTACGAAACACATCAATAACACCGCCGATAATTTAAAAAGGTAGCTTGATCAATGACTTAATATATCAAATTGACAATCGACTCTTGATTAATCTAGTCACGATGTCGGATTGAGTCAGCGTTTACAAACGGCTTGATTTATTGACATTAGAATATTTTATTCTATTTTAACTAACAATAGCCAAAGGACAGTATATAGAGACAATGTAGAGTTTAACCTCGAATTTCACAATCTCAAAATTTAAGTCTAGACGTAGGACCGTCTAGTGGCGGTGTAAGAATATCCACTATTCCATACCATCCCGTGGGTGTCGTAAGAGGCTACAGAGGGAAACTGATACAGAAGATGGGCAGCAGCACCTTCCTAATAACAACTCAATATAATGAAAAACTGCGGTTGCCAACCCGCATGCCAAGCGTGGCAACTATGGCAAATTCTACCTATGAGGCAATTTATAAGGGAAATTTATGTTCAGCAGTGGACTATTATAGACTGTAATGGATGTATGGATAGATATTTTGATGGCTTTACGAGTAATGAGTTTTATAATAATCTAAGAAGCATGTTCAACGTAGGGAAATAAAAAGGTTAGGATGATTAATATTGAGAAGGAATGAATTCGAGCTGTCGATCATTTATCTCTTGATAATTAATCTTCGCGTAGCGAAAATGGGCAGGCCTATGTTCAGCAGTGGAACAATGACAAATTGTTGTATAGAATTGTAATGAATTTTTTTTATACGTGGTAGAGCCATGCTGCAGCTATATTATGATTGTAGCACGAATGGGTCGGCTCGATCGGGGAAGGACCACGCTCTCACAGAATACCAGAGTAAAATAGCAGCTTAACAATGCTGTGTTTCGTATGGTGAGTGTAGAGAACCGGAGACCCTTTTACTGGAAACGAGGCATTCCATTTTAGTCATCACGGGTGACAACGCATCTGCATTTTGATTCGTAATCGAGGATAGATGTAGATGTCTACATCCATATGGGCCACAGCAACCACTTATCATCAGGTGGACTGTGTGCTCGTTCGTCAACCTAATCCTATATAAAAAAAAATTAAAGCTTATTTAGCTATATTATTTCTTTTATATTTCTTTTATTTCCTTTTGTGTATGTATTTGTAGTTAGTTAATTGTTCGTAGTTACGTTAAAGGGATCCAATGTTCACACATTGGATCTTTTTCGCGTAACTGCGTAAAATAAGGTCTGAAATCGGGGTTTTAATCATCTATACAATACGTCTAGCACCGACTTCGAAAGCTTTTATGTGGAAATTATTTAATTATTGTTAGTATTTGAAGTCAGTTTTTACTTTTGTTAAAACTTTAATTGTTTTATGTATCATTGATATCACTCAGCGGCCATTTTTAATTAATTTTTAGGGTTCCGTACCTCAAAAGGAAAAAACAGAACCCTTATAGGATCACTTTGTTGTCCGTCTGTCTGTCTGTCTGTCTGTCAAGACCCTTTTTCTCAGGAACGCGTGGAGGTATCAAGCTGAAATTCATATCAAATACTCAAGTCTACTGTCCCTTGAAGCTGTGATAAAATCAAACTTCTATGCCATCGCAATCAAAAGATACAGCCGTTTATGCCGCAAATATTATGCCGCAAGGAAATCAAAACCTACAGGGTACTTCCCGTGAACTCAGAATCTTAAAATTTGGTACGAAGCAACGTATTATAGCACTGATAAAGGAAAAATTGCGAAAAACATAAATTTTTAGTTACATCATAAAGAAAAACATTTTTAATAATTTTAACCTACGGATTTGTTCGGAACCCTCAGTGCGCGAGTCCGACTTGCACTTGGCCGGTTTTTTTTACATATTGTAAGCCAATGCTTGACTACAATCCCAACTGGTGGTAAATGGTCATGAAGCCTGGATGGTAAATCGGACTGTCTTAGCGTAGCAAAAACCTGTTAACTCTTGCTTTGACGATGCCCAGATTGTAATTGAACGTAAAGACAGAAGCCGGCAGATTATTCCACACTGTACGCATTACGAAATACGAAGCAAACCGTTTTAAGCAAAGATTAAATAATAAAGTCACATTTAACGACGCTGCCTTATTTCTCGAAACAAGTCCGCGGGCAATAAAACATTGAAACTGACGGTAAAGACGGTGTTAACGAATAAATAAAATGTTCACAACATTCACATTCGAGTGAAATGAAAGCTATGCTGGTGGCCAATACAAACGCGTCCATTTGTCTGTGATAGACGACGCTTGGGACCCCCAACGTGCGCGAGATTTATAGCCCCCAGTGGAGACCACGAGCGTTATTTAAGTGTCGTATGTACAAAATGATCGTTTTGCGTTTAATTTCAACTTTTGTTACTAGATTTTGAATCTCTCGTTCTTACCACGTAAAAATATAAATAAGTTTAGGGCAGTTCTTCGGGGCAATTTTTTTCGTAGGTCTACTAACTATTGTGTAAATTGTATCAGTATTTATATTTCAAGTACTTAGCTAAGCTAAGACTAACTTTAATTCGATATTTAGTTAAGAATTAAATATAATCTTACATTAAGTACCAAACTTTGTTGTTAATTACAACTAAATATTTTTGTGCAACCTGTGTCTACATAGGTATGAATATTAGAATTCAATTTTTATAAAATTGTTTAAAAGTTGTAGCAAATGTTTTGTAAACCACATAATATATATATATATATATATATATATATATATATATATATATATATATATATATATTGAAGATGGGATAGATAAGTTAAGTGTACACTTAACCGATGAACACGTATTATGCAAATATATATGGATGAGAAAGAAACGACAGAGCTGTTTATTTTTATAGAATAAGGATGACAAACGAGCACAGCCCACCTAATGGTTAGACGATGCTGTGGCACACAAACATTTAAATCTATCCATTTAAGACTAAAATGGAATTCCTCGTTAATAGTGAAATGGGTGTTTCTCTGGCCGGTTTTCTGCAATCACCATAAGAAACACAGCGTCATTAAGCTACTATTTAATTCCATACAAAAACAATATTATAAGTTTTACATGTGTATCTGTATATAGCTGTGTCCGACATAACGGACGAACGGATTTAAATTGTGGTACGAAGGTTTGGATCGAGGGTATTATTACCTATGATTCAAAAAAAATCTTTTTGTACCGGTTTTTTTTTCAATTTTATTTTAAACTATTTTCGTTGATATTCCGAGAGCGTGGTCCATTCCCGGTCGAGCTAACCATAATATAGTTGAAGCAGGGCTTCACGTATAAAAAATCCATTGTATAAGTAGTCCTGCCTAAACCTTTGGCTGACAGGCGTGATATGTTATCTTATGGATTCTCTTAGGGACCCCACCACGCGGCAATATGTTGGTTTATGCATTTAACACGAAACAATAAAACATCTACTCGTATAACGTAATGCGATTATACCGGGGCTTACTTTGTAATTCATGGCAATGAATTGCGCGTTCGGTAGGCCTGCTTGATATTCAAGCGTGGGCGTACCGTGAAGTGAAAAAGGTGCCCGAGGTGAACCCTCGTCAGAATAATATTACAACGCGGAATACTTTAAGAGCGTTTTTCTTTGAGATATAAATCCGCAGAAATTTCCGATCTGTATTAACTTATTTAATCTCTTAGTACCTGCGCGACCGAGCTTTGCTTAACTTTTGAAAACACAATTATAATTTTCTCAGAGATGACATCTATCTAGATAAAGTTGGAAGGTAAAACATTATCTGAATACAAAATTTTACTATTACAAGAATTAAGATGTTTTGCAAAAAAATGGTTGTATGATTTTAAGTACCTTGATCCGCTTTGTACGGTAATACGCGCCAGATTAATTTTTGTATCAACACAGAGCCAGCCATTTGTACAGGACGGGATTATAGGGCACGAGTTTTTACAAGTGCACTCTTTATTCTTCCATTCTTATAGTCCGATGGAACGGCAATTAGCAGCAAATTCACGAAGCCAAATGGACTATCTTAGAAACGACTTACCACAAGTTAAGACGGTAAGTTCATACACAGATAAACACGCACACTCGCTCACAGCTACGCACGTATGGAGGCACGCAAGCTCGCACACGTGCGAGCACGCACGCGCGCACGTAAGCACACATAAAATATGACTTACGGACCCATTACAACTATTATGAATTGGAAGTTAATAAAATCAACTTTAAGGACTTTGTAGGACAGTGTGACAAACGAACACAGTCCACCTGATGGTAAGTGATCGCTGTGACCCATAGACATCTACATCTATCCTCAATAAAGAATCAAAATGTAGATGCGTTGTCAGCCGTGAGGACTAAGATGGAATGCCTCTCTTCCAGTAAAAAGGGTCTTCGGTTCTCTACACTCACCATACAAAACACAGCAGTGTTAAGCTGCTATTTTACGCTGGTATCTTGTGAGAGCGTGGTCCTTCCCCAGTCGAGCCGACCCATTCGTGCTACAACTATACTACTAACATAGCTGCAGCATTGCTCTACCACGTATAAAATATTACTTTAAAAAATTAAGAAAAACTAAAACCTCCACGGACCAACCGCGGTGTAGTCTCTCCAACTTGAAATAGATACCCGTAATCCTCGAAAGTTTACAGCATGGATCGAAACTTTTCAACTTTAAAATGAATTTCCCTATAAAGTCGCTACCGATCGTTTATCAAACGACATCCACAAAGTCCTCTTGGGAAATACTTCGACGGGTAGCAAATGTGAAGCGAGTTTAAAGATTTGCAATAAGAGATCATTCGATTTTTATTTAAAATTCAGAAAAACGAACCTAATAATATTTTTTATTATAATCAAGAATCTAAAAGTTTAACTAAAGTGCATTTTAATTTTCTTACATAAGGACCAATCTCACAAATTGCACCCACTTTTTCAAATCCTGCTGTGTTCCCATCTGAAAAGTATAGAGAATCTTAGCCCTCGGAGGTGATATCGCATCTATAAACGCTCTCCAAGGTATGCAACAGCCAGCTACTGTTAAGACATGACGGCTCCGTGGCGCAGTAGCTTAGTAAAGAGTTGCTGCGCTGGGGTCCGCGGGTTCGAATCCCGCACGGAACAAGTATTTGTATGACCTACAAATAATTGTTTCTGGTCTGGATGTTTGTCCTTGTGTAATTTGTGTTTGTAAATTGCCTCCACGATACAGAAGAAACTCCTAGTGTGAAAGTAACGTTTTATTTTAAATAGTTCATTTGTCACTACTAAAACACTAAAAAATTTCACTGCTGTAAATAGCACTTTTAAAAAATGCGTCAACACGCATTCATTACATGTTAAATTTTAGTAGTGTAGAAATTTTAGTTCAGTGAATTTGAGTGTTTCATAGCCGGCCTTTAAACAACAACATTCCCAAAAGTACTACGAGCAAACCGATTTAGATCCCCGGTTTGATGCTCCGCCCTGCCGGCATCAATGAAATTGTACATTGCAATTTTAAGTTATAATATAACACGTGCTCGCCGGCAAAGGCATCACAACGAAGTCTTCATATCTGTGAAATTATAAATATATTGATGAAATATAAAGTGGCGCAGTGGCTTAGCAATGAGTTGCTGCGCTGGGGGCCGCGGGTTCGAATCCCGCACGGGACAAGTATTTGCATCGCCTACAAGTAATTATTCCGGGTCTTGATGAAAAAAGAAGCAATATCTTTATATATAAAAATTACGTGCCACATTGTTTGTCCGCAATGAAACCCTTAACTATTGAACTGATTTCAATGAAAGTTTGCACACTGTGTGCAGTTTGGGCCAACTTAAGAGATAGGATACCTTTTATCCCGATAAGTGACCTACAATATTTTTTTATTGCGAATTTCAGAATTTTTTCATATAAATGGTCGTCGGAAAGGGCAGAACGTCTGCCTGGCCAGCTAGTATAAATATATATACTAAATGACCAGGCAGACGTTGTTCTGCCCTTTTCAACGACCCTTCATATAAAAATCCTTAAATTCGCAATAAAAAAATTTGATGGTCATTTAGCGGGATAAAAACTATCCTATCTCTCAAGTTGGACCAAAATGCGCACAGTGTGCAAATTTCATTGAAATATGTACAGTAGTTTAAGAGCCCATCGCGGACAAACAACGTGACACGTACTTTTTTATATATAAATATATATATAACGTACGTCATTATGAATTCGGGCATCGCGTTCGACTCTTCTTTGTTCTCACAAATTCTCACAGGAATTAGAGGAAAGCTATGCCATGCAGTGTAATAAATGTAGGCTGTTACGTTACTTTTTATTTTTTTCCACTATCTGTCAGCAAGTTTGACTGTCATAACGCGGGAAGGTACAATTATTCTTGATAATAACGCCCATAAATACTAAATGCCTGTTAAAGGACATATGCTATTATTTACGTCATATATGACAATATATTTTACGATGGGATTTAATAAAAAAGTGGAAGACATTTATTTCATCAGGCGAATGGCGCGTTAAAGCGTGTCCACCGCCGCATATCTTACACGTCATAAAACGCGCGGAATGGTTCTACACGAATACCGTACACCGATAACGCCTTTAGTAGACTTCCTTTTCCTTCGGGGACAATAAATTTTCTTATATAATTTTATATAATACAGGTGATTTTACTGAAGTGTTTCTTACACACTATGTGATTGGCACTTCTAAAGAGATTGTACATGTATTGCTTTGGTGTATATATTTTTGCTATGTTTCACTCTGTAAGGTATAGAGCCAGTATGATTACAGGATGTGATGCATTCCACTTTAGTCGACAGATGTAACAAGGCATCAGTAGCCTTCTTTGATATTAAAGATTGGTTGAAGTTTTCCGTGAGCTTCGTTTGTTGATTTGTCACTTCAAATTTTATAAAAAATCGCATATTTTAAGTACGTCTTTGGATTATATACCAGTATAAAAAAAAATTATAGGATATGTGTGACAAACGAGCACACAGTCTACCTGACGGTAAATGGTTGCTGTGGCACATAGACATCCACATATATCCTCGTTTGCGAATCAAAAAGCAAATGCGTTGTCAGCCATGAGGACTAAGATAGAATGCCTCGTTTCCAGTAAAAAGGATCTCCGGTTCTCTACACTCACCATACGAAACACAGCAGCATTAAGCTACTATTTTACGCTGCTATTCTGTGAGAGCGTGGTCCTTCCCCGGTCGAGCCGACCCATTCGTGCTACAACTACACTATTAATATAGCTGCAGCATGGCTCTACCACGTTCCAAAATATCTAAGACAAAAAGTAAATATCTAAGACAAAGTATACTAATTAAACAAGAAGTCCTGTTTTATACTAAAAAGTAAATTAATCACGATGTTTTATTTGTCTCTAACCGTATATACTTCATTCTCTCTTATCTTTGCTCGCTAATAATGTACCTAATTAATGCAACAATCCATTTCTTTCATCGTTTCATATTCCGTTCCTACATGTACATATATAATCAAAGGCAGCTTATCAATGCTCGGAAGCAAGGCCGTGAGGGATGGTGGCATGACATGATTATTAATTTTGAAACAGACTCGCCACGATGTGTTTTTATCATGCCAGGTGATGCAATGAATCTCTGATTTATCAATACGATCGAGAACCGAAGCGTCAGTTGATGTTTTAGCTGTTTCAAAAAGAACCTACGCCTATAGAGTGAAGCGATCGAGAAGCGGAGGGAAGATTTCGATTACTACTTTTTTTCATTGTGACGGGGTAACTGGTGTAAATTCCTTTATGAAATTGAAGTAGCATTATTTCCAAAACGTATACGTAGCCACCATCGTCACTACAGACCTTCATAAGGCCACTGCTAAAAATTGACAACACCCAAGTAATGCCACAAATACAGTCCTGAACCACCGGCATTCTTTTTCTTTCTACATCTTATAACAGGTTCCTTAGTATTGGGTCGAAATTTTCTATGTCCTATTTCATTAAAATTTATTGGACATATATGATATTATTAAAAATAAAGTACTTATACTTCTTTTATTATTATTTTTGATTCCCGCGTAGTTTCACCACGCTATTTCTAATCGTTTGCATGTTTAATTGTACAAGATGTAATTATTAATCAATATTTTGTTTAAAATATTGTTTTGTTTAAAATATTGATTAATAATTACATTGGGTTCCTCCACGAGACAGAAGTTTTTTCCGACCAATGGAAAGAGCTTAAATTATTTGCAATAAGTGTTACGTTATTTATATACTGGGTGGCGAATAGGTTATCACGTTAAATAGCACAGCAGTTAATACAAGTTGATATATGTCTGTTAAAATAATAAAATAAACAATAATAAGAGAAAATAAAAAATGCATTTTCCAAACAAAATAAATAGCGTAAAAAATTACTGTTACTGACCTGAAGTGACTAACAATACGTCGCACGCGCCAGAATAATAATAATTTCGACACCTTGTCCGATTTCTTGTCACTTCGCGCATAGAGAATTATGCCTTAACTTCATAATTTTAAATAAATTTTTCGCTTGAATTTGTTTTACACACCCGCAGCGCGCGGTCCCTGTGTTTTTAATTTCGCGCATGAAATTATGCCTTAAATTGTTAGCCGTAAGTACAGTTTTTGTTAGATTTTTTCTTAATTTGAGTAGTTCGGATTGACAACGTTTAAATTACCTATCCTTCGCCTTCAAATGAAAAAAAATCATCAGGTGATATCTGTATGCATTTACTTGGTGTTATTTAATATTAAAACGAAAAAAAATCTACCGCGACTAATGTATTAATTGTTATATTTTTTTTTAATTGTGTAGGTTTAAAGAAATTTATGTAGCATACGTCTTTTCATTTTATGTGATAACTTTTTCGTCACTCGGTATAAAAACAATCACCGTGCGTTAGCCTCGCAAAAACTCGAAAATGGCGCGACAGATTTTATTGAAATTTTTTGAGTGTGTTTCAGTGGGTCCCTGAATGGTATAAATTTAATTGGACCCGGTGGGTGGCGCTGTTGTCGAGATTCAGAAATCATCCGTGCGAAGCTGGGGCGCATCGCTAGTATTAAATTAAAATATTCTATTCTATTCCAAAAAATGGGTCCATGATTGGCCATTTGTTCATTAATTACTAAAGTTTATGGTTATGGGACTAGGCAATGTCTGCGACGCTCCTTCAATGAGGGCTAATAATCTTCCACTCACCAGATGTCGCTAGTTGCGACTGAGGTAAAGTTTTTTGTTACACAATGTCAATTAATTGAGAAATTAGTTTTATGAAAATAGTTTATCATTATCTAGAATATTATATTAATACACAACACAATGCGTCAGTGGCTTGCTTTGTAACTTTTTGCACTTTATAACTCTTTAAAAAAAAATCGGCTTTTAGTTATATTTTATAGTTTGGTTTAATCATTTCTAATGTAATTAATATAAAATATAACTAATAATACAGCAAGAAACCTTAAAAATTACATTTTCGTAAGAAATTATCATCCCCGCTATGAAATCTGTCAAATATTTTACCTCACTGTAAAGTGGCGCCGCTCTGGTGGTAGAAAAAGTCGTGGATGCCCTCATTATATTTATTGAACTTCACATGTACACGTATTTTTTTTATTATTGAGACACTTCAAATTAGATGTTTTAAGCAAAAAATATGTAGTTATTTTACTGTCAAACAAATTTTAACTTTATTTATTTATTTATTTGCTTTTTAGTATGTATGTTACATGAGATATTGTTAAATACTATGTATACATACTAAGTCCCTAATGGTGATATGCAAATTTATTTATTCTAAGAATTTATAAAATTATACAAAATTAACACATCAAAATCAATCATTATTAAATCGTTGAATTAGCGCCAACAAACAATCCATTCAATTATCCTAAATATATCAAAAGTAAAACATGAAAAAAAATATAATTAACAAATAAAGAAAAATAAATGAAACAATATTATATACCATGTCAGTTAATAACAAAAAAAAAATCAATTTTGAGCTATAGTCCTATACAAAGTTGTCATCAGTAATTTAAAAACTCATTTACCGAGTAAAATGTATTTTGAAGAAGCTACTAGTATAATTTTTTTTTAAATGTTTGCATAGGAAGATCTTTAATTACCTTTGGTATTTTATTATATATTGTTTTACCTATCGAGTAACAACTTTTGCTAAAGCGTTTACTTTTTGGTATTTCGCTAATTACTATCCGATCTGGGTATCTAATAATTATACCTAGGAATGTCACGTTAGTTGCACTACAAAGAGTTTGTCCATTGTAATTAATATTAATTAAATTATTATTTATATTATTGAAATTTATATATTGAGTTTTACTTTTCTTTTATAGGATAAGGGTGACAAACGAGCATACAGTCCACCTGATGGTAAGTGGTTGCTGCGGCCCATAGACATCTATATCTATCCTCGTTTGCGAATCAAAATGCAGATGCGTTATCACCCGTGAGGATTAAGATGGAATGCCTCATTTCCAGTAAAAAGGGCCTCCGGCCACCTGCAATCACCAAGCGAAACGCAGAGGTAAACCTCTACTTCACGCTGGTATTCTGTGAGGTCGTGGTACCACCCCGGTTCGAGCCGGCCCATCCGTGCGACAGGAAAAGCTGCCGCCTGGCTCTACCACTGTTATAGCTATATAACTTAAGTTTATTGTTAAATTATTTTACTTAGCCATTTAGTTACTGCAAATATCGTTTCATTAATGTCAAAAATATGTTTTGTCAGTGACATATTTTATTTGTTGTGACTATTATTGCGACGTCATCTGCGAATAAAGTACTTAAATATGCTGGTTGCCAGGGTCGCGTTTTGTTGTAGTTATAAATGAGACGTTCCACAGACGTTGGAGCACGTAAGCCGCTTGACTGATATCTGTTTTGCACGGAGTAGACCCCGCAGAGTCTATTTCCATAACTCGATGCGATACTACTGTCAATATCAACAGTAACTTTAAGTTTCTTTGCTGTTTTTGGGGACACAATATTTTTGCAACTTTGTGGTACTTACACTGACGAATACAGGCGCGTAAGCCTTAAGAAATATAGCTGGTGTTCCATCTGATTCACTAAATTTGTTCACGTCTAAGTAAGTTTTTAAGAACCTCCTTGTTGATGATGCGGCATAGTGGTACCACAATAAGATAATTTAAGTGGTACGCTGTTGCCACAATCTAGAACGGAATTGAAATCAAAAAGAGACGCATACAATTCCGCTTTTTTCTTATACTGCTGCGTACACGAATATAGAAAAGCCATATAGAATATAGAAAAGACCGGCAGGTAGCTTCTAGGAATAAAATATAAAAAATATATCGTTCCATAATTCTTAGAATTTCTGTCTAGTACGAGAAGTAAGGCCATCAATGAAGAATATCGTCATGGAATTTGTAATAAACGTTTTCTGATCATAATATCTTCGTATATTTAAGGTATTATTAAGCAAATCTATTCAAAAACCATTCGTGTACTGTTTGATAGGGACTGTACTTGTAATAGAGTTGTTTTAAAATTAAAGAGGGTAAAGAAGGACGTCATTTTCTTAACTAGTTTTACTTGTAACTGTTTATGAAAAGGTTTTAGCAATATTATACAGGTATATAATCCAAAAATATCATTTCAGAATTGCAGATTTTTATCTTTTTCAGTCAAGGCTTTTTCTTCTAACAGAAGTTAATTTTTATAAAATTACAAACTTTTTAAAATTTATCATTGGTTGCACAAATGGCTGCACCAGCCACAAGAAGAATTCTTAGTCAACGACTCCAACAGGGTTGGAATGAAATACCAGAAGTAATTGGTTCTACAGGCCTTGCCTTAGTTGTTATTGGTTTGGGAGTTCTAGGAGGTTACAATTATGTGAAAAGAGACGGAGACAACAAGAGATACAAAAGTGTTTATATGATAATGAGGCCTGACGATCCGAGAGTATCGAAAATTTGATGGAATTAATAAGTTCTGTAAGACAATTTAGTTGTGAAAGTTTAGTAGTAATTATGTAATAAAGTTGTTATGAATATAATCCAAAGACGTACTTAAAATATGCGGATTTTTTATAAAACTGAAGTGACAAATCAACAAACGAAGCTCAAGGACAACTTCAACCAATCTATAACACAGAAGGCTACTGATGCCTTGTTACATCTGTGGACTAAAGTGGAATGCATCACATCCTGTATACATACTGGCTCTATACCTTACAGAGTGAAACACAGCAAAAATGTTGTTAATTGCAATTTAAGTGCTGATTTACCACGTGCTCGGCGGTGTACAAAAACATCGTGAGGAAACCTTCATGTCTGAGAAATAATAGAAAAATAATATTTCAAAGACATGTGAAGTTCGCCAACACGCATTGGGGCAGCGCGGCGGACATTTCTTTGCCCTAAAACCCTCTCAGAAATGAGAGGAGGCCTGTGCCCAGCAGTGGGACGTGTATAGGCTGTAACTTTAACTTTAATACGCCTATCTCTTCAGTGCTACACGGCAAATATTCTGTAACAGCCGTCTACGGGCGACCACATCTTTCTTCATCTCTAAAATTTAGTGGGCCATTCTTAACCATGTCGCGGCGGTGTAATAATATCCTATATACTAGCCTATAAGCTGTCGTAAAATACGACAGGGTTAAACAAACCAGGAGTTGGGCAGCAGCGTCTTATTAATAACGATTGCCAAGCATTGCAAACAAGGTGAACCTCTATGAGGTAATCTATAGGAGAGGCCTATTTTATGAGCAGTGAATTATTGATAGACTGTAACGAACGAAGGGAAATACATTATACTAGTGGTACATGGTTGCCTTATTCATAAACGCCATTTAAAGTCCATTAAACGATTCACTCGATTTCGATTAACCGTATAGTGGCTGTGTAAGAATATTCACTACCCCAAATCAACTTGTGAGTGCGACAGAGGGTAACTGAAACAAAACATGGGGCAACTTCGTGAAAATAACTTATTTATAATAAAAAAACTGTAATTGCCAAACCGACTGCCAAGCATGGCAACTATGATGTAAATCGTCTCTATGAAACAATATTGAGGAAGGCCTATGTTCAGTGGACTCTATATGGGCTATAAAGAATGAGTGAATTTTAAGTATTAATTTATCATGTGCATTACAATGATGGTCAACATTGTACATAATCTTGTATGGAAATGATCTAGTGAATTATTTTTTTTTCAATTTCAGATGACATTTGAATCGTAAAATATCATCGCATAAAATTTTTACCGACACAGATCCATTTTTAATGAAATACGATTTTCAATTTACCTCGTAAAAAGTGTGGAGCGAAATTTTAAATATATAACATTTTTTTTATAAATTTTTGCTGGCCAGTGTCACATATAAAAAACTAATCTGTGTGTCTAGGCATAATATATTCAACGAACATAGTAATACTATTTTCCTTTTATAAATCGTTGTCATTACTCCTCATCCTTAATAATGAATCTAATGTCTCATCTAGAGAGTGCTACAAATCAGGATCCTTAGCCAACCGGATAGAAGCCTAACTTAACATTATTTTACCTAATAGAAGCCTAGCTTAATATAATATTACAAAAAACTATATTATTGCAGTTTTTTTCGTAATATAATATTAAGAAGCGTAGTGTAGCAGTTAATCTCGTCTTAATTTGATAACGTTTTACTCGAGCGATATTTTCTGCTGACGTGAAGGTTATCTTAATTTTTTTTTCACAGAACAGTGAATTAATTAGGCTTTTTTACTTTGGTATCGTTCAGCAACATCAACTCAATCTCATCCAATAATTCCTTTTTATGGGCGATTCCGTTGCCTATATTTTTAAGAGGACAGCGATAACGATGATTGTAAGTCTATAATAAAATAAATAACGGATTAGTAAGCTGAAGTGGCAATGGGCCGGCCATATAGTTCGAAGAACCGACAACCGTTGGGGAATAAAGTTTCTCGAGTGGCGGCCTCGTACCGGCGGACGAAGTGTAGGGCGTCCCCCCACTAGATGGAGTGACGACCTGGTAAGATATGCAGGAAGTCGATGGATGCAGGTGGCTCTGGACCGTGCTTTGTGGCATTCCTTGGGGGAGGCCTATGTTCAGCAGTGGACTTGTGAAGGGCTGTAATGATGATGATGATGAATAAAAGAAATATCTATACATTAATTTTATATAATATATAGATATTTATTTTATTTTAAATATAATATTAAATATAATATTTATTTATAATAAAAATCTATAATATAACATGCAAATTAGACCGTGAAATAATTGGATGTAAATAGAGTTTTTTTGAATATTTTCTGTGCATTTTTTCGAATATTTTTTGAGTCATATGTAGTAAATCCTCCAAAGTAGGTACGACCATCATTACGGGCACTGATCATGATGTTGACACAAATATAACGACAAAAATTACGATACCATCCACACCATCTGGATGCTTGGCGGTCTACCACTGATTACACGATTTACTTGAATTTTTTATTTCTCACACAACTTTTTTGTGGAATCGGCTACCACCGGCAATTTTTCCTGGCCAATACGACTTAGGGACGTTATATAATCGGGATTACTCGATTTTCAAAAACAAGCAACTAACGTGCAATTATCCTGGTGTTCGAGTTATTCATGGTCAGCGGTGGACATTTACCATCAGGTGAACCGCATTCTCGTTTGCGCAATATATATGCCCAGTATATTATAAAAAAAACCGGTCAAGTGCGACTCGCGCACCGAGGGTTCCGAACAAATCCGTAGGTATTTAAGTTTAAAATTATTAAAAATATTTTTATTAAATGATGTAACTAAAAATTTATGCTTTTTGCAATCTTTCCTTTATCTGTGCTATGAAACGTTGCTTCGTACCAAATTTCAAGACCTTAAGTTCACGGGAAGTATCCTGTAGGTTTTGATTCTCTTGCAAATGTCGAAAATTTGCGGCATAAACGGCTGTATCGTTTGATTGCGTTGGCTTAGAAGTTTGATTTTTTCACAGCTCCAAGGGACAGCAGACTTGAGGATTTGATATGAATTTCAGCTTGATACCTTCACTCGTTCCTGAGAAAAAGGGTCTTGACAGACAGACAGAGAGACGGACAACAAAGTGATCCTATAAGGGTTCAGTTTTTTCCTTTTGAGGTACGGAACCCTAAAAATAACGCTAGGCGCATTTAGACGGTCTATGACTTCTGGGTCAGCAAGACGGTTAGAAAACACATGCGTACACGAACCAAGTAAAATCCTTACCAAAGAACCCACTATGATCAGACAAGTACTGCTCATACATAGCTACTCTTGAACGACAGACATGAGTCCGACGAAATTTTAAGACCTTATGACTCACTGTAGCAATACCAACTCCACCTTGAAAAAAAAGCAAAAGCGAATGTAAGGCAGTGGATAATTTACGATAGTGAATACTTATTTCCAAAAAAACTTGAAATCAATTAAATAGTTTTACGTAATTTAAGAATAAATCTGAAAATACTTACTCAGAGAAATGTACAACCTAGAAGGGCACAGCTTAGGAACAAACTTTTTCGTGGTTCATTAATTTATTAGCGGTCCACTAATTAGGCATTACGTTGAAATTAAGGAGTTATTTATGATTTTAATACTGCAGAGTGAGCGTTCAATAAAAATAAGAAATATTATTAACACCCGCAATTATAATTAAATGCTATCCAACGTAAAATTAGATATTTTATTAACTGATAAAATATTATAATAATATTAAAGTTAGTAGTACACAACCTAATTTCATTCTCACCATTTTTTATAGAAGCAAGGATCACAGTCCACCTGGTGGTAAATGTATGCTGTTGCCGATAGACACCTGCATCCATCCGTGACTGAGGATCCAAATGCAAATACGTTGTCACCCCTGATAACTGAGATGGAATGCTTTAGTAAAGTGCATCTACGGTTTTTGTCATTATCAGCGCCTTATACTATTATTTCACGCTGGTATTCTGCGCGAGCGTGATCGATAGAGTTAATTGTATATAATTAACTTCAATATACAATTAACTTAAAAGTAGGTGGCGCGGTTATCGTATTGAAAAACTTATCTAAAAGTCTGAAAGTTATATTATATCATTCAAATTCAATGAATGTTTTATCATTCCTAATTAAACGATCTAACTCTTTCAAATTTAAAACGATATTTCCACAATTATTTCTTTTACGGCAGCATCGCGCCGGGTACCAGTTAGGTTTTAATTTAAAAAAAATCGACAATATAATATTAAAATTACATTTATTTATGATCAGTGGTCGAAGTCACCCAGTAAGCAAACTATGCCTGTAACAGGTGACGTCGTTCTTCTACTATAAAAGATCTAGGGCAATACTTCATCGAAAGCTCACTTTCCACGCTCACATAATAACTTTAGCTAAGGAATCATACAAACGCTTGGAATTTCTTCTCAGAATTGCTAAAGAGTTTCGTAACGACAGCGTAATACTTTTAATATTCAGTGCTCTGGTACGCTTGAAACTTGAAACTAGTTGTTGTTCAAATCCGTATGAAAGCACTTATATTCTTCTTTTGGAAAAGGTCCAAAAGGCCTTTTTAAGATATCTTTACAAGCGCCTTTATGGATACTATCCATATTTATATCCCACTAAATTTCTCCTCAGTTATTTGAGTTACAACTCATTACAAGCACGTCTAGCGTATCAACAAGCTATCATGATGTGTAAAATAATTCGCGGGAAAATACGTCTATCTTCACACAAAATCGACACAATTCCGCACTCAGGTCTAGAGCGTCCCTAGACCTGAGTGTCGAACTGTGTCGATTTGTTGTACCAAATAACTTCTGTCGTAATCGGAAGCATAAATTTTTGCACCACCTGTTCCCCGTGTCCTCACCGCACTTAACGCTCCCCTGGACACAGATCCTGAGTGCGACCTGTTTGCGGCTGAATGGACGGTAACATCGTTGGAATGCCGAATGCCGAAAGTTTTGTGTGCCAGAAGAATGGAAATGTTGTATTTTATTAATTTAATTGGTTTTACAGTTTTAATTAAAGTAAAAATAAATAAATAAATTCCATAGCTAATAATTAAATTACGTAATAAAATAACTATTCTATAAAAAATATATATGTAACGAAAACAATTAAGATAATAAAAATATGACATTAGTATCTTACCGTCAGACTCATAGCATTAAATCATCGATCACTAATATTAGTGACCGATGCATTAAATACATAAATAATTATTAGGTTGCATTTTATATATTATATAGTGTGTATGTGTCATTGGTAGTTGCAGTATGTAGTGTGGGTATATTAATTTGTGCATGTTGTATGGGTAGTGTGCGTGTTTGTACTGAGTGTGGGTGTATGTATGGGATTATTTTCCTTTCTTTTTTTTTAAACGTTACCCCCCACTAGGATTTTCTCCCGTATCGTGGAGGCAGTTTACAAATACAAATTGCACAAAGACAAACATCCAAACCCGGAACAATTATTTGCAGGCCATACAAATACTTGTTCCGTGCGGGATTCGAACCCGCGGTCCCCAGCGCAGTAACATATTGCTAAGCCACTGCGCCACGGAGCAGTCAAATGAGTATATGTTCATTTAGTATCCGTATTGTAATAATGTCTGTTTCTTCATTAATTTAAGGGAGTTATAAAATGTGTAATCATTTTACACTACTTTCTTACTACTTAAGGCAGCTAGTGTCATTCGTAAACAATACAGAAAAAGAAATAGAAAGAAGAATAAGTCTAGCCTGGAAGAAATATTGGGGATTGAGAGAAATAATGAAAATAAGGATATCAATATAGATAAAGAAAAAAACTACGAAATAGCGATATCGCCTTGCCTGACATATGGTTGCCAGACGTGGTCATTGAGAAAAGAAGACGAAGAAAGAATTGCTATCTGTCAACGCAAAATGGAAAGAACCATGCTTGGTCTAAAACTATCACATTTTTTTTATAGGATGAGGGTGACAAACGAGCACACAGTCCACCTGATGGTAAGTGGTTGCTGCGGCCCATAGACATCTACATCTATCCTCGTTTGCGAATTAAAATGCAGATGCGTTGTCACCCGTGAGGACTAAGATGGAATGCCTCATTCCAGTAAAAAAGGGCCTCCGGCCACCGGCACTCACCAAGCGAAACGCAGAGGTAAACCTCTACTTCACGCTGGTTTTCTGTGAGGTCGTGGTACCACCCCGGTTCGAGCCGGCCCATCCGTGCGACAGCAAAAGCTGCCGCGTGGCTCTACCACTGTTAAAAAGGTTAACAACGACGACAACAAACAAAAATAATAGATGTAAGAAAAAGAAAAAGATTACCCAAGTGGCACTGGGCAGGACACGTCTGTAGGATGAATAATAACAGATGGAGCAAACGTCTAACAGAATGGATACCAAGAGAAAGGAACAGAAAAAAAGGGAGACTAAGTAAAAGGTGAAGAGACACTTTTAATCAGAGATGTGGACCCCTATGGATGCGAGTGGCTCGGGAAAGAGATATATGGAAAGGTTTAGGAGAGGACTACTACTAATATTAATTAAGTCATATATATACAAACATAATTATACATATTAATTATACTATACTATTATAACCTAGATTAATTATATGTCAAGTTTGCATTGTAGTAGAAATAAAGGCTATTTTATTTTATTTATTTAATCATTTTCTTACAATCGTTATTTGCTTTACTGTAGATCTCTATTTATAATACGACTCATTTGTGTTGAATCCACAATGCATCCATCCATTCATCCACTACAGCCTTTATAGTCCACTCCTGAACATACATCTCTCCCATAGACAGCCTTATATGGTGGGATATTTGTCAAAGTTTCGACGCTTAACAGGCGAGTCGGCAACCTTAGTTTTTGAAGTGAAAACTTCTTTAGCGGCGTTGTACACTTTTTTTGTAATGGGTAAAAAATGTTAAACTCGCGTCAGGTCACGTGTCCTGATCGAAAATTCGTAAGACGGACGGAGAATAGACAGCCGGCGCGGCGTAAGAGAGGAAGTAAGTTAGGTTTAATTAATTTTCATTTATTAATTAATATAATTTTATTATTAAGATTAGGTTTCGATCGAGTCTACTGTACTGCTTGACGAAATTATTAATATATATACACATGTACTTACACATTATAGATGTAATATTTGTAATGTTTATACTTTATAGCATTAACCTATATTTTCATAACATCACAATAAGCACATGTGCGGTGTAGGTTCACCAAACAAATAATTTCGAATGAAAATAAATGAAATAAGATAATAATAATTAATCTGCGCCATTCCAAAATATCAAAATGCACAACGTTAATATTCAAGTTTTCACTTCTGCCGGCACTCCCGGAGTGCAACCCGTCGTTTTTTTTTTTTAACTTTAGTTGTTATTACGAAGATGCTGCTGTCCATTTCCTGGTTGTTTTCCTTTGTCGCCTCTTACGACATACATAGGACGATATGAGATATTGGATATTCTTACACCGCCACAACACGGTTACCATGATGCATATGACGCTGCAATACCCGTATAATATTATGTCTTCGTTATGTATACCGAACTCCTCTCCCCACAAGTTTATCTCGTTCTCTTGTAGTGTTTTTACGGACGATAACAAGCTAAATTGCCTCGCACCCTCAGTCTATTCGTATAGCGTTGTCAGACGTACCGCGCATCGCGCGAATGTGGAGTGTCCCGATTTTTAGCCTGAAATTAAATTACACGCGCGTGACAGGTAATATCGCGCTTTTTGAAGATTTCTCGACTGGCCGGCCGCCTATTACGGACTTAAATAAGTTTTTTTCCTAGTAAGTTTCATAATTATTTTCATTATGATAATAAAGGAAATTTTTATTATATATTTCTACTTTCATCGAATGAATCGCTTTTTAAGTTAAAGCCTTTCAAAAGCTTTGCCTGAAAATAACTTCACAAAGGTGATTTATTTTTAACACGTTTTACAGCAGAGAATGCTTTGTTGTAAAAACTTTACAACAAAAATAAATAAGAGTAGGTATAATAAGACCCAGGGGCTATTTAAATTTTTTGCGATTATATGGAAACGAAAAAAGTAACAAATACATAGTTTGACAATTTTTACTTTTAAATTACCTTTCTCTAATATTTCATAAAAGTCTGTTCTCCGTTTTTACACGTTTTATTTTAAATACCAGCTTTGCAAGGGTGATTTCTGATTCTCGACAACAACGTCCCCTACCGCGTCCAAATGTGAATCTGAACCATCTAGGGGGCGCATTTAAATACAAACAAAAATCATCAAAATCGGTCAAGCCGTTTTTGAGTTTTAACGTGATTATTATAATTGATTATTATACATATATAGACATATTGCTTGACATGCAATGAATACTAATAATTCATAATTCAGTTTTCACACACTTTTACGTTTTTTATAGAATAGGGTGATAAACGAGCACACAGTCCACCTGATGGTACGTGGTTGCAGTGACCCGTAGACATCAAACAAAATGAAGATGCGTTGTCACCTGTGAGGACTAAGACGGAATGCCTCTTTTCCAGTAAAAAGAGTCTCCGGTTCTCTACACTCACCATAGGAAACAGTGTTAAGCTGCTATTTCACGCTGGTGTTCTGTGAGAGCATGGTCCTTCCCCGGTCGAGCCGGCCCATCCGTGCTACAACTACATACTACTAATATAGCTGCAGCATGGCTCTACCACGTATAAAATCTGAATAATCCGAAATTTCGCAGATGTTGTTCCAAGTGCGTTATATCCTGCGTTTTAATTCTATACGTTAGTCTTCTGTCAAAGACTTTTTGTTTGCCTAGATATATATCACTGACTTGACACTGGCAGAATTCTATCAAGAGAAGCCATAATTTAAAAGAAGAAGAAGAAGATATATATCCTGCATATGAAAGTATTTCATTACCTAACTATATATTCTTTTAAGTGCAGTTTGTCATTGACATTATTTTCAAACACATTTTTAGATTCAATTATAAATTATATTTTTATACTTAATTGCTAGTGGAGCACTCAGTCGTCTGCGAATTGAAAAAAACTCACATTTTAATGCTTTATTTCGAGTCGAGTCAGTGTTGGGTCAATATAATGTGCTAAGAGCCTCAAATACCTAAATAACGAAACATGTAGCTATAAATCATTCAATTTGTTGCCCGTTACTATCTCGAGCTCAAGGTGAACATTATGTAAAGTTAAAGAAGCTATTTATTAATGTCTAAAATCTATGGATTCATGATAACAATATTTATTACAAAGATTAGCGGCTCCACAGCGCAGGAAAGAATTTGGCCGCAGCGATGCGTATAAAGCCAACATGTACGAGTAAAACTTCCGTACGCGAAAAGTTTTCTCTAACCCTCAATCAATTGCTTTTTCTAATGAAATTATACTAGTAACGCCAGTAACATTACTAATACTCTTAGTAAGCTTAAATATGTTTGTTTTAGAAGTGGTTCACGACCGTTGACAGAATAGAATAGAATCATAATTATTCAATATAGTTTACAATACATAATACTTACTGAAAGTAATTTTCTGTCGACTTCCAAAAAGGAGACGGTACTCAATTCGACTGTATGTTTTTTTTATGTGTGTTACCTCATAACTTTTACTGGGTGAACCGATTTCGATGATTCTTTTTTTATTTGAAAGCTGGTACTTCTCGTGTGGTCCCATATGAATTTGATCAAGGTCAGACCAATTGCTTTTGAGTTATTCTTAATAACTTATATTGAAGTCCGCTGTACAAAGTTTTTAGTTTAATTTATTTACTTTTATCACTGGTTCGCAAAAAAACCTCTATCCTGGGAAGAACCAGTAAGAAACCCAGCGGGATTTTTTTTTAAAAAGCACAATTAACAATATAATAATAATAATAAATTTACACGTGGTAGAGCCATGCTGCAGCTATATGAGTAGTATAGTTGTAGCACGAATGGGTCGGCTCGACAGGGGAAGGACCACGCTCTCACAGAATGCCAGCGTAAAATAGCAGCTTAACACTGCTGTGTTTCGTATGGTCAGTGTAGAGAAACGGAGACCCTTTTTACTGGAAAAGAAGCATTCCGTCTTAGTCCTCACGGGTGACAACGCATTTGCATTTTGATTCGCAAACGAGGATAAATGTAGATGTCTATGGGCCACATAACCACTTACCATCAGGTGGACTGTGTGCTTGTTTGTCACCCAATCCTATAAAAAAAATTCCCGTGTCGCGGTGTTTGTTACCAAACTCCTCCGAAACGGCTGAACCGATTTGTATGAAATTTTGTTTGCATATCGCGTAGGTCTGAGAATCGGCCAACATCTATTGTTCAAACCCCTAATAATAAGGGTGACCCACCCTTAAATATTTTTTAATTTTTTTGATATATATTATTATTTTTATTTTATAATGATTTAGCATTAAAAAACACATAACACTACAAATTTTCACCCTTTTACAATCAAACCCTGTTTTTTAATCACGATTCTTAAAACTAAAAAATATTTCCTAGAAATAAGGTATATGGCGAAACAACGTTTGCCGGGTCAGCTGGTATTTAATACAATTGTTATGAAAACATTTAGAAACAGTATGGTAGCGATAACCTCATTAACAGGGTTTATTATCAGTCATGTACTCTTTAGTTGTATAATAACCCATACTGGAAAATTATTGCTTGATAAATAATTTAAACTTTTTGATAGAAAAGGTCTGCATATTTTCTGGGACTTTGTTGTAAAAGCATATACATTGGCACATGAAGGAGTTACTGACTCTTTGGAGTCGAGTAACTGGTATAACTAACTTGTTCCTAGTATTTACAGAATGTACATCACTATTTTTGATAAATCATTTTTGTTTTTGTTTTTTACATTAGGTTCTCGTAAATCGGAAAATCAACGATGATTCATCAGCAAATAATATACAATACTACATTATGGTTATTCCCTAACAAGTAAGATAAGTCATTAATATAAACTGAGAACAAAAAGGGACAAAGAATTGGGGCCTGGGGAACACCCATACATACTACGGATCCGGAAGAAATACATTCATTAATAATAACTGTTTGCGTTTTATTATTTAGATATAACATAATAAGTTTAAGCGCTATGTTTTTTACACCATAATGATGTAGCTTCCTGATTAATGTATCATGGTAAACACAGCCGGACGATGTCGCGATAGCTTAGAAAAAAAATTTGCTTGCGTACAATGTAATTTCACTAGGCTAGGCTCTATACCAGATCCCCCCGAACGGGTTCACGCCTTGTCGTGGCGGGGAGGCTTAGTAGCCATGGCTTGGTCACACGCGGTGAACAAAGAAGAACCCCTCGGCTGGCCCGTGGTGTAGGGCCGGCCCGATGAGGTCACTCTGAGTGGGCTTGGCGAGCCCACTTCGGATGTGTGTCGGTGGGCTGCGGTGAGAGGGATGTCCTGTCCCCTTACCGCTGCAGCCGAGGCGAAGTCGCGGAGGAAGAGGAGTGTCTGTATTGCGAGGCGCCGCTCTCCCTACCCTCCGTGGCCGAAACCTGGAGTGGAGTTGGAGGCCGTGGATGGGGGCGTGCCTTGTGTTCCTGGTGTGCCTTGCCTGAGAAGAAGAATGGGGAGGAGAGGTCCCCCGGGAAAGGGTTGCCATGGGGCGGCCGGCGCTGGTGGGGCCGCGGATGTGTGCGAAAGCGTTCCCGAGGCCCTGCCAATATGCAGCGAAGGTGGAACATCATGGGGTTTTAGTCGGTGCGAGTCCGACATAACCCGTATTTGCCCCCGCGAGCCGGTTTTGCGTAGGCATTTCCCCTTGTAAAAAAAAGGCTCTATACCAGGTGTTGGAGAATTAGTTTATAGACAGTGGTAGTCACTTATCATTAGATGAGAAACATACTTGTATGCCCTCTTTTAAAAAAAATACTATTTAAATAGATTTTACTGCGTCAGGACAATCCATAAAGTTCTACCGGCCGATACGCGACGTTCACCCGCTCTGAATAATAAGTCAGCCACTGAATTTATCACTTTGCTGTCTTGGGAAGCGGTCGAACGGGTAATTTTATTTTTCAATTCTCCACGAAAATATTTATCATGTTCTGAAGGCAGTTCATTATTTAAATATCGTGTACGAGGGTTTTGTATTTTAAAATATTTTGCAGCGTACGTTTTATTACTACCTAAGAAGTGCCACAGTAATTTTAAGTTGGGGTAAATAGCTTTTGAATTCCGGATTCCGTGTTTCAAATTGAATCACATCTAGTATTTTAAAGGGCTATATTTTAATTGTTTTTACTTTTATTTACACTTAAATGTACAATATTTATTACCGTACAAAAAATACTCAAATTAACATACAGACGTTCCAAGAACGTTAGATACGTTTCTATACTTAGCATTTGAGCGGGAAAAGAACCAGTCCTCTTATCACCAGCAGTGACAACAAATCGCGGATACAGTTCCTTTAAGAACTTCACCAAACATGGATCCCACGGACCGATAGTCTCCACAGTAAATGGCACAAATATTTAGTAATTTCTAAGAAACTCATACGTACTCAATTCCGCTACCTCTGATGCCGCTCAAGCTCTAAAAGGGGTACCCCTGAGATGAGAGGCCCTCAAAGTGTCTACGCACTTAGCATCTCACACTAGGGCATTACCTGTCTCCCAAGGGACCAATATTATATTTAAATAGAAAGTATATTATAATTTTTATTTTAAGTTAGGTACCTAATATAATTATTTTATTTTAGAAGTTCTCCTTCAAGTCTGCCTTCGACCTTATTAGATAACATTACATTGGACACCGCTACGTTGAGATGAGGAAGCAGAGGATCTACCACAGCCTAAGAAGAACAAACACCGCGTTCATCATCAGTCATCGCGTTTGATGTTGTCGGAAAAGCCGACATAAGCAATAAATTATTAGGGTTGTCAGAACGGGTAATATTAAAAAAATAAAAATAAACTTTTTTTATTTTATTTCACGTTTTAACAAATTAATGTGTAGGTGGAAACTGATTAAACTAATTTCTTATCTTTAAATGAGAACGACCCATAGTTTTTATCGCACATTTTAATTTACTTGCGTGACAGGATAACCCTAGCGGACAGTTCCCGAGCTACTAACAGCCGTTCGGGAACTTTCCGCCCGCGTCTCGCCATGCATCGCAGCATACGATTGCCCCGTCTAGACGTCTTCGATGGCTGACTGTTAGTAGTAGTTAGACTCTGATATCTACGTATATTTGAAACACAATCATACACTACACTCTTGTTAATTCTTGACTGAATTAATAATTGATTGCGGTGGTACAAATCAATCAACAATTGAAGTTCGTAGAATTTAATTTGCTTATTTCCGCGTAATGAAATATAATAATTTGTCCTGCCCAGTTTGAAGAGCACCTTTCAACACCACACTAGGAACGACACATCACCCTCGATAATACGACAAGTGTTTCGCCTCTACACGATGCATCCTCAGGTGAAGTAGACTCTGCGGTGGCTGACCGCTAAGTCAGCGGCGAGCCGAAACATTAGCGAGCGATGTAATCAAGACATAGTCGTTCGCTACTTATATCAATCGCTTCAATAAAATCGATTTCCGCAAAGTAACGACTGACTAGTAATTATCAATCAACAATTGACAACTTTTGTATCTTCTTAGGCAGATGTCAACGTCGAGATAGCTGAAAATAACTCCACTCAAGCAGAACGTATTGTTGAAAGGGTTACTTTGATGCTAAAGTACATAGATAATTAAATTTTCCGTCTCACTCCAGTCTGTTGTTCCCGTAAGAGACAGATTTATAACCGATCGTAAACCGTGAACGAGTACGTTACGTTTACGAGCGCACACGTGTCGCTCGTAAGGCTTTATTCCTCGTAAATAGATGCGAAAGTTAAATAACAAATGAATTATATAGATAAGGAGCTGTTGAGACTTCAGCTGTTATATTTAGGTATGAAATATTGATCTATAACAAACAATATTATAGAAGACATAAGGGGTTGGTTTTATCGTTTTCTATTTGTTATTCATATTATTTCTATCTCTAGTTTATTTACTCTGAAGAATGGAATAATAGCCACGAAATAATAGACACAAGTCCACTGCTTAACATAGACCACCCTCTCAGAAACGCCACAAAAGTCCTAAGCCACTCCCATCCATCGACATGCATGCATCTTACCAGGTCGTCGCTCCACCTAGTGAATGACCGCATTAGACTTCGCTTACGGCAACCGCAGGGAAAAAAGTTTTTTTAAACGTTACCCCCCCCCCCCCCCCGGGATATTCTCCTGTAAGTGGAGGCGGTTTAAATTGCACAAGGACAAACATCCAGACCCGGAACAATTACTACTTCTCCCGCGCGGAATCCTTAGCGCTGTAACTCCCCATAGGTAGAGTGCGCCCCCCACTTACGACCATTAGACGGGTAACTGCATATCACCGGAATAAAAAATATTTCGGAGACATGTGAAGTCCGCAATTGAGAGGCACGTACCCAGCAGTGGGACGTATATAGGCTTTCATTATACTTACTTTACTGTTACTGTTATATACTGTGTCAATAAGTTAAAATAAACCTGTTAAAACCCGCAAAATTACCATAATTAAACCGTAAAGGAAGTGGCTATATGCATCTTACAAGCTTAAGTATTAATTAAACAATATATTATAATCGCTGCTTTACATGATATTCTAGTCAAAAAACTAACTATGTCATTTCGAAAAAAGAAATTCCGTATCATCAAAGCATTTTCAATGCAATAAAAATACAAATCTTTCCTCGGTATGTTATCCTCGTAATACAGGAGAAAATTACATCAAATGGAGTTTCTCATCACACGGGTAGGTTCTGCGCAAAATACGCAAAGTCTATACGCCGAGTATATTTAATGTCTTCTTTCAAAGTAATAACGTTGGGTAAGCAATTCTAGCGACTTGACTTGCCCTACTTGACTTATGCATTATTAAATTAAGTACGTACGTAATTCCTAATGGATTATACCATTTTAAATTCATTATCATTACAGCCTATCAAAGCCGTATTTATACGTGGTAGAGCCATGCTGCAGCTATATTAGTAGTATAGTTGTAGCACGAATGGGTGGAGGACAGAGTGCAGAGTTGGCACGTGGAATGTTAGAGGAGGCATGAGAGATAAGACGAATGAGTTGATCGAAATAATGAAAGAAAGAGAATTAGATGTCGTGTGTATGTCGGAGACCAAACGGAAGGGCAGTGGTACTGAAGAGCTCCCTGGCGGGGCGTTAGCTCTATGGTCCGGAGTCCCGGAGAGCGAGAGCGCCCGCCAGGGAGTGGGGGTGCTGCTGTCGTCTCGGTTGGTCGATGTTATGACTGAATATAAGGTTGTGAACTCAAGACTTCTCTGGGTTCGCTTTAAATTGGGACTGACGAAGTTATTCCTTTTGGCTGTTTATGCGCCGGTAGCTTCGTCATCCAGGGCTGAGCTGGAGGAGTTTTGGGAGAATGTAAGAGAAGTTCTAGATTTGGCTAGGGGAAACGAAAGAATTGTTGTATGTGGTGATTTGAATGGATGGGTTGGTACCGCTCGACCAGGGTACGAGTCGGTGCTTGGAAAGTTTGGCGATAAAAGGGTTAATGATGCTGGCAAGCTTATACTGGCGGTATGCAAGGAAAAGGGTCTTCTTGTGACAAACACTATGTTTAATCACAAGAAGATCCATATGTATACTAGAGAAAGTAAGAATGAGAGAAGTATGATCGATTTGTTCCTGGTGGATGACCGACTGCGAAAACAGGTGATGGATACGCGAGTGTTCAGGGGTGCTGACCTGGGAACGGATCACTATCTAGTGATTACTAGATTTAGGGGTCTGTTCGCGGGTTGGCGCTACCGGACGGCAGTAACAGAACCACAGTCGGTCTGTCGCATCCGAAGCTGGAAGCTTCAGGAAGCGGATACTAGGGACAAATATCATGCAAGGGTAGCCGAAAAGCTTGACAACATCGATGGCAGAAAAGAATGTGTTGAAAGAACATGGCAGAACCTTAGGGATGGAATGGTAAGTGCAGCGGAAGAAGTGTGTGGAACGATTAAAAGAGGCAGTAGTAAAAGAAGAGATGCATGGTGGAATGATGAAGTGAAAGAAGCTGTAAAGAAGAAGAAGAAAGCATGGTTAGACTACTTGGCCTCTAGTAATGATAAGGATATGAGAGAGAAGATGAAAGAAAGATATAAGCTGCAGAAAGTTCACACGAAAGCATTGATTGAGGAAGTGCGTGAAAGGTGTAGAATGGAAGCGGACGAAAGGTTGTCGCACAACTTTAAGGAGAACTCCAAACTCTTCTGGAAAGAGGTTGGAAGGACCCGAAGTGGTGTGACGGCCTTAAGAATGAACAAAGTGCTTTCGAGAACTAATGACGTCCTCTCAGAAAAATCGGACGTCATGCAGCGATGGAGCGAATTTTATAGAGAAATGTATGCGTGTGATGATTTTAGTGAGGGATCCGGGGATGACGTCGAGACTGGTACGCCAGACCCGGACCTCGATGACACTGAGGTCATCAGTATGAAAGAGATTGAACGTGCGATTCGAAGTTTGAAATGTGGTAAGGCTGCGGGACTAGACAGAGTTACTGCTGAAATGGTCAAGTATGGTGGGCCTCGCGTCTGGGACAGCTTTCATCTGCTGTGCAATTTGTGCTGGCGGACGGGGGATGTCCCGGATGATTGGCGATCCGCAGTCATTGTGCCTTTATATAAAGGTAAAGGTTCACATTTTGACTGCGGGTGCTATCGGGCGATCAGCTTGACCAGTTTAGCAAGTAAAGTTTATTCGAAGGTTTTGACACGTAGGATGCAAGAGAAATCGGAAAGATTTCTATGGGAGGCACAATGCGGATTTAGACCTGGAAGAGGATGCACGGATCAAATGTTTTCTCTCCGCATGATCACGGAAAAGCTTCTGGCTGCTAACCAGAAGATTTTCTGTGCTTTTGTGGATCTTGAGAAAGCATTTGATAAGGTTGTAAGGAAGAAAATGTGGGAACTGTTGCCGGGGTATGGTGTGGATGGTCGATTGCTAAGGGCTGTGCAGTCACTTTACTGTGACTGTAAAGCCTGTGTGCGGGTAGGGCATGACCTGTCACCCATGTTTAGCGTCCAAACGGGCGTAAAACAGGGTTGTGTCATGTCTTCCTGGCTGTTCATACTGTATCTCGACAGCTGTTTACAGAAACTGAAAGATAGCTGTTTGGGTGTGAAATTGGGTGACATTAAAGTAAATTGTCTGCTGTATGCTGATGATGCAGTGCTTATTGCACCATCAGAGGCAGAACTGCAGGCATTAGTCACGTGTATGAAAGAGGAATGTGAAATTAAAGGTCTCCGCTTGAATGCTAATAAAACTAAGGTTCTGGTATTTGAAAGGGACGAAGAGAGAACGAAGTGTGAAATATGGGTAAATCAGGAATGTCTAGAACAGGTAAATGAAATTGTATACTTGGGGAGTGCTTTTAGCCGGGATGGAAGATGTGATTTAGATGTGGACAGGCGTATCGCTGCCGGGAACAAAGTCAATGGTGCCCTGACTGCGTTAGTCAAAAGGCAAGGCGTAGTGAAGAGTGCACGCCTTGCAATACATAACGCAGTGTTGGTACCGACTTTGTTATATGGCAGCGAAACCTGGGTATGCCAGAAGAAGCATAAAAGCAAGTTGAATGCAGTGGAGATGCGATCTCTTCGTAAAATGTGCGGCGTCACCATGGCTGACCGAAAGCGAAACGAAGAGATTCGCAATATGGCAGGTTTGAAAGATGACCTTATCACAAAAATTGATAAGGGCGTGCTTCGATGGTTTGGGCACGTTGAGCGAATGAGTGAAGACCGAATGGTGAAGAAAATATATAGCGCGAAAGTTAATATTAAAAGGTGTCGAGGTAGACCGAGACTAACTTTCAAAGACCATGTGAGCAAATTGCTCGAAGAGGGGAGGGTCAAGAGTACTCGGATACCTAGACGTGCATGTATGAAGAAGATGATGAATCTGAAAGAAGCGAAAGAGGTATGTAAGGATCGTGACACTTGGCGATCTGTTCTCTCTGGCTACCCCGTCAGGGATTGTGCGTGACGATAAGTAAGTAAGTAAGTAAGTACGAATGGGTCGGCACGACCGGGAAACGACCACGCACTCACAGAATACCAGCGTAAAATAGCAGCTTAACACTGCATCCCATCTTAGTCAGTCCTCACGGGTGACAAGGCATCTGCATTTTGATTCGCAAAGGAGGATAGATGTAGATGTTTATGGGCCACAGCATCCACTTACCATCAGGTGGACTGTGTGCTCGTTTGTCACACTATCCTATAAAAAAACCCATTTCTGAAAATAGACTTTCCCAATAGATAGCCTCATAGGGGGGATATTTACCATCGTAGTCACGCTTGGCAAGCGGGTTGGCCGCCGCAATTTGTTTTAGTTGTTTTTAGGGAGATGCTATTGTCCATCTTTCAGTTTCCATCTGTCATTTCTTACGACACCTAAGGCATAATAAAATGATGTTTATAGGCCACAGCGTCCACTTACTATCAGGTGTACTGTGTGCTTGCAGCAGCTTGCAGTTTGTTACCTTTATTGTATTAAAAAAAAACAACAGCAAAAATAGGCCAGTTTCGTCAGAAATTTTCATAGAGACATGTATTAATAATTTCTATCGAAAATCAATACGAATAAGAGTACAAATTCTTCATAAGCATATAACAAGGTTGTCATCTTCATTAGAGCACGCATTAGTACACACAATAGACACATTAAGTATTAATTATTAAGGATACAAAGAGCTTCGCTTTCGCGAGTATGTCATAAGTAAAATTAATTATTTAATACATTACGTATGAGAGTTACACTCATCTCTTAAGCAGACATAATACGATCAGATAAATTACGCAATTATAGATTAAGAGAGATTTAAATCTGATATACTAATTTCATCATTCGATATATTTCTTTTGACATACTTTATATTTTTAATAAAAAAACTTTTTTCACCGTGCAGGGGTGGCAGTGTGTGAATATCCACTACCCCATATTGCGCCGTGGTTGTCGTAAGATACGACAGAGGCAAACAAACCAGGAGATGGGCCGCAGAGTATTTCTATTGGCAACTTAACAATAAAACCGCGGTTGCCAACCCCCTCCCCCCCGTATGAACTTTTGATAGGGTATACGGTATAATTTTTTTAATTGATTGTATAAAGTTTAAATAATAATTAGCGTGGCTATGGGCCAGCCGGCAGTCCCTTCAGCGGTGCCAAGTTCACTGTCGATATATCGAAGTGCTGAAGTGTTTGTTCAGTAGGGCTACGATGGCTACCTAATTACGGCAGAATCGCTGGAGGACCTAAGCACTATGCTCAGTGACTTCAATAGTGCCTCCCAACGGATAAGTCTTAAGATGAACATGGATGAAACAAAGATCATGTATAACGTTCATGTCACACTTATGCTGGTAGTTGTTGAGAGCATTAAGCTCGAAGTTGTGGACGATTATGTTTACCTGGGACAAATAGCCCGACTAGGTATGTCCAAGTTCGACCGAGAGGTCAATCGACGGATTCAACTCGGTTAGGCAGCGTTCGGGAAATTTGCCAGCGATGACTTATGGAACTGGGACGTGGTCCTTCAATGCTGGCCGTATGAGCAAGCTCAAGGTCGCTCAGCGAACTATGGAGAGTGCTATGCTCGAGGTTTTTCAGCGTGATAAACTTAGAAATTTGGATATCATATATTTGGATATAACCTGAGTATCCGACATAGTCCAATGGATTAGTAAGCTGAAGTGGCAATGGGCCGGCCATATAGCTCGGAGAACCGACAACCGATGGGGAAGAAAGGTTCTCGAGTGGCGGCCTCGTACCGGTAGTCGAAGTGTAGGGCGACCCCCACTAGATGGAGTGACGACCTAGTAAGACATGCAGGAAGTCGATGGATGCAGGTGGCTCGGGACCGTGCGTTGTGGCATTCTTTGGGGAGGCTTATGTTCAGCAGTGGACTTATGAAAGGCTGTAATGATAATGTTATTCAGTTTCACGCCAATTTTTGCAGAATGTATGGGTACTAATTTAATAACACAATATTTTTTAATACCTACATTATATTAATAAATAAAGAAATAAATCATTATTATTATTATTCGTCCCGTGGTTTACGTTTTTGTCGTAAGAGGCAAATGGGAAATGCCAGAAAATCTCATCTATTGCAATAGACAATGGTACACCATCCCACTTGGCACCCAGATCGGCGGCGTGAAGCAACATCAAAAGAACGTCTGGTACTGCGATTGTCAATCCATCTGCCGCATGATTATTTAGGCATTTTCTTCTTACAACGGAGGCGGCCCATGTCCATCATCTATTCACGATGGGCCACATTAAGAGCACCTTTAATCGACGAGCATGTAAGCGTAGAGATTATTATGAAGAAACGTCGAGAATGAAAAGTTGTAATGAAACACGGTAAAATCTGTAAAGTAAGTTTTATTATTAAGCGTATCATATTTTTTAAGATATGTTTCAATTAAGAATCGGCAATATTATACAGTTCAATATCTATTGTGAAAAAATTTACAAAGAGACGATTAAATACTCGTAAAATCAGATCATTGAACAAGATTCATTGGCGGCTATGTTTCCAAAACATTAATTTAGTATTTTATTGTAGTAAGCTGCCGAAAACAAACAAAAGCTCAATACATCATTTGTCGCCTGAAGTTTTAGTTTATGGAATATAATATTACACAATACAATACTTTTTATTGTACACCAAGGAAAGATTAATTAAACAAAAATAAACAAATACTGAGGAACAAACAAAAGGCGGTCTTATTACTACATACAAAACAGAACAATATATCTTCCAGACAAAACAGAAAAAGAAAATATTACAAATAATACAAATAAGAGAAAGATTAACGGGTAGGGTACACTGAAATAAAAAAAGGATATCAACTTATGCACTAAAAAGGCAACATACATATATGACCATAAATAAAAGAGAAAGAGAAAGGGGCTAGAAAGACAAATAGTGTTCCTGAAATAAGCACTTTTTATCGACTGGGGTAAGGAGTTGCACAGTCTTACTCCCTGAACAGAAAATTAACGGGTACAATAGTTTCCAAATGAACGTAAGTTTTTAAATTAATTATGAACACTACTGCATAGCCAATATCTTGAAACACCATGCAAAAGCTCTGCTAAATTACTTCATAAATAAAACCAGGTATGTCCGTCATGCGGTCGAAAGTGGGGCGGAGTCATTCATCATATAATTCATTTTATGATTTGGAATTCTGTTTTATTTTTTAAATCAATAAAATAGCTACTAACATGAAAGTGTATCCGATTATTTGTGCTAAGTTTCATCGAAACCAGACAATTAACAACAATTTAAAAATTACATCGGAATAGGTATAAGTGGCTAAGGCTACGGTCCACCCCAATAATATTTAATATTATAATAAATCCGAGAGGCAGGCAGTCGATGGATGCAGGTGACTGGAGACCACGCTTGGTACGCTTTCAGCAGTGGACTTGTGATGGGGTGCAGTAATAGTAGTATAAAAAATCTATATTGCTTTTCAAACACATAGCCCTTTAGATAAATGCGGAACCGCATCAGATCGGATTGGAAACAGGATACGGACAGGACGAAACCAACTCGGCTAGACAGTCACGAATACTTCAAAACATTAAAACAAGAGTGTATATGTAATACAACAGGTGTGTGTTGCCAGTGATGACATATGAATCTGAGACGTGGTCCTTCACTAGCGGGCGTATGAGGAAGCTCAAGGTTGCTCACCGATCGATAAAGAGTACCATGCTCGGAGTTTCTCTACGCAAAAAACATTTTTTGTGAGGGTATCCCCAGTAGGTAACAAATCAGTTGGCTCAAGTGGTATAAAACAGCCACAGAAATTTTTCGAGTAGCAGGCTCGTACCCAGGACAGTGCTTTGTAGCATTTCTTGGGGGAGGCTTATATTCAGCAGTAGAATTTGAATGGGCTGTAATGATGATCAGATTACTGGTAAGCGCACACCTTAAAAGTGCAAGTGAGCAAACCGAGTTCGATTCCCACCGGCATCAAGAAAATGATTAATTGCGATTTTAAATGCTGATGTGGTCGATAATGAAGGAAAACTTCGAGGAATCAATGATTGGGTCAGGATCTTGGTGGTGTGTAACTCTCGTGCTTTAGAAAGCACCTAACAACAGCTTTATGTTCTAGAATAAATTAATCCTGCACCTGATCTCTCTCCAGTTTTTTCGGATTACCGTCCAATCGGACTATGAGAGTGAGGGAACAGAGAGTGCACCTGTATTTGCGCATACACTAGCGCACTATAATCCTGTACTATGCAGAAATTCGGTCTGGAGGACATTGTTATTAACGGCTACGGAAAGACCTGTGTCCGAGTAATTTAAAATTAAACTATTGGTAAAAACAATTGAGCATGCCCTAATCGCTTTAAAAAATACGTATAACATGACTATACGGATTTTTTTAAAGTAGTTTAAATACACGCAAGTATTCATTCATAACCTTAGTATACTTTCAATTTTCCGATAATTTTATGTCAAACTTCAATTTGAAAAAGTTTGAAAAATCCAAAAGTGCACGACTCATAATGCTCATATGATCATCATATCATCATTCAGGTCACTCCATAAAGTCCAAGACGTATTTAAGTATAAATATTACATCCTACTTACTTTTAATACGTACTAATATTATTTTTTCTGTGCTTTTAAAATATTGTAAAAAAAATCTCTGATTATTATAATAATCAAGTATGTATGAAATTTGTTTTTCGAATAGCCGCTGCAAACAACCGATACAGTATCCACTCACAACGGCGGTTGACGCCGAACTAACTGAGTGAGGCAGTCTCTATTTACTAAAATGAATTCACACAAGGCTGCTAAAACACCGAAAATTTCGACATGTGGCAGCCGAAAAAAGTTAATTATAACTAAACAAAACAAAATTAAACTGCCATTTACATTCAATAGCTTCCCACATGATAGATGAAGAGTTTTAAAAATAGATTGAGTTGAACAATTGATATTTTCAAAAGTTATCGTGTTTACGAAGCAATACGGACTTGATAAATCCACGCCATAAGCCACTAAAACCCTCTTTTATGTAAAACTAGCAATTAATCAATAAAAAAAAATTATAAGTTCAATAATCATTTATCTTTCTGACAATGTACTTTTTATATCATTTATATGTATAATACGATTGCTAGATACGATTTCATGCGACAAAACGTTGGAATCTTAATTTTTAGACTCTAGCAGAACATACCTGCGCGCTTTGCGCTTAGAGCATGCAAAAGTATTACAAGTTCTACATAGTATGGTGGCGGCAAAACAGAATCCATCGCCCCAATTAATACTGTGGGATGTCGGCAAAGGCTATTAGAAAAGGAAGTAGTCATGGTTTCCGATAGTAGACATGGGTGTCTCAGCGAAATTCCTTGCGTTAACTCAGTAAATCAGGCGCAGTTTACTGCACCGGCTCATTGTGTTAAGGCTGATTTACACAGGGTCAATAAGAGGCGCCAGTGCTGGCAACGAGGACCGACTAGCACTGTTAATGCAGTCAGCAGAGATAGTAACTTCTTGAGGGTGTACGTACGTTATTAAAGTCAGTGGGCAAAAAATGATTCATGGAAACGGCAGAATTTACAATGATTGAAATATTTGTTCAGAAAATGTTCCTATCTATTGCTGAAAGAGTTGACGGAAATGTTAGTAGAAGAGATATTTAAAAATAAACGATTTTGGCTAAGAAAATGGAGGTTCTGCTTTGTTGTTGACGCGACGTCACCCTACACTACAGCACCAACGACTGACCAAGTCCTGACTTGGTACTTTAGACAAAGTCAGTACGGCTGACGCGGGTGGCTGGGGGAGTGGACTGACTTCAAAATATTCAAGTAGAAATATTGAAGTCAGCACTGGCGCGACAGCACTGTACTAATTCCAAATCAATTTACACCATGTCAGAATTTGGACAGCACTGACTTGCCTGTAATTTGGAGTCAGATACTGACCCTGTGTAAATAAGCCATTAACTCGCCATGACGCAACAAATTTTAAGCATCTGTCAACTAGCTATCTGTCAAAATAAAATCGGGTGGCCAGTAAGTAAAATGAAATGTAGAAAATAAAGATAACATACATATTATATACCGTGTATCACTCGTTTTTCATTTCACGAAGTTGTATTTATAAAAATAATATAACATAAGAACATCATAACACCTTTCGTTTGTCAATAAACAAATTTAAAATATTTACTAAAGAAAAATTGTACAAAAATAATTATTATAATATCAATGAATAAATTAATGAAAATAACCCATGCAAAAGGGTAATCGCCACCATGCTGGTTCTATTAAAATTCATTTAAAAAATTTACATACTAAATTATTGAAAAGTGTCTATGTTTAAAAAAATCCTAATGGATTACTTCCTGGTTTTTCCAGGACAGAGGTATTTTCCAAACCAGTGGTAAATAAAAAAATGACTGGTATTATGAATGAATTAAATCATTATTTTGTATATGTTCATCTTAAGACCTATCCGTTGAGAGGCAATATTGAGGTAACTGAGCATAGTGCTTAGGTCCTCCCGCGAATCTGCCATAATTGGATAGCCATCGTAACCCTACTGTACAAACACTTCAGCACTTCGACAGTTAACTTTACCGCCGACAGTTAACCGCTGAAGGGACTGCAGCACCGCTCAAATTTCGACGGAATCAAAGGCTTTCTCATAGACCACATACGCATGACATAGTGGCAAATTGTACTCTTCGGACTTCTGTACAATTTGCCGAAGGGTATGTATGTGGTCTATGGTGCTAAAGCCCTTTCGGAAACCGGCTTGTTCGGGAGGCTGGAAGTCGTCAAGTCTGCGCGCTAGACGATTCGTAATGACTCTCGAAAACAGCACGTAGACGCGGCTCAGAAGGGAAATCGGTCTGTAGTTCTTCAAGAGAGCGTTGTCTCCTTTCTTGAAGAACAAGACCACCGCACTTGTGCTCCACGCCTCCGGTGTAATGCCACCATGGAGGACGTAATTAAAGAGCTTCTGAAGGACTTCAAGTACCGGTCTTCCACCCGCTTTCAGAAGCTCCGCTGTAATTCCATCCCCGCCTGGGGACTTGTCTAATCTCGCCCAGACTGACGTCTGGGATATAATCGGAATAGTGTCGGATAAGACTTGTTATTGAATCGTTACTCACACTTGCGTGTAGCTCCAACGATGATCTGTGCAGCTGCTCATAGAACCTCGCAATCTCACTCAAACACTCACAAGTCCCGGAAACGATGCTGCTTTAGCTTCTGCAGTTAGCTCTTTCTATCAGACAGATCGGGTAAAGACTTTGGAGCCCTGGTTCCGTCCGATCGCTTCTTCAATACGAGCAGTATTAAAGTTGCGTAAGTCCCGTCGCATGCATTTGGAGATCTGTCAGTTCAGTTGTCCGTATGCTGTCAAATCTACTGAAGACTGCAGCTTCATTTCCCATCTAACAACCATGAGATTAAGAGTGTGATCGGAGAGTTATGTATTCTTCTGCGACGGATCTTGCAAAACTTAGATCCGCATGGACAGTTTCCACGAGCTTGTCATTTATATCGTCCACTGTATTGCCTCTGAACCCCTCAATCTCACTCAAAATCTCAGGTGCCCCGGAAACAATGCTGCCACATTCTGTATTCGGCCTTGACAGTTGGCTCTTTCTGGCAGACAGATCTCTGGCAAAGACTTTGGAGCTTTGGTTCCGGTCGATCGCTTCTTCAATACGAGATGTATTGAAGTTGCGTAAGTCCCGCTGCATGCATTTGGAGATCTGTCTGTTCAGTTGCCTGTATGCTGTCAAATCTGTTGAAGAATGTAGCTTCATCTCCCGTCTATCAGCCATGAGATTAAGAGTGTGATCGGAGAGTTTTTGTGTTCTTCTGCGGCGGGTCTTGCAGAACTTAGCTCCGACCGCATGGACAGTTTCCACGAGCTTGTCATTCATATCGTCCACTTCATTGCAATCTTCTAGGCACTGAAAACGGTTTTGTAACTTGAACTGAAATGTTTCGGGACTTTGGATTAGAGCATGAGGAGATATCGTCTAATGAAGTCAATGCTCCATTGACTTCATTAGACGACACCTCTCCAACTTAACGTTTAGGTTCAGTGTGTCTCTAACCATTCGGTGATCGCTACCAGTTTTCCTCGCGATCTCACTGAACAGTTGCCGTCTAGTCGTTATAATGAAGTCAATCTCATTTTATGTCAAACCGTCGGGCCTCGACAAGGTCGCTTCTGGTAGAAAGAGTTCATCATAAAGAGTCCCTCTTTCTCCATGAACTCTCAAGGGCCACCTTTACTTTACTTTTATAAATTATATAAATGGAGTACATATTAATAAATTTATTCTAGAACATAAAATGTAACTAGTCTGTTCGGATAGTTTGTGTAGCGAAATGCCCAAGGGTTGTGATGTTATATTAATACACAAAGTACTAACTCCATATTCACTTTCAACGCATTATAGATAAAGTTCATGTTATCGAGCTATAATGATGTCCCTTAGGATATAAGCACGCTTCAGACATGTTCCATAACTTTATTAATATCAAATCCATAGTAAAGAAATTAACTTTTAATAAAAAGTAAACGTCAACTTCAAATAACTAGATTTTTTTTTATTCTGAAGTTTGTACTAAAAAAAACAGTATAAAAGAACTTCAAAATGTATGATTTTTCTTTCTTATAGAATAAGAGTGACAATCAAGCAACGAGCACACAGTACATGTAGATGTCTATGATGTTGTGACCCATAGATATCTATATCTATTCTCAATTAAAAATCAAAATATAGATACTTTGTCAATACTTAAAAAATGGCCTGTATTATACGTCTTCCAGAGCTATATGTATGACGTCACAAGTGCGTGTAATTTGCGTTCAAGTTTGTTTCTGTATTAGGAACTGGCGGATACCCGGCGTGTGCTACTACGTTAAAAAAGAAATTTTGAAAGGAAATTTCGTTTATTTATTAACTTTTTTATAGAGGGTTTTGGTGTTTTTTTTTTGTTTTAGTGGTCTAAAACCACCTTCGCATTAATGCCTTTGTAATTTTGGGGCTTTGGGCACACCGGTTTGGGGCACATCAGTTGGATGGTTTCAAAGTATATAACGGACATAGGTAGAAACTTTTTTGTGTCTTATAATATATATTGATTGTTATTGCCTTTATGAAATCATGCAGTAATTTAAAATAACGAAACAGCCATCGTTAGTTTTTTTATTATAAATAAATAAAATTACCTAGTGAATGTTTGAGTCTGCAATGGACGTCGTAAACGGAAGAAATCGGCGATAAATTAAAGATAGACTCTTATCCTACGAGCATGTATGGTTGTTAGCATGAGCAACAACTACAACCAAATACGCTCGTAGGTTAAGACTTAATCGAGTAGTAGTATAAGTAGGATGAAGACTTAATCGAGGAGCATGTATTGAAGTAAGCATGATCATGTCGTCTGTTATTAGCTTCATACAATTCAGTAATTGAAATTATTTTAAAACGTCACGAGCGAAATAGATAAGTGCAACTTTATTTCCCTGATCATTAATTAAACCGAACCCTCGCAAGAGAAACGTTGTTTCCTCAGCTCCAATTACAGTCGTTCGTCGTTAGCGACGTGCCAAGACTTTTTAATTGCTGTTGTAATCCCATTCTATTCATAAATATGTTTTATTATAAATGCAGATAACAGTCAAGCACTGGCATATAATAGAAGAAAAAAAAAGATAAAATATTGCAAACGTAGGTTGATTAAACTAATTCTCAGAACCACATTATAAACAGGCCACTACCGAATATAGACTAAAGCTGAGAGGTTTTGCCGCATTTACTACGCTTGGAAGGCAGGTTAGCGATCACAATACCGGATTCTTAGTACAAAATAGTACTCGTAGTATTTAAGGCAGCTCAAAACTCATCGTACGGCGAGATAAAAAACAATACAATAATATGTGGATAAATTATTAAAGAAAAGATCTTAAGAATGTAGCATGATCGATAGATAGGTAATTATTACGGAAGAGAAGATATAGAAATGTGTTTCAAAATTTACTTAAAAATATTTGATTTCCCTCAATCTACATCATATTATAAGCATTAGCTCCATTAATTTGATATTCAACCACATTAACCGTAGAGACGCAATTTAAATTTGTTTTTCCATGTCTGTCCTAACTAACTGTGTAATACTAATATTCTAATTGCGAATCTCACGTCCGTAAAATTAAAACCTAACGTCGACGTTCTTTAAATTATTCATAAAAATATTTATCGTATCGTTCCTTGACATAAAGCAACACGGGCCGTCGACGTTTCCTTGATGAGAATTTGTTATTAATTTCGAAAGTTTTTTTGATAGTGATAACCCCAAATGAAATGACCTTTTTCCTTTTATATCTAACCAACAACGTTTTTTTCTTGCCGTTACGCTTCAGTGTTTTCTTTTTTTTTAATTTAAATTTTAAGAATTAAATGACGACATCGAACGTCTTATATTATACTAGCTGACCAGGCAGACGTTGTTATGCTCTTACCCGACGACCATGTGCTTTCCTAAAAAAAACTCCTGAGATTAGCAATAAAAAAATTGAGGGTCACTTATTGGGATAAAAACTATCCTATCTCTCAAGTTGGACGAAACTGCACAGAGTGTACAAAGTTTCATTGAAATCAGTTCAGTGGTTTAGGAGTTCATCGCGGACAAACAACGTGACACGTAATGTTTATATATAAAGAAAGATTACATATTATACTATAATTTGTAATTTTCAGGTTTTTTCCAAATTATGCGCCCAATGATTTACTATGATGCCTTGAAGATTCTAAGTCAGTGAATCAGTGAGTGAAAAATGAACTGAAGAACTATAACAGGTTAATTTATGCAATTTTAATTCAATAAATTTGTGAATAAGTAATTGTTATATAAGCATAATTTAGAATTTAGAATTTGTCATTAACTAATAATAACTTGACTAAATCGCCACATATCGAATCGTAACCGTTGTAGAAATATGACCACAATTGATCAAGTCATTCAGATGTTACACGATCACTAACAGATGCACATAGATTTTATACAAATTTTTCAGTTTCAGACGTTATACATAATACTTAAAATTTATTTATATTCCGTTTAATACTAATTTAAGTTCAACAAAAATAATTTTGTAGATAAATATTTGATTAATAAGTTCAAAATTAATAATGAATCAAAAATAATAAATAACAAAAATAAATTCATACGAGACATTAATAAATAATAATATATTCAAGAAAAGAGCCTACTCCTTTTTAAAAGGCCGGCAACGCATCTGCAATTCCCCTGGTGTTGCGGTTGTTCATGGGCGGCGGTAGTCACTTACCATCAGGTGAGCCGCATGGTTCAACAGTGGTAGAGCCACGCGGCAGCTTTGCTGTCGCATAGATGGGCCGGCTCGAACCGGGGTGGTACCACGACCTCACAGAAAACCAGCGTGAAGTAGAGATTTACCTCTGCGTTTCGCTTGGTGAGTGCAGGTGGCCGGAGGCCCTTTTTACTGGAAATGAGGCATTCCATCTTAGTCCTCACGGGTGACAACGCATCTACATGTTGAATTGTAATAGAGGATAGATGTAGATGTCTATGGGCCGCAGGAACCACTTACCATCAGGTGGACTGTGTGCTCGTTTGTCACCCTTATCCTATAAAAAAATGCTAGTTTGCCCCCCCCCCCTTCTATAAAAAAAATGTTTTACTTCAATTGCACGTAAAAGTAACGCGCACTATTTTTTTTTATTTCTGTAAGATTAGCGGAAGCGATAGATATGCCAACCAGGTTGGGCGGATTTCAAGTGGTGTCGATTTTTTTGTTTATCAGGCATTTCAATTTTATTACGATGTTTTTCTTTACCAACCAACCAGTACGTGACCAGTACGTGGCTGATTAGCGATGGAAGGTAAAACATAAATTCAGTGCAGTGGTACTATGAAATTCAAAGCGGGCAACACTAACTAAGCTTTTTTTACGTGGTAGAGCCATGCTGCAGCGATATTACTGGTATAGTTGTAGGACGAATGGGTCGGCTCGACCGGGGAAGGACCACGCTCTCACAAAATACCAGCGTAAAATAGCAGCATAACGCTGCTGTGTTTCGTATAGTGAGCGTAGAGAACCGGAGACCCTTTTTTACTGGAAATGAGGCATCTTAGTCCTCACGGGTAATGGAGAATAGATGTGTCTATGGGCCACAGCAACCACTTACCATCAGGTGGACTGTGTGCTCATTTGTCACCCTAATTCTATTAAAAAAAAAGCTTAAAATAGACAGTTTCAAAGACATAAACATGAAAAATAAAGGTAAACGAAAAAATAATTAAGTTTAATTTTAAAGACAAAATTAAATGAAAAACCTTGCTGTCGTAAGGAAAAGCACTCAAGGCCCAACCGGCAAGTCATTTGTAAATAAAAGGCATTGGTAAAATATATGAACGAGTCCCCGTTGAAAAATTAGCATTGCTCCACTCCGTCGTAGCATGAATAATGAATGGATGATTTGTTAGCACTCAGGAAATACTCAAAACCTTTGGAGAATATTCGAGAACGATCTTTTTTAAATTTACTTACTTTCAAATAACTGAACAAAACAGGTTGTTTTTTAGGTAACATCTCTGAACTCCGAAAAACATTTCAAAACATACGTAATATCGGGTATATCGGTAACATTAAGTGAGAAAGTGTTCTGTTTGAGTTTAAATAAGGCATTATAGGTGTAAGCTACTGCGATCTCACATTACAATATTGCGTATTATTGGGTGGATAATCTAGTATTTTAGTTATATGTTATATGTAATCTATGGAAAGGCCTGTTGTTCAACAGTGGACTTTAATACGCTGTAGTGAAGGGATAGATTATTAAAACTATTCAAATATCGACAAGTAACTATAATAATCAGACGAATATACATATTAAATAGCGCCGTATGCATAAAAAATTACAAGTGGTTGCCTAGTGGTCGAAATTCTACCACCATTCATTTAATTTTTAGGTTTGTATATTAAGCAAGCTGTATTTCACTTTCAACTTGCACTGTATATACGTATTATCTATGCTTTCAACTGCACATAAATTTGTAAATCTATTAAAACAATCCCTACACCGTGCTCTGTGCGAAAGTAAGTGGGGAGTCTAGATTATATGAACGTAAAGAATATTTTTTTATTTAATGTATTTGGAACATATATTAATAAATTTTACATTTCTACACTCCTTCTCCATATAAACTTTAAATATTCCAAATCCCACATTCCTGCGTGCGCGCAATATGCTTAAAAGTGGTACAAAGTTTTCTCTTCGCGTATATATATTTAAGCTATTTAAAAACTATAACTATAACTTAAATATTTACATTATATACTATATAATGTAAATATTTAAGCTATTTACATTGTCTATTTACATTGACTGGATTTATTATTTTAAAATTGTTATTTTGTATTGACATTGATTTAATTATTGCAAAAATTTTGGAAACTGATTTTAAATTCATTGATTTGACTGAATATGGCTGTAATTTGCCTGAATAAAAATGATTATTATTATGTTGTATCTCTAAACTTTTCTCATCTGGTTGGGCAATACAAATATATAATTGTAAATAAACATGGTAAACGTACATAAATATCAATAAAATAAAATAAATACATAAAAATACATAAATATACATATAAAAAAACCCCAACAGATGGAAGCCCTCGGCAGGGGAGACCAAACGGCCGAGGGTTAGGGGGAAAGGTAAAGAAACCGGCGGACAAACAAAAACCTTCCGCCTGACGCAGGTCCTCACCGGACACGGTGTGTTCGGGAGGTTCCTGCACCGAATCGGGCGGGAGGAAACGCCCGGGTGCTCCCACTGCGAGGATCAACCGGAGGACACGGTGGAGCACACCGTGGAGGTGTGCCCTGCTTGGGCGGAGCAACGCCGTGTCCTCGTAGCGGCGATAGGCGGCGGCGACCTCTCGCGTCCGGCCCTGGTCGAAGCCATGGTCCGGAGCGAGACGGAATGGGATGCCGTCACCACCTTCTGCGAAGCAGTGATGCTAGCGAAGGAGGTGGCGGAGCGGGAGAAGGAGAGAGCAGCAGCTTTCCTTCCCGGCCGCCGCGGGAGACGCCCCGGGCGTCGGGGGCTACGTCGTGGCCCCCGGCCACCGTAGGCGCGGGCCTGTGGACGGCGAGCAATGGGTAGCTCGCCGTCCGTCCGTTTAACGACGACAGGCCGTGTCGACGGCGCGTTTTGTTCCACGCGCGCCTCAAAGAGCTGTCAGCAGCGTGAAGGGGCTCGCAAGGGCCGACGCCTGCCGGGGCTGCGGGCTGTTCGAAAGAGATACCGCGGCTCCGGAACGTAAGGGCACTGAAGGAACACGGATGGTTTTTAGTCAGTAAAAGTCTGACACTCCCTTCCGCTCCACCCAGAGCGAAAGGCGTCATTAGATGATTTTCCATCCGCAAAAAAAAGGGGAGACCAAACGGCCGAGGGTTAGGGGGAAAGGTAAAGAAACCGGCGGACAATGCGGGCGGTATCGAGGAGCACCGCCTTCTGTATTTGAGCTTGGAGCGGTCCGTCACGGAGTCCCAGTCGCCTCAGATGACCCGAGAGGCTGACTGGAATTAACCCGTTCGCAGAGACGACTACAGGTATAATTTCGGCCAGCAATCCACCCCACATGTCGGTCACCTTGTGAGCCAGGCCCAGATATTTTGTCAGCTTATCTGTTTCGGCTTTCATGAGGTTCTCGTCATAAGGAATATTATTATTATTATTAGAAATCTGGACATGTCGTTATTTTCCAAACTAAACTTAAAAAACCAGCTAACATCCATTTGGTTTCGTTGTTTTCACAAAACATTTTATTAAATCAGCAGATAAAACTTATATATGTATGAAATAAATTATAACCTTGTAACTAAATAAAAGTGACGCAATTGAACTATTTTATTTATAAAACAGTTAATTTTAAATAATGTATGTTATATTTTAGCCTATGAGTATATTTTATATGGTGATTGAATAATCTATCCTTAATTAATTATCTAGAACGTAAATAAATATTTTTAAAATTAATGATACAGAAAACATTCTGCGAAACCTGAGCCCATTCTGAAACAGATATAAATTGGCTAAAATTTAGAAATTATGTAGGTATTAATTTTTGTTATATTTTTATTAATAAAACGAGAGTACCAAATGAGGCATTCCTGAGCCTGACTTGATGGTAAGTAACCTCCGTAACCCATAGATAACCCTTTTGAAAAAAAAACCTAACTAGGATTTTCTCCATTTTTTTTCTGAATGTGTATGCTGTTGGCCCTGCGGCCTTCACAGCTTCATCTGATTAGGCTCGTAAGTGAGGACTTACGAACTATTGAGTGGAACGACTCTGCCGTCGGCGAGGTGGCGCGACGCGCCGCTTCGCCGACTGCAGTCCCGAGGCACCCCGACCCCTGCTTTCGGAGTGAGGCTCCTCGAGCTAAGGGGGGGGGGGGGGGGGCTCAATGCGATTCAAGGGCCCCTCTGAAGGAGGTACGAACCTCGGCTTGAATCACTATCGCAATTTGATTTTCTCCTGTATCATGGGAGCAGTTTATATACATAAGTTCCGTGCGGCATTCGAGCCCGCGACCCTCAGCAAAACAACTCAAAGTTAAGCCCCTGCGCCACAGAACCGTCAAACCTACTACTAACTTCAAACAAACAAGACTACAAATTCGTTGTAGACCCCTCAGGACTAAGATTAACCGTCTCACAGCTTGTTATACTGGCTCTCTTGCCTTTTAAACCAGAACTTAGCCGTGAAAACAAAGTAAAAAAATAATGTTTTTACACAGTCATTCAAATTTTGCTATTTATTTATTTATTTAGAAAACCAACAGCGTATATAGAAAATATTAACATTAATGTAACAAACTAAAAGTATGGCCAATAACAAGTTTCCCTTATATTGCTTGATGGTAGGTGTATTGTTGTTAGAAGAAAAGGAAAGAAGAACAATCTTATAGATAAATTATAAGCAATTCAATGTAATGAAGGTGGTCATAAGTTTACAGATCAGGAGAGATAGTCAGGTAGAATGATATATTACATTACCTTTATATATATATATATATATATATATATATATATATATATATATATATATATATATATATATTGCATACCTTAAGCGAAAGCGCAAGGTAATGTTCTACTATCGCCTAAAAATTAAAATTCCAACATTTTATCGAATAAAATCGTATCTAGCAATCATATTATACATATAAATGATATAAAAAGCACATTGTTAGAAAGATAAATGATTGTTGAACTTATTAATAATTTTTTTAAATCGATTAATTGCTCTTTTTAAATAAAAAAAAGGGTTTTAGTGTCTTATGGTGTGAATTTTTCATGTCCATGTGGCTTGTAAACACTATAACTTTTGAAAATATCAATTGTTTAACACAATCTATTTTTTAATCTCTTCATCTATCATGTGGGAAGCCACTGAATGTAAATGGCAGTGTAATTTTGTTTTGTTTAGCTATAATTAATTTTTTTCGGCTCCAAAATGGCGAAATTTTCGTTGATTTGCTTACCTCGTATACAAATTGTTTCTGTAAATGGGGATCTCAAGCCATAGAGTAGTTTAGTTCACAGAGTACCTTTGTATTAAGTTTAGTTCGGCTTCAGTCGCCGTCGGGAGTGGACATTGTTTCGGTTGTTTTCAGCGGCTCGAAAAGATCGCTGTACAAATACACAATATTCGAATAACCAAATTTCTTAAATACTTGATTATAATAATAATAAGAGATTTTTATATTACAATATTTAAAAGCACAGAATAAATAATAGTAGCTAGTACGTACTAAAAGTAAGTAGTATAATTTTTTTGTCATGAGTGTGTCATTTTCATGCTTTTCGAGGGTGTCGAAACCGATAGGGTTGTCGAAATGTAAATCCAAGATGGCGGCCGCAATAGGTATCAATTTTTTCATCATGGGTGTCATTTTCATGGTTTTCGAGGGTGTTGAAGTCGATAGTGCTGTCGAAATGTAAATCCAAGGTGGAGGCTGCAATAGGTACAAAATTTTTCATCATAGGTGTCATTTTCATGGTTATCGAGGTTGTTGAAGCTGATAGTGCTGTCGAAATGTAAATCCAAGATGGCGGCTGAATTAGGTACCAATTAATTCATCATGGGTGTCATTTTCATGGTTTTCGAGGGTGTTGAATCCGATAGTGCTGTCAAAATGTAAATCCAAGATGGCGGCTGCATAATATATCAATTTTTTCATCTTGGGTGTCATTTTCATGGTTTTCGAGGGTGTTGAAACCGATAGTGCTGTCGAAATGTAAATCCAAGATGGCGGCTGCAATAGGTATCAATTTTTTCATCATGGGTGTCATTTTCATGGTTTTCGAGGGTGTTGAATCCGATAGTGCTGTCAAAATGTAAATCCAAGATGGCGGCTGCAAAATATATCAATTTTTTCATCTTGGGTGTCATTTTCATGGTTTTCGAGGGTGTTGAAACCGATAGTGCTGTCGAAATGTAAATCCAAGATGGCGGCTGCAATAGGTATCAATTTTTTCATCATGGGTGTCATTTTCATGGTTTTCGAGGGTGTTGAATCCGATAGTGCTGTCAAAATGTAAATCCAAGATGGCGGCTGCAAAATATATCAATTTTTTCATCTTGGGTGTCATTTTCATGGTTTTCGAGGGTGTTGAAACCGATAGTGCTGTCGAAATGTAAATCCAAGATGGCGGCTGCAATAGGTATCAATTTTTTCATCATAGGTGTCATTTTCATGGTTTTCGAGGGTGTTGAATCCGATAGTGCTGTCAAAATGTAAATCCAAGATGGCGGCTGCAAATATATCAATTTTTTATTCTTGGGTGTCATTTTCATGGTTTTCGAGGGTGTTGAAACCGATAGTGCTGTCGAAATGTAAATCCAAGATGGCGGCTGCAATAGGTATCAATTTTTTCATCATGGGTGTCATTTTCATGGTTTTCGAGAAAGTTGAAGCCGATAGGGTTGTCGAAATGTAAGTCCAAGGTGGTGGCTGCAATGGGTATCAATTTTTTCATCATGGGTGTCATTTTCATGGGTTTCGAGGGTGTTGAAGCCGATAGTGCTGTCGAAATGTAAATCCAAGATGGCGGCTGAAGTAGGTACCAATTTTTTCACCATGGGTGTCATTTTCATGGTTTTCGAGGGTGTTGAAGCCGGTAGTGCTATCAAAATGTAAATCCAAGATGGCGGCTGCAATAGATATAAATTTTTTCATCATTGGTGTCATTTTCATGGTTTTCGGGGGTGCTGATGCCGATAGTGCTGTCGAAATGTAAATCCAAGGTGGCGGCTGCAATATATATATCAAGTTTTTCATCTTGGGTGTCATTTTCATGGTTTTCGAGGGTGTTGAATCCGATAGTGCTGTCGAAATGTAAATCCAAGATGGCGGCTGAAGTTGGTACCAATTTTTTCATCTCGGGTGTCATTTTCATGGGTTTCAAGAGTGTTGAAGCCGATAGTGGTGTCGAAATGTAAATCCAAGATGACGGCTGCAATAGGTATCAATTTTTTCATCATGGGTGTCATTTTCATGGTTTTCGAGGGTGTTGAAGCCGATAGTGCTGTCGAAATGTATTTAAACTACTTTAATAATTCCGTATAATCATGTTATACGTAATTTTTTTAATGCGCTTAAGGTATGCCCAATTGGATGGAAGGACCCCGCTCTCACAGAAGACACACTTGCTGTGTTTCGTAAGATAAGTAGGTGTAGAAATAGATTTTGTTTATTCAATATAGATCATAAATAATACTTAATAAAAGTCACTCTTTTGTTTATTTATCACTGGTTCGAAAAAAACCTCTGTCCTGGGAAGAACCAGCAAGAAACCCAGCGGGACTTTTTTTTAAATAACAGCTTACAATTATGTATGTTGCACAATTAACAACACAAAACAAATTAGAAATAGCTTGGTAGCGACCACCTTATTCCCAGGGGTTATTATCATTGGGCACGCCACTATAGCGGCGATAAGACCCCTCTTTGAGGAGTGGCTTGAGAGACGCCACGGCGTCCTCACCTTCCGCCTGACGCAGGTCCTCACCGGACACGGTGTGTTCGGGAGGTTCCTGCACCGAATCGGGCGGGAGGAAACGCCCGGGTGCTCCCACTGCGAGGATCGACCGGAGGACACGGTGGAGCACACCGTGGAGGTGTGCCCTGCTTGGGCGGAGCAACGCCGTGTCCTCGTAGCGGCGATAGGCGGCGGCGACCTCTCGCGTCCGGCCCTGGTCGAAGCCATGGTCCGGAGCGAGACGGAATGGGATGCCGTCACCACCTTCTGCGAAGCAGTGATGCTAGCGAAGGAGGTGGCGGAGCGGGAGGAGAGAGCAGCAGCTTTCCTTCCCGGCCGCCGCGGGAGACGCCCCGGGCGTCGGGGGCTACGTCGTGGCCCCCGGCCACCGTAGGCGCGGGCCTGTGGACGGCGAGCAATGGGTAGCTCGCCGTCCGTCCGTCTAACGACGACAGGCCGTGTCGACGGCGTGTTTTGTTCCACGCGCGCCTCAAAGAGCTGTCAGCAGCGTGAAGGGGCCCGCAAGGGCCGATGCCTGCCGGGGCTGCGGGCTGTTCGAAAGAGATACCGCGGCTCCGGAACGTAAGGGCACTGAAGGAACACGGATGGTTTTTAGTCAGTAAAAGTCTGACACTCCCTTCCGCTCTACCCAGAGCGAAAGGCGTCATTTGATGATTTTCCATCCGCAAAAAAAAAGGGGTTATTATCATCCATAAATTCCTTAATATTATAATAACTCTTTTTATACAAACTTAGTTTAAGGTTTTTGAACTTTGAGCAGGTCAAATTTTGTATATTTTCTGGGATTTTGTTGTAAAAGAATGAATTACTGACGGCTCCGTGGCGCAGTGGCTCAGCAATGAGTTGGTGCGCTGGGGATCGCGGGTTCGAATCCCTCACGGAACAAGTATTTGTATGGCCTACGAATAATTTTTCCGGGTCTGGATGTTTGTCATTGTGCAATGTGTGTTTGTAAACTGACTCCACGATACAGGAGAAAATCCTAGTGTGGAGGTAACGTTTTTCTTAAAGAGATTAAACAGAGATTAATTACTGACTCGGTCGAATCGAGTAACTGGTACTACTAGCTTGTCTGTTCCTAGTATTAATAGAATGCATATGACTCATCTTTGTAAAACTACTTTTATTTTTGTGTACGTACATTACATTTTCATAAATGTATTGAGAGGCCAAAGTAAATATATTAATTTCCTTAAATTTTTATCGCAGCGACTCTTTAGGCTTTAAATCATAAATTGCTGTTATGGCTCTCTTCTGTAAAACAAATATAATTTCAGTGTCAATAGCGTGTCCCCGTAGCAAAATACCGTACCACATTATGCTATTATGATATTATTTACGTGGTAGAGCCACGCTGCAGCTATATTACTAGTATAGTTGTAGCATGAATTGGTCGGCTCGACCGGGGAAGGACCACGCTCTCACAGAATACCAGCGTCAAATAGCAGCTTAACACTGCTGTGTTTCGTATGGTGAGTGTAGAGAACCGGAGACCCTTTTTACTGGAAAAGAGGCATTCCATCTTAGTCCTCACGGGTGACAACGCATCTGCATTTTAATTCGCAAACGAGGATAAATGTAGATGTCTATGGGCCACAGCAACCACTTACCATCAGGTGGACTGTGTGCTCGTTTGTCACCCTATCCTATAAAAAAATGCTATGGAAATAGCTGAGGCAAACTAGTGTAGCTGTTTCAACACTGGTAAGATTTCTAATATTTTTATTTTACAGCATATGCTGCAGAACTAATTGATTGCTACTTTTGATATAATATGAGGGCTCCATTGAAGCTTCGCGTTTAGTGTGATTCCAACAAAAATGGTGGTATCGACTAGACTCAGTTCCTTCCAATTTAACATTAGTATTTAAATGTTTGACATTTGGAGTCATGAATTTCATACGTTTCGATTTAGTGCCATTTAAATGCAAATTATTAACATTACACCAATTTCTTGCTTTAGAGTGTAGAAAACCGTAGATTGACGGAGTTACTGGTATCGAGGCGTTCATTCTTCTTCAATTCTATCTTTAGGGGTGGCGGTGAAATAGATGCGCTATTTATTATTCTTAATCGAGGATAGGTGCAAGTCTATGAGCCAACCTTACTTTATAAAATAACAGTTTTACATGAAATATTATTATAAACGCTACTAACTATTATAAACTCAGTTAACTAAAATTTAATTAAGAATATGAAAGGCTATTGAAAACACGACCAATATTTTGCTTTCATACAAATTCATTGATTAAATTTTCTACACGAGCTCTCGACTGCGTCACAGCAGCAGTGTGAGTAATGTTCTATTAATTTATCTGTGTTGGAAAAATTAAATTTTACGTTTTGAATTTGCAAGCGTCAGGCTTACACATAAATTCATTAAAATCCTTCTGATTTACCAGCCTAAAACAGTGCATATGAAGGTTATTTCATTATAACTACTAATTATCTAGTACTTGCATGTTGACTCTATAGCGTAATAAATTTATTTATTTATTTACTTATTTATTTATTTATTTTACCACTTACAACTATCATCACAGGTTATTACCTAATACAATAGTGCAGTTACAAATTAAGAAACTAGAACAAACATAATATAGGTATATTATACATAACTTAAAGATATTTTACAATAAGCGGCCTTTGTGAATTCGTTTAGAGTACAGCTGAACAAATCAGTCTGTTGTGAGACCACGTTAAATTACGTTACGTTTAATTGAGCATTAATGTATAAAATTTGTTTTCTATTGCAAACTTGGCCTGTAATGTAATAACTTGACTGAATGGTAATGTTTTGATATTTTACAAGCCAAAAACTTGTTTTGTACTTGCCCTTTAAACTGTTTTCTCGTATACAACAATCAAGTTACCTGAAAAGAAAAAAAAACACGTCATTAAATACAATTAAATGATTAGTTTTATAATTTGTTTTTCCTCTAATAATGACGAAACTTATAACAGTTTGGGAGCAAGATCATATATTTCTTAAATGTTATAGGTACTTTAAACTGGATTGCATTAGATCATTAACAGACAAACTTCACAAAACACCATATATGTATATCGGCAACATCAGCCCAGTTGTTGACGCCATCTCATAAATAGCAATCGGGGTGTGACAGAAAAAATGGCAAAAAGATTTTTCGTTGGAGGGTCGAAACACTGAGGCATGGTTTTGCTTATTTATATGATACTCTAAAAACCGATGTATACTTTTATTTAAAACGCAACTTCTCAACTAGCGACATCTGGTGAACGAATCATTATTAGCCCTCACGTCCAATTAATGGGCAGCGTACACTTTAGTTTTCATCTTCGTTCTTAAAACTTTTCGATTAAATTATAATTAAAACCGCTATTTTAAAAATCTTTAAAAATAATACATCACTTTTATATAAGAGTTGTTACGTTCATGGGACTTGAATATCAATGTAGCGTGAAGTTACGTATTTGTAAATTAATATTTAAGTAAAAAAAGTTGCCGACAAAAGTAGATACTAACTTAGGAATTGAACGCAATTTTCTCCATACTAATTAAAACTTGGCCATTCACAACGTGCCCGGACAGCTAAACTAAGTAAGTACTTATTTTGGAATCTCTTGGCACATGTACATTTATATGCTTAGAAGACTCCAGCAACAAGCTGTGAATTTTTGTGACGTAACATAAAATAAAAAACAATATTCATGTTAGTTTTTATTGTATTTCATTTAACTTTCAAGACAGTTATATAGCATGAGCTTTCTATAATATTGTAGTGACAAACGAGCTGACTGTCGTTCGCATGGAAAGTGACTTCTGCAGCCCATGGACACTTTTATATTTAGTTGAACGAACTTACAGACCACCTATGGTAAGTATAAGTATACCCGTGTAGTGGCGGTGTAAGAATATCCACTACCCCATATAATCCCGTGGGTGTCATAAATGGCGACAGAGGGAAACAAACAGGAGAGGAGCAGTAGCATCTTCGTAATAACAACTTAAAATAAAATAAACTGCGGTTGCCAACCCGACTGCCAAGAGTAGTAAGTATTTTTTTTATAGGATAAGGGTGACAAACGAGCACACAGTCCACCGGATGGTAAGTGGTTGCTGCGGCCCATAGACATCTACATTACAAATTAAATGCAATAATATCCTCTATTACAAATTAAAATGCAGATGCGTTGTCACCCGTGAGGACTAAGATGGAATGCCTCATTTCCAGTAAAAAGGGCCTCCGGCCACCTGCACTCACCAAGCGAAACGCAGAGGTAAACCTCTACTTCACGCTGGTATTCTGTGAGGTCGTGGTACCACCCCGGTTCGAGCCGGCCCATCCGTGCGACAGCAAAAGCTGCCGCGTGGCTCTACCACTGTTAAAGGTAAATATTATCCCTATGAGACACTATAGGGTAGGCCTATGTTCAGCAGTGGACTTTAATAGGCTGTTACGGTACTTGGCAGCTTATGGGCAACTGCAACCAACTTAAAATATGGAGAGCCACAGATACGTTATACCTTATACCACAGAATACCAGCACTTATCTCACAGAATACCAGCGTAAAATGGCAGCTTAATGCAGCTGGGTTTCGTACGGTGAGTGTACAGAACTGGGGGCCATTTTTACTGGAAAAGAGGCATTCCATCTTAGTCGTCACAGGTGACAACGCATCTGCATTTTAATTCGCAAACGAAGATAGATGTAAATGTCTATCTGCCACAGCAACCACTTACCATCAGGTGGAACGTGTGCTCGTATGTAACCCTTATTATATAAAAATAAAGTATTAAGATGCAATGCGCCACATACCTGCTCACTAAACCCTTCTGGGCGGAACACAACAGTGCCCACACTGATGGTTAACGGCAGAATAAAAGAAGAGGGTGGTACCTACCTAGACGGATTCCTGGACAAAATAGGAGTCCTATCATCTACTAAAACCATGGACACTTGAATTAAAATAAAATGCACAAACTATATGTTGGCTATCACCATTTAAACTGAAAGAATATCCACTACCCCATATAATAGGTATCATATGAGGCGAAAGAGGGAAACTTCAACAGTAGATGAGCAACAGCATTCCTGATAACAACTCTAAATAACAAAAACTTCGGTTGCCAACCCGCTTACCAAGCGTGGCAAGTATGGCAAAATCCTCTCTATTAAGCCTACGTTCAGCAGTGGACTTTTATAGGCTGCAAAGGATAAACGGATGCACATGAAGTAAACATAAGTAGTCATTGCAATCACCTCTATCGTTCAAAAGATCGGTCGACGCCGATTGTAAAATCAATTTGCTGTGTATAAAAACCGTCTCAGGCAACCACGCAAGCGATCTGTTTGAATAGGTATTGTAATGGCGTCTCAATTGTATTACATAAAAACAACTCGCCCTGTTGAACGGTCCTCACTTCTTAGTACGATTATGGTCAATTGGTTCCTTTGAAAATACAATTATACATTTACGCTCAGAAAAAAATCTTGCAAACAATTTGATGAATTAATAATTTGTAAATATAATGTAATTTGTGTAAATGATTTTGTAAAAATTTCGATATTTTTTATAGTATACTTATACTATACTATACTTTAATGTACTATACATTGTATGTACTGTAATGTATACTATACACTGGTCTCCTTTCAAGTGGTAGAGAGAACACCATCGAAGAATCGATTTTTAAAGAATAAGGGTTATACTAGGGCACGGTAGGTAAAATGCGAGCACACAGTCTACCTGTTGGTAAGTGGATGCTGTGGGCTTATACATCACATTTATCCTCAATTAAAAAACAAAACGTAGATGCGTTATCGCCACTGATTTCTCTATACACATAATACGAAACACAGCAGCATTACGCTTCTATTTAACGTCGTATTCTGTGAGAGTGGTCCCTTCCCCGTCAGCTCGACGTATTCATACCCGCAATATGAATGAGGTAAAATTGGTTGTCGACTACCCAATTTCAATATTTTAAAAATATTTATAATTCACCGGATCACTTCCAAACGTACACTTCACCGTAACTCACGTGGTAAATTAACCTCTCAAATTCACTGCTGATCAAAAGTCCACAGCTAAACATATGTCTTCAATAAGCAATGCGCTTCCAATCTCTCTTTCATGTTTATTTTGCGTTTCAATTTTCAGTGCGTCTTGCGTCAAGCGCTGTGCCATAAGACGCATGCAGCTTATTATTTAAGTGCAGGGAAAAAACGCAAGAAAAAGAGAATCTGGATGAAATATTATTTGAAGAAACGGAAAAATATAATATTGAAAGAATTAGAGCTAAACAATCACATTATTTTAAATTTCACACGAATGACTAAAGCCACTTTGTACAAGCTTTTGTAAATAGTGGAACCAAAAATTACGAAACATAACCACTCATATTTAATTTTGTCTTCTGCCATTTTGTTTACTAAAATGAACGAAATGTTGCATTCGAACCCATCGGTGACGATCAGCGTTCGCTAAAGGCATGCGTTGTTGTCGAACTAGTTTTAGCGCATGCGCTATTGAAACGCGCTATGGTTGCTCAGGTATGCGTTTGAGGAAGACGCAAGATGAACAGGAAAACGCACTGGTGTAAACATAGCTATATAGATTGCCTCATAGGCGGGGTATTTGCCATTGTTGCCACACTTGGGAGGCGGGTTCAAAACAGCCGCTTTTTATTATTTTGAGTTTGTTATCAGGAAGACATTGCTATCCGTCTCCTGTTTAATTAACAAATTGAATATGCCGGCGCGGGGTACTTCAGATTCTTGAGCTACTGAGGCCCTAGTTACCGCTGCCTTACCAAGAATCGCTATATTAATTTTGAATGTTTCCCTTTCGATATAAAATGATAATATATCTTCAGTTTCTTGTGATAACCAATATCATGTTCATTAAAATATCTTCTTACAATATTCCCTCAGGCTCTCTTTCGAATATTCAAATAATTAAATTAATTAGGTGACTCTCCTAAACTCATCTTCATAACTGAAACGATAACGTACGTAATGGCTTCTGGTAAACACCTGTGTTAGAGAAAATCGTTGAAATCGGTTGAAATATTATAGTGATAAAACAAATTGCAGTTTCCAGTCGGCATGTACTTTCATTGCTTCAATGTCTGTCTGTGACACAATGGCGCTATATTAGATATAGCTGAGTGAGTGCCTCCACGCATCACTTGCGAAAGTAAATGGATTAGTTTTAGAATTATTCAGTACTTACTAGAGAGGAATAAAGCTTTTGTTATTTCGTGCATTTTAACCTATTTTTTGTCGGAATATTTTTTATGCATATTTAGCGATAACTCTTTACCACTATTTCAACGATTAACAAGGGAGGTAACTTAGGGCTAGTCTCATATAAATTTGCTCAAGATCTGATGATTGGATATATGAGCGATTAATTATTTACCACGTCAACCGTTTTCGATGATTATATTGCTTCGAAGTCGGGTTTTACTTTTTACTAAAAGTTTAATTACATCGAATGAATTTAAATTTCTTTAAGTATTTCTTTTAAATATAGAATGAATATTTATCCGTTACTTTAATAAGTGGTATAGTCACAGGACAGAAACATAGAAGGCAACTTTGTAAGATTTGCCCATATTCTTCTTAATTCTATTTTTGTACGTGCAGCTATATTAGTAGTATAGTTGTAGCACGAATGGGTCGGCTCGACAGGGGATGGACCATGCTCTCACAGAATACCAACGTAAAATGGCAGCTTGACACTGCTGTGTTTCGTATGTTGAGTGTAGAGAACCAGAGACCCATTTTACTGGAAAAGAGGCATTCCATCTTAGTCCTCACGGGTGACGACGCATCTGCATTTTGATTCCTTATTGAGGATAGACGTCGATGTCTATGGGCCACAGCAACCACTTACCATCAGGTGGACTGAGAGCTCGTTTGTCAACGTATCCTTTAAAAAAAAATTCGCTACGCTAGGCTGGCGGATTTCTAAACACAGGGCCACTAAACACTAGCGCCGGTAAAGGTCCACCGCATTACTAGTCTGTGGAATTTGGTAATGGCATTTTCAAATGAATATACCATCATTTGCCGTGGTAGCTCAGATGGTTAGCTTTTTGAGCAACCCGGGTTCGATCCCCGCCGGCACCAATGAAATTGTTAATTGCAATTTTAAGTGATGATTTACCACGTGTTCGGCGGTGAAGGAAAACATCGTGAGGAAATCTGCATGTCTGAGAAATAAGAAAAAAATATTTCCAAGACATGTGAAGTTCGACAACACGCATTGGGACAACGCGGCGGACTCTTTCCTTGCCCTAAATCCCCCTAAGAATTGAAAGAAAACCTGTGCCCGGCAGTGGGACGGTATATAGGCTGTAACTTTATACCATCATGTGTTAGTTGCTGGAGTTACATTTAGTAAACAGTAGGGTACACATCGAGCTGATGGGATTGGCTTTTCGAAAAACGTAGGACGAATTTATTTATTTTTTAGATTTATTTGCACACCGTTTACAAAAAGGCGGACTTAATGCCTTATCAGACAGCTAAACAAGGTATTTTATTACTTGTTTTGGAATATCTTGTAAAGGAGACTCCGGCAACAAGCTGTGAATATTCTTGTTTTAACACAAAAAAAATACAAGTGTCATTTTACTTTTCATTCCATTTAAGTAAGCTTCCAAGAAGTTATATGACTAGATAAAGACAAACAAGCTGACAGACTGCAAGGAAATAAACTTCTGCAGCCCGTGTACACTTTTATATAAAATTGAAGTGGCCAAAGAAATTACAGACCACCCGATGGTAAGTGGCAACTTGACAGCCTATCAAAGACGGCTACAGATGCGTTGTACTTTTGAGGACTAATATGAATTGCGATGACTCTCTAAACCATCTCAAACCACCAGCCGGAACACAACAGTGCACCCACTTGTGCTTGAAGGCATAAATAGAGAAGAGCGTTATGGAACTTAGTCTATCTGATGGTAAGTGGCTCATGAACACCTGCAACACACTTCACAGTAACGAAGAATGCCTCGTTTCCAGTAAAAAGGGACCCCGGTTCTCAACGCTACAACCTTGCGCGTCCCATATTTTAAATATTAATTAATGTTTGAAAGTTTTAATAATTCATATGTTAGCTAATCTATACAAATACATAAAATCTGTTTATAATGTCAAAATAACAGCTTTTACTAAATGAATATGAAAGTATATACGGTGCTTATAATAAAAAACAATTTTTAAAATTTTTGTCTGTCCGTCTCTCTTTCTGTTTGTTCCGGCTAATCTACGAAACGACTTGTCCAGTTTTGATGGAATTTTCACTGACAGATAGCTGATGTTATAAGGAGTAACTTAGGCTACTTTTATTTTAGAAAAAGAATTAGGGTTCCGCACAAAAAGTTAAAATCCATGAAATCCAATCGTAATAAATTACGCGCGGGCGAAGTCGCGGGGAATAGGTAGTTTTAAATATTGATCAATGTTTGAAAGTCTTAATAATCAATATGTTGGCTAATCTATAAAAATAAATAAAATTGGAGTGTCTGTTTGTAATGTCAAAATAACAGCTTTTTACTAAATGCATATGAAAGTATATAGAGTACTCATACAAATTTTAAAATTTTTGTCTTTCTGTTTGTTCCGGCTAATCTACGAAACAGCTTGACCAGTTTTGTTGAACTTTTCACTGGCAGATACCTGATGTTATAAGGAGTAACTTAGGCTACTTTTATTTCAGAAAAACAATTAGGGTTCCGCAAAAAAAATTAAAACCTAAGAAATCCAATCGTAATAAATTCCACGCGGACGAAGTCGCGGAGAAGAGCTAGTTATATATTAAATTTTCTTCACTAGTTTCCATCGCCGAGTTATTTTTAAAGCAAGATAATCCCAGTAATGCGGGTGTAGTGCTTTCGTACTCTCTCTGATAAGTCCGTAGTCGTACCACGAGTGGAATTAAATGAACACAGTCTCAAAGAGATTTACACGTGCTATGATTCTATCTCTGTGCCCGCATCGCTTTATGTGCGACTGTATGTTAAAGTTGCCTCTAGTTCAGTTTTCTTAATCATGAAATAGTGAAATGCATTAATTTTATAGTGCCGCGTAATGGCGGCGTAAGAAAATCAATCAATTTTATAATCAATTTTAGACTATGCTGATATATTTTTTTTTTTATTAAAAAAACGTTACCCCCACACTAGGATGTTTTCCTGTATCGTGGAGGCAGTTTACAAACACAAATTGCACAAGAACAAACATCCAGACTCGGAACAATTATTTGTAGACCATACAAATACTTGTTCCGTGCGGGATTCGAACCCGCGCCCCCCAGCGCAGGAACTCATTGCTAAGCCACTGCGCCACGGAGCCGTCACTATATGTTACACTGATATTACCACGGAGCAATTAAACAAGCTTGAGCGTCTTCAAAATCTTTCCATTCCAATTTCGAAATCAACTCAAGTGGCTCCCAATTCCTTCGCCGGAATGTCCATTTACTTTCTTTACTTTTTTGTATTCTGTTTGATCCGAAATCTCCAAGGTACCTTAAGGAACAATTTCACTATCGATATGAATTTCATGATCGTAGTTTGCGTTCAGTGTATAGCTTGGCTTTGAATACTCCTTGCAGCGTAACTTCTTTTTATAATAAGTCATCTACTTCACAAGCAACCAGACTCTGGAATTCATTACCACTTAACATCCAGCAAGCGCAATCTTTACATGCTTTTAAAAAACAACTGAAGGAGTATTATTTGAATTTCCCGTCATAATTATAAATTATATGCATTTCCTCTTTTTATTAATACTTGTTTTTTTTTCTCTCTCTAAATATATATAAAAATGTATGTATGTGTGTATATATATGTATGTATATATGTATATATTTATTTTATGTTTATTAATTTTATAATATTATATATTATATAATTCATATATTTATATGAATCTTGTTTAATTATAAGTTTTTGTCCTCAGTTTTTATTTTATATTGCACGTTGCACCTATCCGTCAAAATATATTATTGTCCCTTTTACGTTCGGTTTGTCAGGTAGAAATCGCTTAAAGCGATATGACCACCGTTTGTAGTTCCTAAGTTTTCCGCAATTGTAACACTTTGTATAAATGCAATAAAGAGTTATCTATCTATCTATCACGCTATTTCTACCTGTGGTTGTCTTAACAGGTGACTATGGACAGTGGCAGAAAAATATTTTAGGTTTCCGATAGATGGCGTTGTAATCATCTCGTATACGTGTAAAATACACAGACCGTCGACACAGTATAAATATGAACAGTATGGAAACTAAGCCTAGTTGAGGACATAATTACCTACGCTCCATTGAAGCAATAGGGTTGTAACTTTTAATGTTTTAGATATTGCTTTTTTTATATATTTGTTCTGTAGTGATCAATCAATCGAATTTAAATAACTAGCTTACAAATACAATTTAAATAGGTAATCGGGTAATCTCAGCAAAAAACGATAGTTCAAAAAGGTAAAACAATTTAATATTAACACAACAACTTGTAGAACTATAGATCTTTAATTTTGTCATTACGGCGTAACCTTTTACAAGTTTCGGCGGGAGCGTACGCGAGCCGCGGTTGGAAGAAAACGTACCTTTATTTTTCATTATTACAAATTATTTACAGAAAAATATTTTCGTCTGCTACGACAAGTTCGGAATTCTTTATTATTGAATTTAATTGTGTAAAAAATTATCATTCTAATGAACAGGTTTTTATAAAAAAAACAGTTGCGAAACAAGGACAGGGCACTATGAAACCGATTTTGTTTATTTTTTGTAAATTAGATCAGCTACTTTGCAGTTTATGTGTTCTTTTTTAAAGCAACAACGTAAAATCGGTTTTGTAGGCTATTCTCCTACATTTATAAAATTATATATTTATAACATTTATAATTTTTAGCATCATACCATTATATTTATTTATTAATATTAAACAGTACTAATTTTATATCTATAATATTTATATAAAGTATTATGTATATCTATTTATACATTAATTTTATATTAACACAATACATTATTACACTCAGCCAGCGAGCCGTCGTGACGTATATCGCAAATGGAAACAAGCATACCGAGACCGGTTCCTTTGTTTTCGCCACCTCGATGGACTCATGCGCAGCGTCCGAGTTTTACGGATCTCCCGCCAGTCGGAACCTGCTCCTGACGCGAAGTGCATGTCGCTCGATGCTAACCGCTTTGGAATTGCCCGCTTACGTATTATTGTTTTTACTGTTAAATTATTACTGTGAACTTTCTCTGTTTCTTCTCTGTACTGTATACTTTCTTGCTAACTATTTGTGCTTGTGCTATATACTCCTTCTGTATATATATGGTGTTGCGTTGAAATTCGAAGTAAATACCAAAAGACTGTGAATAACATTTTATTTCACCTACGCAACCCACATTGGTGACCCCGCTTTGAATACCAAAATAATGGATCGCAGGGATAAATTCGAAGATGCAAGCAGCGGCAGCCACACCCAACAACTTAAACAGGGGGTAAGCGGAGAGCGCGCTTCCACTGACGCCTCCGACACGTCATCCGAAGTTTTTAAGGTAGGAGTGCGTGTACCACCTTTTTGGCCGGAAGAACCAGAAATATGGTTTGCACAAGTTGAGGGCCAATTTGCTATCTCTGGTATCACGAGCGATTTTACAAAATTTAGTTACGTTATCGGCCAGCTAGACCATCAATTTTCCAAAGAGGTCAAAGACATTATTATCAACCCACCAGCCAGTGATAAATATATAAAGCTTAAAACAGAGCTCATAAAGCGTTTGAGTACCTCACACGAAAAGAAGGTGAAGCAACTTCTTATGCACGAGGAACTGGGTGACAGGAAGCCTTCACAGTTCTTGCGACACCTCCAGAGCCTAGCAGGACCCCAAGTACCCGACGATTTCCTGCAGACTATCTGGACCAGCCGTTTGCCGAGGAGCATCCAGACCGTGCTAGCCGCGCAACCCAGCGCGTCATTGGAAGTGCTGGCAGATTTAGCAGACCGGATACAGGACATTGTACCGTCTTCACCGCAAGTCGCCTCTACGTGCCCGGCAAGTACATCCACACCTGGTCCCAGCTGCGACGCCTTAACAAGGGAAGTTGCCGAAATTCGTAAGCAACTGCAAAGACTGTCAACTCAGGTAAATAGGAGGCCCCGTTCCAGGAGCAGACACCACCAGCGTGGGCGTTCTTCATCAAGATCGCAGTCTCGATATAAAAAATTCCCACTTTGCTGGTATCACGCCAAATATGGTGGCCGCGCACATAAATGCCTGCCACCGTGTGATTTTAAGGCGGGAAACTTACAGGACGGTCATTAATGGCGACTGACGACTGTCCTAACACTACTGGTCGCCTATTCGTCACGGACCGCACCTCAAAAACACAATTTTTGGTCGATACAGGAAGCGACCTCTGTGTTTTTCCAAGGTCCTTAATTCGTGATCGTCGTGCAGCCACCAATTACGAACTCTGTGCAGCCAACGGGAGTACCATAAAGACTTACGGCTATGCCCACCTTACCCTAGATCTTGGACTGCGACGTAGTTTTAAGTGGCGTTTTGTGGTAGCTGATGTTACGAAAGCTATAATTGGTGTTGACTTCTTATCTTTTTATAACCTAATTGTTGATTGTCGAAACCAAAGATTAATAGATAGTACTACTACTTTAGTTACTAATGTATCTTTAATTTCTTGTCCAGATTCTGTTTCTGTGAAGGTTTCGACTGGCAGCTCGCGGTATCACAAAATTTTGGGTGAGTTTCCTGAAATCACGCGACCCGCTCGTACACAACACACGATAACACACAACACTATACACCACATTCGCACGACACCAGGCCCACCAGTAACTTCTTCTCCAAGACGCTTAGCACCCAATAAGCTCAAAATTGCTCGACAAGAATTCGAATCCATGTTAGCCAATGGTACAGCTAGGCCTTCAGAAAGCTCATGGTCATCGCCTCTTCATTTCGCACCGAAAAAAGACAACGGTTGGCGCCCATGCGGGGATTATAGAATGCTCAACGCTCGCACGATCCCTGACAGGTATCCAATCAGACATATACACGACTTTACCCATAGTATAGCTGGTTGTAAGGTCTTCAGCACTATCGATCTGGTTAAGGCTTATAACCAAATACCTGTCAGTGAGTGCGATATCCCGAAAACTGCAATTACCACACCGTTTGGACTTTATGAGTTCCCTTACATGTCGTTCGGTTTGTGCAACTCAGCGCAAACCTTCCAACGATTCGTAGATGAGATGACCAGGGGCTTAGAATTTTGTTACTGTTACCTTGACGACTTTCTAATATTTTCACGAAACGAAGAGGAACACGAGAAACATCTTCGCGAAGTATTTAGCAGACTCAAGAGATATGGGATGCTTATAAACACCTCTAAGTGTATTTTTAGTGTTGATGAAGTCATTTTCCTTGGTTGCCGTATTTCGGAAAGTGGCACTAAGCCCCTTGCAGAAAAGGTACAGGTCATTCTGGATTACCCACAACCCAAGGAGGTACGTCAGTTGAGGAGATTTTTGGGTATCATTAATTTTTATAGGCGATTTCTACCCAATGCCGCCCAAACACAAGCGCCTCTTAACAACCTCCTGACTGGTGCTGTCAAAGGTCGCCAACCAATAACTTTGACAGATAAAGAAATCAAAGCTTTTGAAGACTGCAAACGTAGTCTGTCTAATGCAGCTTTATTAGCCCATCCAGACTGCGAAGCCAAATTGGCATTAGTAACAGATGCGTCGGACGTAGCTATAGGTGCCGTACTTCAGCAGCTGAAAGGCGGAGCATGGCAACCACTTGCGGTCTTTTCGCGTAAGTTAAGCCCAACTCAGCAGAGGTATTCCCCATATGACAGAGAGTTATTAGCTATATATGAAGCTATTAAATACTTTCGTCATATGGTGGAGGCGAGACACTTTACCATCTATACTGACCATAAACCGATCAGTTTTGCATTCCATAAAAGGAAAGACAACTGCTCGCCTCGTCAGTATAGACAGTTAGACTTCATAGCCCAGTTCACAACCGACTTAAGGCATATATCTGGCAAAGATAACATTGTTGCCGACACCTTAAGTCGCATTGAGGAACTGGAAGCGCCCGTCGATCTCGCCACCTTAGCCGAGTCCCAAGCCAATGACGTAGAACTTGCCCAGCTTATAAAAACTGGTTCGTCGTCACTCCGTTTTGAACAGTACAATATTCCTGGTTGCAGTACTACATTGTACTGTGACATAAGTACACCAATCCGTAGACCATTTGTGCCCAACACCTTCGCAAACAAGTCTTTGACAGTCTTCATTCCCTGAGCCATCCTGGAGCAAATGCCACTGCTCAAATGGTAGCAGAACGCTACGTTTGGCCAGGTATGAGGAAGGACTGTCGAGACTGGGCTAAAACTTGTATTGCCTGTCAGCGTTCCAAGGTAAGCCGACACGTATCCTCACCTTGGGGTACTTTCGCCTTACCTCGCACGCGTTTTAGACACGTCCATATAGACCTCATTGGTCCACTTCCATGGTCAAAAGGCTACCGCTACTGCCTCACCGCAATCGACCGTTTTACGCGATGGCCTGAGGTAGTACCAATAGCCGACATTACAGCCGAAACTGTTGCACAAGCTTTGCTATTCCATTGGATCGCTCGCTATGGTTGTCCTGAGGAAATTGTCACAGACCGAAGACGACAATTTGAATCAGCCCTGTTTCAACATCTATCAAAAACTGCTGGCTTTCAACATAAGCGCACAACAGCTTATCATCCTGCGTCCAATGGAATAGTCGAACGATTTCATCGACAGTTAAAAGCCGCTATTATGTGTCATGCTGACAGTGGTTGGACTGAATCACTGTCATGGGTCCTACTTGGCATACGCAGTGCTTTTAAGGCTGATCTGCAAACGTCTTCCGCAGAACTCGTATACGGCGAGCCTCTTCGATTACCTGGAGAATTCTTTGAACCTAGTACAGATGGCCCTGTGGACATCACTGAGTTCACTGCACGACTCCGTAATATCACCAAGACCTTGCAACCGGTACCAACAACTCGGCACAACACCGAGAAGACATTTGTTTTTAAAGATCTAAATTCTTGCGACTATGTTTTTCTTCGCGAAGGTGCTTTGCGAAGTTCTTTACAACCTGCTTACACCGGTCCACATAAAGTCCTCACACGCGGTAACAAAGTGTTTAAGCTTCTGGTCAAGGGTAAAGAAGTCACTGTATCGATAGACCGACTCAAACCGGCCTACATACTCGCAGACAAATACACTCTACACACACCACATAACCCAATCATTCCCACACCAACTCCACACATAGAAACACAACGCGTAACACGCTCTGGACGCCGAGTTCGGTTTCCAGACTATTATCGCCCATAGGATGGTCTCTGGGGGGGAGTGATGTAGGCTATTCTCCTACATTTATAAAATTATATATTTATAACATTTATAATTTTTAGCATCATACCATTATATTTATTTATTAATATTAAACAGTACTAATTTTATATCTATAATATTTATATAAAGTATTATGTATATCTATTTATACATTAATTTTATATTAACACAATACATTATTACACTCAGCCAGCGAGCCGTCGTGACGTATATCGCAAATGGAAACAAGCATACCGAGACCGGTTCCTTTGTTTTCGCCACCTCGATGGACTCATGCGCAGCGTCCGAGTTTTACGGATCTCCCGCCAGTCGGAACCTGCTCCTGACGCGAAGTGCATGTCGCTCGATGCTAACCGCTTTGGAATTGCCCGCTTACGTATTATTGTTTTTACTGTTAAATTATTACTGTGAACTTTCTCTGTTTCTTCTCTGTACTGTATACTTTCTTGCTAACTATTTGTGCTTGTGCTATATACTCCTTCTGTATATATATGGTGTTGCGTTGAAATTCGAAGTAAATACCAAAAGACTGTGAATAACATTTTATTTCACCTACGCAACCCACAGTTTCAACATCCTCAAAAACCCTGAAAATGACCTTTATTAATACCTATTGCAGCCGTCATCTTGGATTTACATTTCAACAGCACTATCGGCTTCCACATACTCAAAAACTATGGAAATGACACCCATGACGAAAAAATTGATACCTGTTGCAGCCGCGATCTTGGATTTACATTTCGACAGCACTATTGGCTTCAACACCCTCGAAAACCATGAAAATAACATCCATGTTTTTTTATTAGTACCTATGAGGAAAAAATTGATACCTATTGCAGCCGCCATCTTGGATTTATATTTCGACGGCACTATCGGCTTCAACACCCTCGAAAACCATGAAAATGACACCCTTGTTTTTTATTAGTGATCGATGCACCCATGACGAAAAAATTGATACCTATTGCAGCCGACATGTTGGATTTACATTTTGCCAGCACTGAACTTCAATGAGGCTTCAACACTCGAAAATCATGAAAATGACACCCATGACGAAAAAAATGATACCTATTGCAGCCGCCATCTTGGATTTACATTTCGACAGCACCATCGGCTTCATCACCCTCGAAACCCATGAAAATGGCACCCATGACCAAAAAAATGATACCTACTGCAGCCGCCATCTTGGATTTACTTTTTGTTACCACTATTGTACTATCAGCTTTAAATAGCCTCAAAACCGCTGCATTCTGGATTTACAAATAAGTTCACGAATTCATTATGATCGATCACACGGACTTATAATTCGGTAACGATTATAACAATGACAATAAAAATCATTCTTACATTTCAAAATCAGCAGGAAGCTTAAAATACGATAGCTCCGGTTTAGATGTCCGGATGAAGCCGAGTTCAAACAGCAGTATACTACGCAATACGTTCGTGGCATTTTTAAAGTCTTGAGGCGGCACTCGCTACTGAGAGCACCGTGACGAGCGTTTGTAGGTAGTTTCCATACTGTTCCTACTATATATTTACTGTGCCGTCGACGGCCACCAGTGTCAAAGTATTGAAACCGCCCGCCAAGTATGGCGATTAAGGTTGCGTGTTCCAGTTTTTGTCCGTTTTAAAATTGGTTTTTGACTGCCACATTATTACATTTTGAATCTGAAAAATATATATTTAGATACATTCTTTCTCCTTACGATGTACCCGGTCAATACACGATACAATACAATTTTCTCGATACAAAATATTACCGAACTACGTTCGATTTGCAGTTTATTTACAATCCAAAATTCATTTTAAACAATTACTAATATCTATTCCTTTTGTTCTATAAAAAATATCAATTTATAAGTAATTTATTTTGAAATCAAATCCAAACGATCGTATTTTTTTCATTACGATTATTAAAAAAAATATCGATTTTTCAAGTGATTTTCGATCCTCACGTCGCTTGCCAGTATCTCTCCGCTAGGAGTTAAGTATTCTGTGCCACTGTGCCAGTATCCCACGGAACCTTGACGAGGTAAGACCTGCGCCAAATTTTTGCGCGCGCTCTATTCTTCTGTTACGTAAATAATATTTAGGAAATCAGGTAAGTAGTTTGTGCCGATGATGAATTATTAAAATATAATAACTTATTTAGTTCAACACAGACACTCTTTATTTGCACTCATTATTTTCTCTACTTACCCCAAAGGTATTAAATTCGCCTTTATGTACATCTCACGCAAATAAAGTTTAAATGTATTTCAAAAATGCATGGAGGTCAATTGTTAAAAATAAAAAGAGTGTGAAAGCGGAAGTCAACTTGCTCTTTTGATAACTAACTTTCTATTGCTCTAACGAGTAAGGGTTCCCTGATCTATCTTCACTTCTATTTATTTGCTTTCATCTTCTACCCTACATCCCCGACATATTTAATTAAATATATCTGTATTTAGGACCGCAACCTTACATGGTTACGGATTGTATCAGACAGATTAAACATTTGGGTTTTTCTTTGAAAATTGGATAACATGTACAGTTAATTTGATTTCAATATTTACTAAATAGGAGAGTTATATACACACACAAACATTCACGCCTGTCACCAACCCAGAGCGGTAGGCAGATACTACGGACTTCCATTTGGCGCGATCCTGACACACCTCTCTTGCCTCCTTTACATCCATATATCTACGCATACACGCTCGTCGGTTAAGGGTACTCTTAATCTGGCCTATTTTCAATATATTGCCACTCGGTCGATAAAACTTCGTCTAGGGCGTCCCCTTGTCTGCCTCGTTGGTCTAGTGGTTGTAATAGAGCGACTGCTGATCATGAAGTCCCGGGTTGGAATCCCGGGTCGGGCCAAAAAATCAGTTATTGAGTTATTCTATCAAGAAATTCTTAGTAGCTGCCCGGAGTCGGGAAGTCGTGCCTCGGAAAGCACGTAAAGCCGTTGGTCCTGCGCCTCCGGTCGTGTCGGTTTACCGTCCCATCGGGCTATGAGAGTGAGGGAATAAAGAGTGCACCTGTGCTTGCGCATACACTTGGGCACTATAATCCTGTTCTGCGCCGATGGCTAGTCTTCGTTGAGACTGGCCGCCGTGGCCGAAATTCGGTCTGGAGGACATTATTATTATAGGGCCGTCCCTTCACGACTCTGCCGTTCACTTCTGCAACATAAATTTGCTTTGTCACTCTTTCCTCGTTCATTCTTTCTACGTGACCAAACCATCGAAGCATTCCTTTCTCATTCCTGGTCACAATATTATCTTGCAAACCACACTTTTCTCTCATCACACTATTTATCAACCTGTCTTTCAGATTCAGACGTAGCATACTACTCCGTAATGTCCGCATTTCTACAGCATTTATTCTACTCTCATGCTTCTACTGCCAGACCCAACTTTCATTACCATACATTAAAGTAGGAACTAACACAGCATTATGAATTGTCATACGTGCCTTTTTTGACACATTATATATATATACTAGCTGGCCAGGCAGACGTTGTTCTGCCCTCTCCAATGACCCTTTGTCCTATAAAAATCCTTAAATCGTAAGACCAAATTGCACACAGTGTGCAAAACTTCTTTGAAATCAGTTCAGTAGTTTAGGAGTTAATCGCGGAAAAACAATGTTTATATATATATATATATATATATATATATATATATATATATTTACGCGTCGGTGACTACATGTTTCATGGCAAACTTTCGTAATTATTTAAACTTGATATAAGCGGATAATTTGTTTAATTTTGTATAACAGCAACAAATCAATAAAAATAGCAATTTCTAAAAAGCAGAGCCATTTAGTTTTCAGTATTTTAGTAATACACACAGTTTTTTACTGCTTAGGAAAGTTCCTATAAAAGAAAAAGCAATATCGTCTTAAACAAAAGAAAGCAATATACGGCTCTCATAAAAATCGATGTTTATATTTAGAGACAAAATACAATATTCAATTTTATTTTCTTAGAATATTTTGTTTTCTAAGTAGATAATAGCGAAGTATATGAATTTAATATTCTTAAGCAAAGCTGTTTTAAAGGAAAAAATAACTTTATATTAAAATAAAAGCCGACTTCAAAGCATTAACAATATTAAATAGCCCATTCTATGGATAACTATTCGCTTAGTTGTCAAATTACAATTGAGTGGAACCTTTTACCTAAATTAAAAAGCATAAAGATCTAATAGATGGAGAACACACAACAATGGGATCGGATTTCAATAGTTTGCGTTAACAAACCCTGACCCAGTCTTTTTACACCTATTTTATTGCTACGGATCGAAATATCCCGCACATTAATATGATAATGACTGCGAGCGATACATGCCATTAACGACTGACTTATTACAAATACACAATCATTCCCATATTGGACTTTTATCTTTGATCAAACCTTATTTCCTATAATTTTTTGGTAATGGCCGCGTACGGTTGTATTTTTGTCAGTGTCAAGTAATAAGAAATTATCCCATGAAATTTGTTGATAAAATTCTTCACAATAATTGATGTGCCTCATTGAGAAGTTGTTGGAAGATATTGGGAAAAGTATCGCAAGGCGCTTAAGCAGACAAAATAAATTGAAGTTTACTTTGAAGTTAACTTCTTTCATCGTTTTCACTAATTCACATGCGCACAGACATTTAATACAAAACATTGCATAATTTTTAATAAACATTATTTGACACACATTTATTTTTCATAAAATAAGAATGGCATTTCCGCACATCATGCTGTTTTATGGCACACTTCACGTCTTAAAAAGATTTAATTGAAATATGAAAAATGAGAAATAGATCAAATATCTCTTATTAAGTGGCGAAGCTTGCCAAGACACTTATTGATTTCACGATGTCTGTCCGTCTGTCCGTCTGTCCCACGATTATCTCGAGAACGGTTTCAAATTTTCAAATTCTGTTTTCAGGAATCGAAATAAGAAAAAAAAATATTTCGAAGACATGTGAAGTTCGCCAACACGCATTGGGACAACGCGGCGGACATTACCTTGCCCTAAAACCCTCTCAGAAATGAGAGGAGGCCTGTGCCCAGCAGTGGGATGTAAATTAGGCTGCAACTTTACTTACTTTACTATTACAAAGTAATATTATTTTTTGCCTAGCAGTCCGTTTGGGTGTGTACCACCCTCTTAGCTATTTCTATCGACAAATAGCAGTGCTTGCGCTGCCGTGTTCCGATCCAAATGGTAACAAGAGCCAGTATAATTAATATAACAGTCTCTGAGGCATTACTTAACAGTACGCAGAGGTGACAAAGCATATTTTGTGTTCTTTGTTTGAATTTGACTATCCATGGTTTGCAGTAACTACTTACGATCTGGTGGACTGTAAGATATTTCAGTTTTATAAAAAATATCTCATCAAAATAAACTGCAGATATATTGTAGTGTTATGCTACTTACTTATCATTTTACATTAATTTAAATCCATTTTTCCATTCTGTTTCAATTCTCTGCATTCACTTCAAATCGGGATATTTTACATCACCTTTATTTCCATAGGATCCTGTAACGATTTCAAACCATAAGAACACAATCACAAATCATTTCTACTTCGTATTTCCACATTATCAGCACTTTTAAATTGGTGTCAATGAAGTCTACCTTTTTTCGATCTTTTAGTTAGTTTTCCGTAACTCTACAATTTCGGGCTTTGTGTGGGTAGTTGCGCTACTTTTTTTCCTATTTCAATAATATCTCCTTTTCCACTTAAATCTTTCCATTTTCTTATAACAAGCCTAAAAGTAAAATTTGACATGTTCTGTTACTGATGTTTATTTGGTCTCCATGGAAATTATATTCAAATTTGTTACCGGTCTGTAGTTTCTATTTCGATAATTCCACATAAATACTTTTTCCTCTTGACCATTTACAAAAAATTTGCGTTTAATTTAAATAATTTTTCCGTTCTCTCTAGAAAGATACAAAAGCCGAACAATCGGTGAAGAAATGCAGTCTTGCTTCAGTTCTCGTATCGGAAGCATCTTCTAAAGGCCTTATCCCGGGGCCGCTCAGCCCCGGGATCCTGCAAGCCTCTATCCTGCCTGAAGCCACTGGACTCTACGATCCGTTGCTCTGCCTGAAGTCGCCGGATCCTACAAAACGTTGCTCTGTCTGAAGTCGCCGAGATCCCACAAGTCTCTACTCTACCTGGAGTCGCCGGAACCTATAAACCTCTGTTCCGCCCGAAATCACCGGAACCTACAAACCTCTGTTCCGCCTGCAGTCACCGGATCCTGCAGGCCACTGCGCTGTCTGAAGTCGCTGGGGATCCTGCAAGCCTCTATCCTGCCTGAAGCCACTGGACTCTACGATCCGTTGCTCTGCCTGAAGTCGCCGGATCCTACAAAACGTTGCTCTGCCTGAAGTCGCCGAGATCCCACAAGTCTCTACTCTACCTGGAGTCGCCGGAACCTACAAACCTCTGTTCAGCCCGAAATCACCGGAACCTACAAACCTCTGTTCCGCCTGCAGTCACCGGATCCTGCAGGCCACTGCGCTGTCTGAAGTCGCTGAGGATCCTGCAAGCTCCTGTCTGGGCTGAAATCGCCGATCCTGCAATCGCCGCATTCACCTGAGGTCGTCGCCTAGAGACGCCCACGCCTTTCCACCTACGCCGTGCGTGCTCGTTCCAGGCGCTGAGAGCACGCTTGGGATCTTCGGACTCAGCTTCGACATAAATCTCTTTTTTTTTATTACCTTTTTTTTAAATATAATTTGTAAATCACATCATCCATCCTCATATTCATACTCCATTTTTGGTATATAAAATTGTAAATATTTTCGAATCTTAAATATATTATTTGTCTTGGTCTATTTGGTTGTTTTGCTGATCGTAGGTTAGGTTTTCCTTCTCTTTTAATTGTCGCTTCACGACAGTTTGGCGCCCAACGTAAAAGTCCTCTTTCTCTCTTAATTCTTCACCTTTACTGCGCCTTGTCTAGTTCCTTTTGATTTAATTGCTTTCCCTTTTGTTCTTAACTTACTATTCATCATTCATTTACACATCCTTTTCATACCTTCAAAATTCTAAAACAAAACTTCTTCTAGTTTTTCAACTTATTTGGATTTTACTTATTTTATTTAACTTATTTAGGCCTACAAATAACACTTCATTTACATTCATCACTCTAAGTTACATTCATCACTATAATATTTTTTATTCTAGATAACTTAGAGGTACGATTTTTAATAATATTTTTATTTCTTAAACTTAACTTTACACGTAATTATAACAATGAAAAGGGTTATTAAGTACGAATTCCTTAACAAGGCCGAACTTGAATACGAAGTGAAGATTAGATGTGAGGAACCAGCTAATACTGTTTTGCTTCTAAAAAAAACAAGTTTTACGTTTAGTTGCGAATTCTCACCCTGAAGATATTCTGACTTCTCCAATTCCGATCGAGGATGACTTGTCTCAAATTGATTCTACATTGACCTATCTGGATTGTAAAATTAAAAAATTTTTACAAGGTGGAACGAAATATTTACGACTAATAGAAACTTTTATTAACCATGTTTTTTACAGATTAGAGCGAATAGATACTGACTTATATCCAGACTTTAAAGCTAATTTCGAGACTTTGAAGATGAAATATGACGCTATGGCTAAACAATTCGAATCCTTGACTCCACCTTCAACTGAAAATGACGTTCCATCACTTGACCCTCCTGTTGACCCGACTGTTACGGTTGACCCGACTGTCACGGAACTCCCTCTTGTTTCTCAAACTTCTATTCAGGTCCATACCCCGTATCCTCCACCACCACCTCAATCTTTTTCTCCATCCAACGTCTTCAAAGATCTGAAAAGACACACCTTCAATGGTAAAAGCTGTCCAAGATCCTTTCTTCAAAAACTGGAAGAATACTGTATAGCTCGTGGCTTGTCCAAAGACTTGTTGATTTCACAAGCGTTTGAAATTTTCACTGACAATGCTCTTCATTGGTTCAGATTTAAATATAATCAGAATCCAAACTTAACGTGGAACGAACTTTCTTCATTATTAATCAAAGACTTTGGTGGTTTTGATTATGATCACAAACTTTTAGAAGCGATTAGGAATCGAACTCAAGCTCGAGATGAACCTATTGTCATCTATATTTCCATCATGTCTGGAATGTTTTCTCGTCTTTCGAAGAAACTTTCTGAAACAGAACAATTGGAGATTATTTTGAGGAATATTCGCCCATGTTATTCTGTCTTCGTAGCTCTAAAAGACATTGACTCTATCGACTCTCTTTTGGCTACTTGCCAAAACTATGAAAAATTCCTAGACAGAGACAAACAATTTAAAGAACCAAATGTACAACAAAGTCCTCTTATTTCTGAATTCAACTACAAGCATTCCACTTCAAGTTCAGTTGACTCTTCAAATTCTTCTAATAACTCACGACCTTCTCCTCCCCTCATGAATAAATTCACTTCATCCTACAAATACCCTTCTAGGCAAGTTAATAGTCTCTCTCAAACCAAAGCTCCTCAAGAAAGCTCCTTTTGTGTTCGCTGTCGTAAACAAGGTCATTCTTTAAACACCTGTACTCAACCACGATTCGTGATTTGTTTCAAATGTGGTCTTAAAGGTTTTAAAACTGCAGATTGCCCTACTTGTTCTCCCAAACCTAATACTAGTTCAAAAAACTAACTACTGACTTGAAAAGTAACTTAAACTTTGATAACGACGATTGGACTAATTGGATTAAAACAATTCAAAACTTCTTTTCTTGTTACAAAATCTCTTCTACACTCTACTCCAAGGAACAAGATCTTAATCGTCCATTCGTTAATGTCAAAATTTATAACTTAACTTTATCTGGTTTACTAGATTCTGGCAGTTCAGTAACTATTCTGGGTAATAATTCTCATTTGGAAATTCTTAAACTGGGCTGCAAACTTTTCAAGTCAGATCTTATTACTGTCTCTACTGCTAATAATCAAAAAATTAATTCCTTGGGTTATTTTGACTTACCTGTTCATTTTAATAATCAAACTCATTTAATTAAAGCTTATGTTTTCCCTGAAATATTTCCTTCGCTAATATTAGGTATTGACTTTTGGAGAAAATTTAATCTTTTACCTAGTGTTTTATCTTCTCTTAACTTTACAGAATCTAAATGTTCTGCTATCAAAACTAAAGATACTAAAGTTTTACCTTATGAGCATTTAACTCCTAACCAAAAGAACATCGCTAACGACATCATCCAACGCTTCAAAACAATTTCTTTTGAGGAAAAAGGTATCCTGGGAAGCACACATTTAATCACCCACAAGATTGATACTGGTGATTCTCTTCCAATCAAACAAAGATGTTATAGACTGTCTCCTGAAAAACAAAAGGCGTTAATTAATTAAGTTGACAAGATGCTGGGATGGAAGGTCATTGAACAATGCGAAAGTCCTTGGTTATCTCCAGTTCTCATCACTCCGAAGAAGAATGGTGAATGGCGTTTCTGTGTTGACAGCAGGAAGCTTAACTCAATTACACGTCGTGATGCTTATAAGTTGCCACTAATAAGCGAAATTTTGGACAACCTGAAGAATGCCAAATACTTATCAAGCATTGACATTGCAAAAGCATTTTGGGAAATTCCCTTGAATCCTGCGGATAAAGATAAAACTGCCTTTTATGTACCTGGAAGAGGTATGTTTAGATTTAAAATTTTTTTTGGCCTCACCAACTCACCTGCAACTCTACAAAGATTAATGGATATGCTGTTTACTCCTGAATTTGAGAACAAGGTATTTTGCTATCTGGACGACATTGTTATTATTAGTGAGACTTTTGATGAACACATATCGCTTCTCATGAAAGTTCATGAAAAACTATCATATGCCAATCTAACTATTAACTTTGAGAAGAGTCAATTCTTCAAGAAAGAACTGAAATACCTTGGTTTTCTTGTGGACGAGTATGGTTTACGTGCAGATCCAGATAAAATAAAAGCTATTTTAGAATATCCTGTACCTACTTGCAGAAAAGAAGTACGAAGATTCATAGGCACCTGCAGCTGGTTCAGAAGATTCATTCCAAACTTTAGCACTATTGCCTCTCCACTCAACCAACTAACCTGTTCCGGGAAGAACGCTCCTAAATTTTTATGGAATTCACAAGCTGCAGCTGCTTTCCAGAAACTTAAAGAAGCCTTGGTAACTGCTCCTGTCCTTGCTTGCCCTAACTTCGAACTACCCTTCTCTGTACATTGTGATGCATCAAATTATGGCATAGGAGCAATGCTTACCCAACAACAAGATGATAAAGAAGTCGTGATTGCTTACATGAGTAAAGCACTAAATAAAAATCAACGGAACTACTCAACTACTGAAAGAGAAACATTGGCTGTAATAACTGCATTAGAACATTGGCGATGTTACCTAGACAATGGTAAAGAATTTACAATATATACTGATCATGCTGCGCTTAAATGGTTTCAGAATTTATCAAACCCATCAGGAAGACTTGCTCGCTGGACTTTACGCTTATCATGCTTTAACTTTGTCATAAAACATAAAAAAGGAAAGGATAACGTTGTTCCAGATTTATTATCAAGACATAAAAATCAAGAACGTCCTAATACACGAGAAACTTCACCTCAAGGCGTACATCCCATTACGATTGAAGAACCACCTGATCGTAGACTTGAACACTACAACAAAATTTTTCTCGGATGTTCCAACAATCCAGACGCATATCCCAACTACACTATCAGGGATAACAAACTTTACCGCTGTATCCATTCTCCCGATCGTCTAAACGATGACTTTATTTGGAAAGAAGTTCCACTACCTCAAGATAGACAGGCACTTATTGAAGCTAACCATGGTTCCCCTTCAGAACTCCATCTTGGTATCTTCAAAACATTCAAGAAAATATCATTAAAATACTATTGGCCTGGTATGTTTAAGGACATTGCTGAATTAATCTCGACTTGTGAAACCTGCTTAACCTACAAACACCCTAATCATTCTCCCTATGGTCTTATGGGTAAACCCAAATTTTGCTCCAGACCTTTTTAAACTATATCCTTAGATCTTATGGGTCCATTGCCAATGACTCGAAGACGAAATCAGTATATTCTAGTGATTAACTGCAATTTTACTAAATATACTATGATTTTTCCCCTTAAACGTGCTACTTCAGCTAATATTATTAATGTTTTGGAAAATTCAGTTTTTCTAGTACATGGCATTCCTCAAACTATTATAATGGACAACGCTGTTCAATTTCAGTCGCGAGAATTCCACTCATTTTTTAATTCTTATAATGTTCCTTGTATTTTTCACACAGCTTTATATTGTCCTCAGGTTAATCCTACGGAGAAGTTTAATAGCACAATTATTACAGCTCTAGCATCTCTAGTAGGAGACGATCATAGATCCTGGGACAACCATCTTGCTAAGATTCAGTACGCAATGAACAGCGCTACAAATGTAGCTACTGGTTTTACTCCAAATTTTTTAGTCTTTGGTAGGGAAACAATACCTTGTGGTTCCTTCTATACTCCAACTCAGAACCTCGAGGAATTGGTATTTATGCCTCGTGATATTTACGCGTCTAATGCTGGTCTCCTCTCATCTATATTTCACAAAGTTCAAACTAAACTTCACATAGCTCACGCTAAAAATAGCGCTCGCTATGATCTTCGTCGGTCTTTTAAAGAATTCAATGTGGGAGACACTGTTTGGCGTAAAAACCATGTTTTAAGCGATGCCGGCGCATACTTTAATGCTAAACTTGCCCCTAAGTTCATCAAGTGCAAAGTGATAGCTAAACTGTCACCACTAGTCTATGTGCTTGAAGACCCTAATGGAGTTAGAGGCAAGTGGCACATTAAAGATGTAAAATCATAAATTTTCTTAACTTTTATTTACTATTAATTTGTATATATGTATAAATATCACCATCATTTTCACCTTATTATTTTTATTTCTTTTAATTTGTTTGTTTGTTTGATGATCCAGTGTTCTTCAACACATCTTACTTTAGGACCTCGAACTTTCGTTGGTTAATCGTCACTTTTTATTTTTATTTCAGACACATCTCGTTGGTGATGTTGCTGATCTCTGGCTTTGAGCCCTACCGCTCTGGCCGTTCTTAATCTTTACTTAAGTCATAGCGACTAAAGCTTACTTGAGGTATTTTTTTACCTTTATCTTCACTTGGGAGCAGCTGACTACTCCCTTAATTTTTATCTTCACTTAGGAGCGGTTGACAACTCCTTAAATAAGCCTGAATGTCCTTTTGAAAACACACTTCTAAGAGTGGTGTTTCTTCGACTAATTTTTTTTTCCCACACAGGAGCGGTTGACTACTCCTTAAATAAGCCTTAATGTCGTTTTGAAAACACACTTTTAGAGTGGTAGTCATTGAATGTGAACTCCACCCTTACCTGAATGCAGATGATGAATGTAAGAGATAGTATATCTGATTTTGACTGGTGATATCTGTTTCTGCAAAGCTGTGTTTTTAGGGTTTATTTTAGAATGTATATATCAAAATTTTTGCTGAGTCAAAAATTTTCCAGGGGCGGGGGGAAAATGTAGTGTTATGCTACTTACTTATCATTTTACATTAATTTAAATCCATTTTTCCATTCTGTTTCAATTCTCTGCATTCACTTCAAATCGGGATATTTTACATCACCTTTATTTCCATAGGATCCTGTAACGATTTCAAACCATAAGAACACAATCACAAATCATTTCTACTTCGTATTTCCACATTATCAGCACTTTTAAATTGGTGTCAATGAAGTCTACCTTTTTTCGATCTTTTAGTTAGTTTTCCGTAACTCTACAATTTCGGGCTTTGTGTGGGTAGTTGCGCTACTTTTTTTCCTATTTCAATAATATCTCCTTTTCCACTTAAATCTTTCCATTTTCTTATAACAAGCCTAAAACTAAAATTTGACATGTTCTGTTACTGATGTTTATTTGGTCTCCATGGAAATTATATTCAAATTTGTTACCGGTCTGTAGTTTCTATTTCGATAATTCCACATAAATACTTTTTCCTCTTGACCATTTACAAAAAATTTGCGTTTAATTTAAATAATTTTTCCGTTCTCTCTAGAAAGATACAAAAGCCGAACAATCGGTGAAGAAATGCAGTCTTGCTTCAGTTCTCGTATCGGAAGCATCTTCTAAAGGCCTTATCCCGGGGCCGCTCAGCCCCGGGATCCTGCAAGCCTCTATCCTGCCTGAAGCCACTGGACTCTACGATCCGTTGCTCTGCCTGAAGTCGCCGGATCCTACAAAACGTTGCTCTGTCTGAAGTCGCCGAGATCCCACAAGTCTCTACTCTACCTGGAGTCGCCGGAACCTACAAACCTCTGTTCCGCCCGAAATCACCGGAACCTACAAACCTCTGTTCCGCCTGCAGTCACCGGATCCTGCAGGCCACTGCGCTGTCTGAAGTCGCTGGGGATCCTGCAAGCCTCTATCCTGCCTGAAGCCACTGGACTCTACGATCCGTTGCTCTGCCTGAAGTCGCCGGATCCTACAAAACGTTGCTCTGCCTGAAGTCGCCGAGATCCCACAAGTCTCTACTCTACCTGGAGTCGCCGGAACCTACAAACCTCTGTTCCGCCCGAAATCACCGGAACCTACAAACCTCTGTTCCGCCTGCAGTCACCGGATCCTGCAGGCCACTGCGCTGTCTGAAGTCGCTGAGGATCCTGCAAGCTCCTGTCTGGGCTGAAATCGCCGATCCTGCAATCGCCGCATTCACCTGAGGTCGTCGCCTAGAGACGCCCACGCCTTCCCACCTACGCCGTGCGTGCTCGTTCCAGGCGCTGAGAGCACGCTTGGGATCTTCGGACTCAGCTTCGACATAAATCTCTTTTTTTTTATTACCTTTTTTTTTAAATATAATTTGTAAATCACATCATCCATCCTCATATTCATACTCCATTTTTGGTATATAAAATTGTAAATATTTTCGAATCTTAAATATATTATTTGTCTTGGTCTATTTGGTTGTTTTGCTGATCGTAGGTTAGGTTTTCTTTCTCTTTTAATTGTCGCTTCACGACAATATTTACTCAAAATTTAAAAAAAAATCTTTAAATAGTTAATTATATGAAAGAATAATCAATTGCAACAAACAAGAAACAGACTGAACAGAACAAGAACGTATTCCTACCATTCAATTAAAAGTTCCTCGTTGTTGAAATTGCGGTGAAAACACTATTTAGATTCAATTCTCTATTGTTTTCTTTTAGAAAGTTTCCTTCGATGTTTATAAAAATAGCAAGCTTGTTTCTACTAATTACAACTATTGTAATAACATATCAGTCTGAAAATAGCCCAAATAAGAAGAATACCGTATACGGTTTTGTACACGGCAATGATTTAAACGTAAACAAAAAATAATTATTAACAAAAACTAAAAGCCGAATCCAAAGAACTGAAAAGAAGAAAAATCTAAAAAGGAATCGGTGCTATAACATTAAAGATCAGAATGTGAAATTATTTTAATTTAATAGTTAAGTACGAAATGAGCTTTACATGTTGTAGGGTGGATATGGCTTGGCACGCGGGTTGACAATCACATTATCACACGTCTTGTACCTTAATCTTTTATCTACAGTAAACAAGATGGCTATACCTTCAATTATTGGAAGCCATGAGATCTGGCAATATCCATAGTCACCTCTTAAAACGCCTACGGTGCGAATTGAGATTGTTTTGCAGGGCTACCACACAGTTTCATATTTCCTATCTAACAGACAATATTATAGTTATGGCATGAACTTTTAATCGTATAATCTTTGGGGAATGTTTATGAACCTTTTATATAAACGGCGTTCTATATTATTGTTACACACATTTTGATATATCAACCAATTTCTCACCCGCTAAAGCCTTCAAAATCAAACGTTCTGGCAATTGGTTTGAAGTGAATCTGTAATAGAATCCCATTTTAGTCTTTGAAAAAACTCAAAGCTGTTTGCGTGTTTCGTCGTTAAATATATTCCATCAAATATAAATGTGAAAGGGAACCAATTTCAGCAAAATTTACGTTTTAGGTTGGCATTTTCGTCGTTAATAGACTTGCCGAACGGGTGTCAAACTCTATAGCAGTTTAAGTTAACATCACCAACCAAAGGTCGATATAAACCTAGTCAAAAATGCGCTACTGGATTGCTGCACAACGCTAGGCAGGCTGACCTGTAAAAACGCAGTCAGATATACAGATATACACACACACTGTTAATACTGCTTCTTGTTACCAATTCGTGGTGTATGGGTTCACCGGTCTCGAAAGGCCGTACCAACATAATTCGGTCAACAGAACCTCGTTCTTAGACTGAACACCCGCACACCGTGTTTGAGTTGCATTTGAATAAAGTTATTATATATTAAGGCTGACAAGCAAGCACACAGTCCACCTGATGGTAAGTGGGGGCTGTGGCCCATAGAAATATTTTGCAATTTGTCTTCATTTGCGAATCAAAATGCAGATTTGTTGTCAGCCGTAAGGACTAAGATCGAATGCCTCTATTCCAGTAAAAAGAGTCTCCGGTTCTCTACACTCACCATACGAAACACAGCAACATTCAGCTACTAGTTTACGCTGGTATCCTGTGAGAGCGTGGTCCTTCCCCGGTCGAGTCGACCCATTAGTGCTACAACTATACAATTAACATAGCTGCATTATGGTTCTAACACATTTAAAAACAAACATCTCCTCCTCTTACAGTACAAAAATCAATAAGCATATGCTTATAATATTTCATGATTTTTATATAACTTTTTTGTAACTTCCTTTACCATTTATTTTGGAAAGACAGATGCTGATAAATTATACCACACCTTTGCTGTACGCGTTGTGAATGACGAAGCAAACAGGTGGAGACAAGCCGAGCATCTGATGGTTTAATGATGGATTGTAGAGGACGAAATTAAGTCATACAATTTCTGCGTCTCAGGTTTCCTTGCGATATTTTTCTTTACCGCCGAGCAAGTGATAAATCAACACATTAAATCATAATGATCAATTACATTGGTGATAATTGGGAACGAACCCGATAACTGGGTTCATTGGCGGGGATTAAGTTCAGTGTGCTTGAGTACTACGAGTATAAAATGCTTATTCCCTGAACTACTACGACTCAGTTGTGTCAAATATCGTTAGAAAAAAAAAACATAATAACAATTTCCTAAAAATTTAAAAACAAGCGTGGGCAACCAGCGATGACTTATGGATCTAAGATCTTCATACGGCTAGCGGTGAAGTGACCGCTAAGAAGCTCAAAGGCACTCAGCGAGTTTATCTGCATGATATAATTCGAAATGAGGATATCTGAAATAAAACCAGAGTTACCGATATATTTCAACAGATTAGTAAAATGAAGTAGCAATATGCCTCGCATATAGCTTGAAGAAACGACAATTGAAGGTTTTTAGGTGGTAGCCTCGTACCGGTGTAAGCCGAAACTTTGAAACATGGGACAGTCCGAGCACAGTACAATAACTTTATGTTTTAGATTTTTATTTGAATCATCATACATAGGGAGGGCTCCATCCACTAGATGGAGTGATGACGTGGTAGGACGTGCAGGAAGTCTATGGATGCAGTTGGCTCAAGACTACATTTTGTGGCATTCCTTCCAGTTGTCAATGTTTAAGAGTAGACTTGTGAAGGGCTGTAAAAGACGAGGGAAAATAATAGGCAAAAATTTTAATATTCAATAAAATATGTTAACAAGCTTTTGAAAATAATTTAGAATTGTAAGATGGTATTATGACCAAAGTAGCGAGCAGTTTGAAGTTAAAGAGGAAACATTTTACCTATTACCATTCACAACAGCACTGGATAAAGTTTCTTACAGTTATAAGAGAATTCTTGGAGGCATGTCAAATAAAACTTTAGCGTTGGCGAGCTACGCCCACCAACGTTGTAACTCTAGTGCTCTGATTAGATATTTACATAACTGAAGTGTGTCAAATATGAATTACTATCAATTAATTGTATAGATAAAAAAAACCGGCCAAGTGCGAGTCGGACTCGCGCACTGAGGGTTCCGAACAAATCCGTAGGTATATAAGTTTAAAATTATTAAAAATATTTTTATCATATGATGTAAGTAAATATTTATGCTTTTCGCAATTTTCCCTTTATCAGTGCTATAATACATTGCTTCGTACCAAATTTTAATATTCTGAGTTCACGGGAAGTACCCTGTAGGTTTTGATTCCCTTGCGGCATAATATTTGCGGCATAAACGGCTGTATCTTTTGATTGCGTTGGCTTAGAAGTTTGATTTTTTCACAGCTTCAAGGGACAGTAGACTTGAGTATTTGATATGAATTTCAGCTTGATACCTCCACGCGTTCCTGAGAAAAAGGGTCTTGACAGACAGACAGACAGACAGACAGATGGACAACAAAGTGATCCTATAAGGGTTCCGTTTTTTCCTTTTGAGGCACGGAACCCTAACATGTGACAAGACAATTTTTGTAAGACAAAATTAAACCGGAGGCGGTATTGAGAGTCAGTCAGTCCTATAACAATCAACATGTCTATAATTTACATTTTTGATAATGATTACTACTACATGTAGTGGCGATGTAAGAATATACACTAACACATATCGTCTCGTGAGTATCATAAGAAGCGACAGAGGGAAACAAAATAGGAGATAGGCAGCAACGTATTCTTAATAGCAACTAAAAAATAAATAAATGCGGCAGCCAACCCGCCTGCCTAGCATGGCAACTATGGCAAATATCCCCCTTATGGGAAGGCCCAAATCTAACAGTGGACTTTTGTATCAATTTTCGTTGATGTGAATGCTGTTAGCCTATGCGGCTCTTACAGCTTCATCTGATTCAGGGCTCGCGGCCTACAAGACCGCAAGCTAGATAAGCTGTAATGGTAATTTGCGTATAGCAAAGTTTTTAAATTTTGCATCTTAACTTCATGCAAACAGGAGCGCAATTAGTTTGTATTAAAAAATAACTCAGTATAGGTACACACAACAACAATGTTAAAAAAAGGAAATTCTTCAGCGTAAACATAAGATTTTATATCCATTCGCGTTATGGAGTCAACATAAATCTACCACTTATAAACAGGAAACAAATTTCTGAAACTTTTCATTTATCCTTCGAGGTACATGTAGCCTCGAGGGGTAAATCAGCTGAGTGTAAACGATAAATTTTAATAACAGTTGCAAGAACAAAATAAGTTGCTTTCTAACCGACTTAATGCTGAGCAAATAATTTGAAATTTTGCAAACATTAAAATCCGATGAAAATACAATAATTTAATGCCCTAGTAGTTTTAGTTGAATCATCACAGGTCGTAATCATGTTGCTTTTATTTTTGAAGTGAAAACTTCTTTAGCGGCGTTGTGCACTTTTTTTGTAATGCGTAAAAAATGTTAAACTCGCGTCAGGTCACGTGTCCTGATCGAAAATTCGTAAGACGGACGGAGAGTAGACAGCCGGCGCGGCGTAGGAGAGGAAGTAAGTTAGGTTTAATTAATTTTCATTTATTAATTAATATAATTTTATTATTAAGATTAGGTTTCGATCGAGTCTACTGTACTGCTTGACGAAATTATTAATATAGATACATATGTACTTACACATTATAGATGTAATATTTGTAATATGTTTAAACCGTAGCATTAACCTATATTTTCATAACATCACAATAAGCACATGTGCAGTGTAGGTTTACCAAACAAATAATTTCGAATGAAAATAAATGAAATAAGATAATAATAAATAATCTCCGCCATTCCAAAATATCAAAAATGCACAACTTTGATATTCAAGCTTTCACTTCTGCCGGCACTCCCGGAGTGCAACCCGTCGTTTTTTTTTATTCTTATTTAGTAAAATGCCGCGTTGTTGCGGCGAAATAATGTATGTACATTACCCCGTAACATCCCGTTGGGATCGTAAGTGGCGATAGAGGGAACTGAAACAGGAGATGAACAGCAGAATCTTGCTAATTACAACACAATATATTAAGAAAAACTGCCTTTGGCGGCCTGTCAGGCGTGGAAACTATGGCGAATATCCTAATAATTCAGCAATGGACTTTATAGGCTGCAATGAATTAATTAATAAAAAAGTCATTCCTGCAGAATATGCCTCACATCAGAATATTGACTCTCATATCACTATCTGTTGCGGAAGCTAGAGTTCTATAATTTAAAATTTAAAATTTTGTGCAGCCGACTTCAATATAAGTTATTAAGAATAACTCAAAAACTATTGGTCTGACCTTGATCAAATTTATATGGGACCACACGAGAAGTACCAGCTTTCCAATCAAAGATCAAAGAATCATCGAAATCGGTTCACCCAGTAAAAATTTATGAGGTAACACACGTAAAAAAAACATAAAGTCGAATTGAGTACCGTCTCCTTTTTGGAAATCGGCAGAAAACCAAATACAGTGTATGGAAAGGGGTTCTCCTGACCATTGACGCAGTAAAATTTATTTTCATTTAACACATAGATTTTTACTGGCATGTAAGTGGGTATATCCCTTTTCTCCTAACGTGAACCTTAACTGCACGCAGTGCATTCTAGAGGCACTGGCGACCGATTCCGAAATCTCTGAAACCTTATAAACTAGTGATAGGAAGCAACAGTATCTACCAAACCACCTCTTTAGCTCAGTGAAAATGGGCGAATCTCCCGAGTAAGTAAAATGTCTGCTGGTATATTCTTGGGAACGCCGAAGTCTTGCAGTAGAATTAAAATGGCTGTTGATGTGACGCGTTATTGATACACTTTCGTTTTTTGTGACTCTTTTTTTTTCTTAACCCATTCGCTATCCCGTGGACTACATAAAGTTCATTGCTATTGTCTTACTATTGTGTCTGAAAATCTGACAGTCAGTGTTGAAACAAAGTGTTGTTTTATTTAAATATTCTGGGTCTTTCACCAAATCACAACCGAAATAGGTAGAGGGAATTCTAGACAGCAAAGTTTAAAAATATTAAAACACACACTTTAAAAAGAAAATCTATCTGTCTACCTGAGTCACGCGGTAAAATATATGCACGATATAAAGGAGGATTTCGTTCAATCGAGCCAATATAAAGGTTCATTGAACACAAATTGATTTTAAAATGGAATACCGTATAAATATCTATTATTACTTTTTTTAAACTCTTTATATTAGCTTGATCTGTATGACTGTATGAACGTACGTGTCTATGTTTCTATGAATGAAGATAATGGAATATAGTGATTCAGTTTGCCCCCACTTTCAGATGTTTGAATAATTTGAAATTTCGCAGACGTACTAAGAACCGATATCAATACAATAATTTCATGAGTATGACTTAGTATTCTCACTAAAATCATCACTTCTCATGAACATGATCAATGCGTGTAAAGATTTTTTTAAACTCTTTACTTATTCAATTCATTCGCAATCGATTGTTAACCTTTTAACAACATGTCAGAATTAATAACAGCGTGGACATCTTATAAATATTTCCTTCACTCCCTCCTCTTCGTTTACACTAAAGTTACTTGATATTAATTAAGTAACAATTATCAAAGTATAATTTACCTCGTGTTGTTGGATACCGTATCTTCAGAATAAACGCTATTGGTAAATAATTAACTTATACGAGAGTCAGTAATTCTTTCATGGGAAAATGTAAACAATTTCAACCAGGTCTAAATATGTAGGACCTATTTATCAACTTTTTATATTTTTATTAAGCAAAAAATGTATATTAAGGGTAAATAAACTACTAAAGATTACATTATTAATAATAACCTGAGAATAGGCTGAGAATGGAATATAAATTTATAATAGCGTTTTGTTAAAAGAAATAAAGAAAAAAAAGAAAGAAAAAAAAAACCAGTAATATATGAGGGTAATCTTTCCCCGGTCAAATCGACCCATTCGGGATGCGGAATTATTCCTCTCATACTCTACGGCGTAGTACTATCGCATATAAAAGTTATAAATCATCACTAATATAGATGACAAATCATCAATTTTAAAAACAGAAAAGTTTAAAGTTGTTTTTTTTTAACATAACATAACATAAACACTCACGCCTGTCACCCAGAGGGGTAGGCAGAGACTATGGACTTTCATATGGCACGATCCTGACACACCTCTCTCGCTTCCTCCACATCCATATACCTACGCATACACGCTCGTCGGTTAAAGGTACTCTTAATGTTTTTTATATTCATGTTATATCATCAGAGGCAGCTTAACTGAGAAAGTGGCGCAAACATGAGTCTCTGAGAGGCGACTACATATTTGTGCCATTTGCTGTAGAGACTATCGGTCCGTGGGGTCCACGTGTGGTGAAGTTCCTAAAGGAACTCCATCCGCGACTGGTCATTGCTGCTGGTGATAAGAGGGCTGGTTCTTTTCTCGCTCAAAGGTTAAGTATAGCCATTCAGCGGGCGCAGCCTTGCAGCAACTTGTATGATAGTTAAGTTACTAGTTTTAGTTTTTTTTAAGTGAAAACTTCTTTAGCGGCGTTGTGCACTTTTTTTGTAATTGGTAAAAAATGTTAAACTCGCGTGAGGTCACGTGTCCTGATCGAAAATTCGTAAGACGGACGGAGAGTAGACAGCCGGCGCGGCGTAGGAGTGGAAGTAAGTTAGGTTTAATTAATTTTCATTTATTAATTAATATAATTTTATTATTAAGATTAGGTTTCGATCTAGTCTACTGTACTGCTTGACGAAAATATTAATATAGATACATATGTACTTACACATTATAGATGTAATATTCGTAATATGTTTATACTTTATAGCATTAACCTATATTTTCATAACATCACAATAAGCACATGTGCGGTGTAGGTTTACCAAACAAATAATTTCGAATGAAAATAAATGAAATAAGATAATAATAAACAAACCTAGCAAGCTAACAGCATAGCAAAGTGGCGAAGCAATCAGCTTTTTTTTAAGCAATCAGTTTCAAAATAGGAGGTTCAGATGCCTGAGTGATCAGTAATCGATTGCTGAAAACAGAATTTGAAAATTCAAAACCGTTCTCGAGATAATCGTCGGACAGACAGACGGACAGACATCGTGAAATCAATAAGTGTTCTACGCAAGCTTTGCCACTTAATAATCTCCGCCATTCCAAAATATCAAAAATGCACAACGTTAATATTCAAGTTTTTACTTCTGCCGGCACTCCCGGAGTGCAACCCGTCGTTTTTTTTTTATTATTGTACATGGTATAGTAACCATTCCATATACTTTATATTTTTTCTTTAAGTATATTGAATTACTTTATATAATATATATGTATTACACATGTATTAATATATAAAATATATTTATATTTATATCCTAGTCTAGTCGATTCAGAAATTGTTTGGAGAATCATTTTATAGCAATTACACCGCCCATTGAACCGGTATTGGATTTCAAGTGTTCCTTCGTTTTGAAGTAAAACTCCATAAGGCGCGACTTGAAAGTGGCTCTGAACTTTTTTCGAACGTACTCGTAAGTAACGCTACGCCCACTAAAATCTACGTCCGATTACGTAGTTTTCGCGTTTATAAAGGCGACTATGTTAGTAATTAGTGAGTATAATATTATGTGTTAGCACAATTTTCGAAAATATAACAACTAAAATTATTTCAAGTCTATATTTATCAAAATATTAATTAAATAAATAATAATAATTACTACTTGACTAAATATTATTATTTATTTAATTAATATTTTGATAACAAGTAAAAATAAATTTATAATAACAATAAAATATACTGCTATTAATTTATTCAATAAATACTATTTGCTGTATGGCAGCGGCCTAGAATATTGCCACTCCCTCACATCCCGTGGATGTCATAGGAGCCGACACAGGGTAATGCCATTAAAAAAAGGAGAAGACCTTTAAGCTTCCGACGGATGGCGGCATAATCATCCCAGTCATCGTCATACCAAAAATGCCCAGGCCTGTGATGGGCACCAGCATTACAGATGCGATGTGTCTGGAATTGCGATCGCCAACCCGCTTTTCCAGCGTGGCGATTAAGGGCAAATCCTCCTATGTACAGCATCACAAAAACACGGCCTCAGTTCCTGGTCGCCCCATTATTCCTGACCGTGGTGGCGGTCATGGCAACTGTGGGGCAGAGGGTGCAAAGAATCCCCGGCAGAGGGCAGGTTACCACCAAAAACTGGACTTGGCGATGTATAATGGACGGACTCTGCGACAAAACGGAAACATCTACGAACTGGAAGCTGAGTTGGAAAATGTAAGATGGCATATTGTAGGGTTAAGTGAAGTCCGACGAAAGGGGGAAGACACACTTACCCTGCAATCGGGCCATCTGCTCTACTTTAGGAAGGGAGACGGTATTTCCCAAGGCGGAGTAGGTTTCCTCGTTCACAGGATCCTCACTAACAACATTATAGAAATCTCCAATGTGTCGACACGGGTAGCATACCTTGTACTGAAATTATCAAAGAGATACTCTCTGAAGATCGTGCAAGTTTATGCACCGACCTCGGCACATCCGGATGATGAAGTTGAAACTGTCTATGAAGACATTTCTACGGCCTTACCTAACACCACTTAGCCCCACTACAATGTTGTAATGGGGGATTTTAATGCCAAGGTGGGTAAGCACACGGGCATCGAGTTGATTTTGGGACCCCACGGTTTTAGAAGCAGAAATCACAGTGAACAAATGCTGGTCAACTTTCTCGAGAAAGAGGGCCTATTTCTGATGAATTCGTTTTTCGAGAAGTATCTGTTTTGGATCTAGCGTAGTCCCGATAACATTAAGAAAACGAGATTGACTTCATCATGAGATATCTCAGTGATTAGCAAATTCAATACCGGAAGCATCCCGATTGTTGAAGTCCACCCTTCGACCAATTCTGCTTCACCGTAACTGGCTCACAACGCTTCCAACTAGAACTTAAAAACCGATTCGAAGCCTTGAGAACCACGTTGGATATTGACGGAGACCTTATCAGCGTGAACAAGATGTTAAGGGATGAGGGCCACAGGTTTTGTGGCAAGCAATATATGGGTCGAAAGCTAAAGAGAAGGTGTGAGTTAACAACAGCAACAGCACAACATCGGAACAGGTGAACTAAGCTTGTGAGGAAAGCTTTGAGGCGGAACCTGCGCCGCTCTAATGCAATTGCAATACAAGCGGCAATAGAGTGGCGAATTCTTTGCTCAGGAGCTTGGGAGAATTCACATCGCAAGACTGCAGACGCTTGATGGCAAAGTCCTCACGTCAAAGCCTGAGGTTCTCTCTGAGATCGAAGACTATTATGGCAAACTATATGCGTCACATAAGCCACAACCTGACTCTAAATGCGATGATCCCAGAGCCACGCTGATCCGCCACTATACCAACGAGCTGCCAGACATCTGCCTTGAGGGGATTGAGCTGGCCCTCCGCCAACTTAAAAATGGAAAAACCCCTGGAGAAAATGGAGTTAAAACAGAGCTCTTAAAGGCTGGGAGTCAACCCTTGCTAAAAGAGCTCTGCCAAGTTTTAACTGCATCTTACGAGATGGGAGAACTCCAAAGACGTGGAGCAGAAGCATCACAGTCTTGTTTCACAAAAAAGTGACAAGACTACGCTGAAAAATTGTCGACCCATCTCGGTTCTGAGCCACGTGTATAAGTTGTTATCGAGAGTCATCACAAATCGACTCGCGCGAAGACTCGACGACTTTCAGCTTGCGGAACAAGCTGGGTTTCGAGGAGGATTTGGCACTATAGACCACATTCATACAGTGCGGCGAATAATACAGAAGACAACAGAGCATTTGTGTACTATGAGAAAGCCTTTGACTCCATCGAAACTTGGGCTGTTATGGATTCTTTCATTTTCATCTTCAATTCATTCAAATTTACTGGCGGTACATCGAAGTGCTGAGATGCCTTTACAACACCAGTACGATGTCCGTCCAAGTACAGGGCAGTCAAACAAAACCAATCTAGTTGTCTCGCGGAATGAGACAGGGGGATGTAATATCCCCTAAACTGTTTACAAATGCACTGGAAGATGTTTTAAGACGCTAGACTGGAAAGGATGCGGCATTAACGTAAAGGGTGAGTACATCTCACACTTACACTTTGCTGATTATATTATTGTCATGGCAGAATCGCTGCAAGAACTTTAGGACACGCTTAACAGACTAAATGAATCCTCCCAACATGTTGGTCTGTGTATGACCGGGGAAGGACCACACTTTTACGGAATACCAGAGTATTTTATTACATAGTAATTTAATGCTACTGTTACAAGCGGAGACCCTTTTTAATGGAATTGAGACATTCCATCTAGTCTTCAGGGATTGGTGATGAACAGATGTAGATGACTATGAACCACAGCATCCACTTACCATCAGGTGGAGACAGTATGCTTGTTTGTCACCCTTCCACCCATCTATAGTGAAAAATATGGCATTGCACATAATACCCTCATTTATCATTTGTGCCTTAAGATAGATAAAACAAATCGCACCATGAAGTGATAGTATAGAAAAGAATAAGAAAAATTAATTAAGGCACCTCACAACATAAACTTAATGGAGCTACTTCAGGCAAGTTACACAAGAATACAACTAAGATGAACAAATCCGACTAGTCTTCTTTCCTTTCAATTAAAAGTTGTTCATTGTTAGCGATGCACCTGCGATGCTGGATAAAATTTAATGATAATAACCCCTGGGAATCAGGAGATCGCTACCCAGCTATTTCTAATATGTTTTGTGTTGTTAATTATGTAACATAATATATGACTTACAATCATATATGAATGTAAGCTGTTATTTATTTTTAAAAGTCCCGCTGAGTTTTTTTGCTAGTTCTGCCCAGGACAAAGGTGTTTTCCTATCCAGTGATAAATCAAACAAAATAGTGACTATCAATAAGTGTTATTTATAATGTATATTGAATAAAATGTTTATGTGTCAATGCTCTGAAGTATTTGTGTTTAGTTTTTTTTACAATATAAACACAAACAATATTATGTAATACGCAATTCGTACCGTATAGACAAAAATTTGACATAAAATTATCTGAAAATTGGAAGAATAGTAATAATTATAAGGTTTTTAGTGAAAACTTGTGTGAAATTATCTTACTTTAAACATTTACGTATAATTATGTTGTACGTAATTTTTTTTAATGCGCTTAAGGCATGCACAATTGGATTTACCAATAGTTTTATTTAAGGACTAACCTTATTTCCAGTACAAAACGGTATATGAAATCCCCAAAATAAATGAAAAATTCCTCGTGCGAAGGTAATGTTTTAAGGAAAAAATAATAATAATACGCCAACTCTAAAAGACATCCATAACAGATATCGAGGGAAGCTGAGCAACTACAAAAACAAACTGCGCCCAACTCCGTAACTAGTTTCAGGAAGTCTCGTAATTTATCGCTAAGAACTTTGTTTCGTCATATTCTATAACGTGTTTTGTTTGAAACATGGGAAAACTAAGTCGTGTAAGCGAAGGGTTTTCGGAGCTCGGAATTATGCATCGGCATCCTTACTTTTTTACCTGACTGCCTCAGAAGGAAGGTAATGTTTCTCTAGAGTATATACAGGTACAAGTACATAGTATGCTAATGTTTAAGAATCCTTATGATATAGGCAAATGTTTTAAATAGTTAGCCACACAGATCCTGTATGTTTTTTTTTTCACCACAGGTGCTCAAACTTAGCAGTTAAATAAAGTAAAAAATTTAAACTTATGTTTAGTGCAGTCCTGTAAAATACTACCCATAGTAGTTGAAAACTTTTAAGGGCAATTTAGAAACACCATTATTAGGGAACACATTAAAAGAAAAAAATCCGATCTAGGCATTAAACTGCGGACGTGATGACCACAAATGTGAGCAAAAGTACGAATTTTCAGAATTTTATAAAACATGGCGTAGACCCCGAACCGTTCGGGATAGAATTTTTTTTAGGGAACAGAGGCCACCTCCCCCTGCACGAACACGTACGTACCAGATTATCTACCATTACTGGGACAGCCTGTATATCATGCCATCACTACCATCTCTGCACAGGGAGGACGACTCACTGGCCAAAGCCGCAAAAGACAAAGCCGACCTTTTAGGCTCCCTTATTGCGTCCAACTCGACTCTTGATGACGGGGGGAAAACACCGCCGACCATCCTACGGTGTGAGTGCTCCATGCCGGATGTGCTGTTCTCACAGCGCATTGTTCGCAAAGCACATAGTCAACCTGATCGTAAGTAGATGCTGTATATATCTACATCTATCCTTAATTAAGAATCAAAATGCAGACGCGTTGTTGTCCGAGGACTAAGATAAGATGCGTCGGTAACAGTTAAAACGTCTCCGGTTCTCTATAACAACAGGTGAAAGCCTGGTTTTTCCCCAGTCTTGCCAACCCATTAGTGCTGCATACATACTATACAAAATATAGTTGTATCGTGGCGTATTGTGGTTGATGTTAAGACTGTTATAATTTTAATTTTCAAAGTTTTAAATTTACCATAGTGGTGGCGGCATTAGAGAATCTATCATCAGATAGGATAACACCCGTGGGTGTTTGAAGAGCCGACTATAAAAATATCAAAAAGATCTTGGCCGCCTATACAAACACTTAGTATATGCTGAGCGTCATTGAGACGTCTGTTATTATGATAGCCAGGGCAACCTCCCAATAGTGTAAGAGGCCCAGGGCTGGCATCGATGTGATAAAGAGGTAGATAATGGGCGACTGGTTAAGAAAAGTGTATATCCAAGACAAGAGTAAATATGGTTTTATTACGCTAAAATTGTACGATACCTACAGCTACGTCACCACTTACCACCCAGGTGGGATTTAAACAAGCAATGGGTTTCATGAGTTACATAATTAGAGTTAGAATATATAAAACACCATGTATTAGTCATTAGCTGTGATGATTCTAATGAATTTTTTTTATAGGATAGGGTGACAAACAAGCACACAGTCTGTAATGGTAAGTAGTTATTGTGGCCCATAGACATCTACATCTATCCACGATTACATATCTAGATGCAGATGCGTTGTCACCCGTGAGGACTTAGATGGATTGTCTCTTTTTCAGTAAAAAGGGTCTCCGGTTCTCTACACTTACCTTACAAAACACAGCAGCATTAACCTGCTATTTCACGCTGGTATTCTGTGAGAACGTGGTCCTTCCCCGGTTGAGACGACCCATTCGTGCTACAACTATACTACTAATATAGCTGCAGCATGGCTCTATCACGTAAATAATGTAACGTAAATGTAAATAAAATTAGTGAAAACTGAAATAGAAATCTCGGTTACATTCCTATATACATACAGGTCAAGTTAATAAATGCGTGTTAAAATTATATTAGTTTAAATAAAATTAAACAACACACGCTGATTATGAACTGTGAAGTTCTATAGATTACTAGGTCATGGTCAGTAAATTACTATATTGTCATCGGTACAAAATTTCAAATAAACCATACATCCATGGTGTGAAACTTAATTATTTTATTGTATTACAGTCATTCATATATACATACATACAGGTGAGACTAATTATATCGTGTTAAAAAAAGAGAGACTCCGTAGCAATTTAAAAAGAAAAAAGTTGAAATTATCATTATTTTTTCATTAGGTTTAGCTGTAAAGTAACATAGATTAAGGCTCGTAGCCTAAATCCTTGTGCACATAAAAGAAATGGCCCTCGTTAGTGGGCTAATACTAACATCGTAAGTGGATATACCGGGCTTCGGAAGCCGTACATATATATCGTTGCGTAAATACCACATTTACAATGTTTAATCTATAGCTACAATAAATAACTCGATCATCAGATAGAATATACAACAATATAAAATAATACAAGGCTTTTACTCTTTCTGCCGGTTTATCGTGTAAAATAAGTATATCAAACGATCGATAAAGCATCACTGCAACACGACTATGTATGACATATGAGTTACCACAATGCTATACCACCGGAAAAACACCAAAAAATAATAAATTATGATAGCCCAACCACCTGACTCCACACGCGTTGCACACGAAACTGCCCTTCTGTATTTATTACGCAATACGCCAATTAATGCGGTTCAACATGTTTACTTTTATGATGAAAAAGAAACAATCTCCAAATTACGAAACATGCAAAACAATAGAAGTTTCGTCGAAGTCGTGATGGTTCTAGAAACGAGATGTTTCAGGAACTATCACGAGATGAAACTATTGCTCGATAAAAGTAACATAAAAATGTGTAAAATGCTGCTCAAATGGTGTATCATTTAGTTGGTATATTTTACAAATAATTTAATAAATTGTTTGTGTTATTTAGTTAGGGAATAATGGGACTGACATGTTAAAAATTACAGAAAATTCTTTGATAAAAAAAGAAAGTAATGAGATATGCTCCAGACATCGTTTCTGTCCGAAAAATCCAAAACATTGCATGACATCTTAGGAAACACGAGAAAAAGCTAATCCAGTCCCAAAAAAATCAGTACTTGTACAAATATTGGCTTTGGCTACGATTTAAGCCCAACATTGAACTCAGCGTTCAGAACCACGCGAGCATCGAAGGGAATTCAGCAATATAATATCGGAAAAACGTCAACAGTTGCCAACAACGACTGTGATATTAATAATGACTCAAATAAACTATCAAATCGTAGATCCATTCAATAGGACTCTCCTAAGCAGTCCTAGCGACAAAAGTTATTTTGACAAGACTCCAAAGCATTGAGCCGTACCTCACAAAATGCTGAGAACGTTATATTATGAAAACCGTTAAAAGCAGCTTCTGCCTACGCTGAACAATAAAAGGGTCTAACAAAGCATTTATACGTCTCATAAACTATAATGAATTAGACATACGATAGGTTTATTGCACAGACAGAGCACACGTAGCGTTAATGTAAATTTTAAGTAATGATAATAAAACATAGCAGGGTATAATTGTCATGGGACGGGCGCTGTAATGGAGCTGACTGGTTTTACTGCGTACTTATTTAAAATGCATTATGTAATTTCCTTGTTTATTCCATTAATAATACTACTTTGTTTTCATATTATTGAGAAAAGAGTCTTTTTTTTTCTTTTTTTTTCTTTTTAAAACGTTACCCCCACACTAGGATTTTCTCCTGTATCGTGGAGGCAGTTTACAAACACAAATTGCACAAGGACAAACATCCAGACCCGGAACAATTATTGTAGGTCATACAAATACTTGCTCCGTGCGGGATAGTGATCTGAAAATTAATTTTCATTCTATTTAATTTAATCCAACCAATACAACCAATCAAAAATATACTGCTGAACTTATTCGTAGGCCTCTGCGTAGATTGCATTATAGGCGGTATTTGGCCATAGTTGCCACGCTTGACGCTTGGCGGGTGGGTTTCAGTCACCAGATCTTTATTATTTTTAAATTGTTATCAAGGAATTGCTGCTACCCGTCTCCTATTTCAGTTTTTCACTCGCAGAACTATATGGGGTAGCGGATATTCTTACACCGCCACTTTGATTATTATTATTACAAATATTTTATTTACTTTTTTTATAGGGCAAACGAGCATGCGGCTCACCTGATGGTAAGTGACTGCCGCCGCCCATGAACAACTGCTACACAAGGGGAATTGCAGATGCGTTGCCGGCCTTTTAAAAAGGAGTAGGCTCTTTTCTTGAAGGTCCCTAAGTCGTATCGGTCCGGAAAAATCGCTGGTGGTAATCGATTCCACAAGGAAGTTGTGCGAGGAAGAAAACATCTTCTAAATCGCACAGTGGTGGACCATCAATCGTCCAGATGGTATAAATGGTATCGCGAGTTTTGTCGTAATGTGCGATGGTGAAATTGAGCGGCTGGAATTAGTCCAAACAATTCCTCAGAGCATACCCCGTGATACATGCGATAAAATACGCAAAGAGATGCAAAATCTCTACTTCTAAAACATAGAATTCGTAAAGAAATGGATGTATTACTTTGGGATCCACCACCCCATTTCATTGAATTGGAGTCATACGAGGTATAGATTATACACAAAAAGTAAGAGAAGACTATTCGAAAATGATAAGCTGTGCCCATTGCCAAACCATCTCGTTTACGCCTTATCTGAAATACCTAGACAGCAACGGCGAGTAACGTCAAAGGCACTAGACGTCTGGTGCTGCGGTCGCGAATCCTGCTGCGAAGCGGGACATTCAAGGTAAATTTTCTCTGTAAGGGGAAGGTCCAAGTCAAGCTGTATGACTTTTACAGGCTTATGAAGAAGTAGTGTACACGCAAATACACATCCACTTATCCTACCTAACCTTTCCTTAGTTACGTGGTTGAACCATGCTTCAGCTATATTACTGGTATACTTGTAGCACGAATGGGTCGGCTCGACCGGATGAGGACCACACTCTCACAGAATACCAGCGTAAAATAGCTTATTTCGTGTGGTGAATGTAGAGAACCGGAGATCCTTTTTACTGGAAAAGAGGCATTCTGTCTTTGTCCTCACGGCTGACAACGCATCTGCATTTTAATTCGCAAACGAAGATAGATGTAGATTTCTATAGGCCACAGAAACCACTTAACATCAGGTGGACTGTGTGCTCGTTTGTCACCCTTATTCTATAAAAAAGAAAGTTCAAAATAAATAATATAGGCAAATGGTGAAGAACAATTAATTTAAAAAAAATTTCAAACTTTCTGTCCTATTTATCTTTTAAATTCAAAATGCTTGATAATGCATTATTTTAACTTATTTTATTGATTTGATTGATCGGTCGATCGGTAGACAACAACGTTGCCCATAAATCACATTCAATTTGGGATAATTTGAAATAAAATTAGAAGCCGTAAATACTCGTATTTTCCAAAACTGCAATAACGTTATATCATTATTTATATATTTTAACTTAAGTTTAAAATTTGGAAAACCTTTGAAAAATAACTCTGTATAATTTCCGAATGTACCTTTATAAAAAGTAATAAGTCTTATTTGCTAATAATTATTTCCTTTTCGATTTTCGTGTAACTGATAAGTAGAGGCGACTACAGAAGAGACCTGCTGTGTTCACCATACTTTCAAGCTACGCGTTGCGGCTACGGAGGCCGTAGCTGGTGCTACGTGTTTCTTAGACACAGCACGCTCGTTACTCGAGCCGACACAGACCTCTACGGACCTTCCCTACGCTCTCGTTACATTGTGCTCTATAGATCCTTTCTTATATTTATATTAAGAAATTTACATATAAGGTCCTAGATTCTTTATATTATTTCTTTAAACATTGTTGCGTAGCCGACGCTGCGTGACAGTGTTTTATTTAATGGGAAATATCAAACATTAATATTGGTTACTGGAATATACTTTATGATTATTTATTTCAAGACGAAATCGTTTAAGTTAGAAGTTGTGTTTCGCGTTTCTTACCAAATAAACAATGGAATTTCACCAAGAGACAACTTTCGAATGTATAAACTAGTCGTGTATCAGATTGATGGCGTGATTTTGGAGACGTGAAGATATATATTTACTTTATTGAACCATTTATTTTTAAAGCGTAACGAAATCCCTCCCTACCTGAACATACCCATAATTATATGATAATTGCCGCAGTTGAAACGGTAACGGCAAACTTCCTCATGGTTAAAAACAAGTTTCCTCAGAAAAGAAAATACAGGACGCATTCCATGAGCGTTCCAGTGACACATTGAGATCCGTTAGGTCAATACTTTTGCACTTAAATTGATTAGATGGTCCTTAACACCCTCCTTTAGTGCGGCGTTTAACTAAATTGCACTTTACTATTAAGTACATAGGAACTTCAATAGGCGGTGTGAGCGGAACTACTAGTACTAGTATAGAAGTTTCTAATTCACTATTACTTATTACTATAAAAGTAGAGCTGTGGTAAGTCAGAGGCTAAGCCTTCGCTGTAAATTGCACAGTACGCGAGGAACCGGGTTCGATTCCCGCCGACACCAATGAAATTGTTAATTACAACCTTAAGTGCTTCTTTATCACAAGCCCGGCAGCGAAGTAAAACAACGTGAGAAAACCTGCATGTCTTAAAAATCGGAAAACAAATATATCAAAGACGTGTGAAGTTCGCCAACACGCATTGGGGCAGCGCGGCAGACATATCCTTTCCCTTAAACCTTCCCAGAAATGAGAGGATGCCTGTGCCCAGCAGTGAGACATATAGGCTGTAATGCCTACCAGCTGCTTGTACAAATCTCTTTAAGTACGGACCGTTTATTCGCGCAGTAAAGTAAATTATCCATAATTTTTAGTGCATAATTAGTCCTTGAGTTATCGGATGTCATATTTGTTTTGAGATTTATATCAAACAATTCGCCGTGTATTGACGGCGTCGTAAGAGGCGACAAGGGAAACCGAAACAGGAGACGAGCAGGAGCATGTTCCTGAGAACAACTCAAAATAATAAAAACTACGGTTGCCAATCCGCCTGCCAAGCATGGCAACTACAGCAAAAACCCCCCTATAAGGCAACCTATAGGGGAGGCCTATGTTCAACAGTAGACTTATAGGCTATAAACTGTAATGGATGGATGGGTATAACTTTGGGATCTAACAAATACAAAATACACATAAATATCTATAAAAGTTTTTAAATACATATTTTTTTACTTTATTTGATTTCTCGTTACATTTTAAATCATAAATCAAAAATTAAAAAGATATCAGGTTTTTTGTAATTACTTAACTAGCATATTACGTTTCTCGATACATTCCACAAATAAATGTGAAACATATTTGGATTTATACTTTTTAAGAACTGTCAAAACTGTTTTAAAATTGTATGAAAATTAAGTGTAATGAAGTAATAACTTTGTAATTTATTAACGTTTGTGTTAATTACTCTGTTCATAAAACCATTAAGTTTTTATCTAAGTATTAAAAATGGTTTAAAGATAATAAGCACTTGTAATATATTACGATAAAACGAAATCAACCACTTAGTCAAATATCGATCGACATAATAATAAAAGCTATCGACAATTATCAATACACCAGCAATCCGTTTTCACTCACGACACGCCCTTATTTACACACAGTTTTTCCCGAGCTAAATGATGGCGTAACATTTGTTTTCGGGATGATACACACACATACTTTTGATAGGTGATGTTGTACGTTTTCTGGGATGGCACACGTTAAATAAATTGGCTTAGTATATGTACATTGAGTAATATTTTAAGGGTTACGTGGAAAATAGGCTGAGACGAAAGCGATTAATCTCAATTTGTCAATGAATTTCATGTGAATGGGACGATAAAATTTTTACTCTTGATACGTTTGTTTGTTTTAGGGCCAATTTTTAGTCGTCATATAAAAGTTATTCGCAGGATAAGATGCGACTTATACAAATTAAAAATTACAACTGTATCAATTACATATGAATAAGAATAGTTCAATTATTTGACTTTAATATTCTGTGAGGTTATATTTTATTAGATGGATAACTTTTATGACGACAGAAAAAGCGGCCCTTAAGCAGATATTTTAATTTGTTAATGCTTAGAATTAGTGCGTACCGAATTTGTTTTGTAGATTTACAGTGTTATGTTTGGTTATTTACTTTGTGGATAACTAATATTGGCTTCTTAATAATTTAAATAAAATGTTTAAGTATTAATAAGCTGTTGTTATCCTGAATAAAACAAAATATACTGACGACGAACCCAAACAATTTTACAATTTTACTGAGGATTCTTATACTGGCTGGGGCAACAAGGGGAGTGCCTTGAAACTAAGGAGATACGATAAAGGGGTTCTTTTTAGCGGTAAACGCGCAAACTTGTATCTTCTGGGGATTGAACTGGACTAGATTTAGTCGCCCCCAATCCGAGACTTTGTTCAGCAAAGACTCGACTTCAGACAAAGTTAAAAGTTTGTCCGGGTACTCGGCGACGTCTTCCCGAGAAATATTGGCACGGCCGGTGTATAATGCATCACCGGTGCTTTCGTCCGCATAGTAATGAATGTTACCAGTTAGCAACATATCATTGATATGCAGAAGAAACAGCGTTGGTGATAGCACGCAGCCTTATGGAACACCAGCGTTAATGGGCTTGTAATCGGAGCATGCAACGTGTACTACGACCTTGATGCCTTGAAAGTGGTGATCCAATTGTTTAATTTGTATCAAATGCAATGTGATGTCCTTCACACGCTCGGGGACCCCGACCCATTTCAACTACCTAATGGAAGGAGATGTCATCAATCGCGTTGTCTGTACACATGATCTTGGCGTCTTATTTAGAGAGGACGTGACGTCTCGTACTCAAATTTTACAGGTGTGTAAAAAGGCCTTTAAAAATCTGGGCTTTATAATGCGTCAAACGCATGACTTCCTTAACACTGCCGCCGTGAAGTCATTATATAATGCTTTAGTAAGAAGCAATCTAGAAACCAGTGCTATCATCTAGAATCCTTATGAAATTAAGCATAGCCTTATGCTGGAGAAAATACATATTACGTTTACCCGATACCTCTATTTAAAGCAATAGGGGTTGTACCCTTTTTATCCTCTTATGTATCTAACCCTTTTTGTAATAGGAATGGTTGGATATTATAAGTTGGAGGTTAGACGGAACTTTGCACTACTCAAGTACATATTCTTGATTTTACGTCGTATATTGAATAAAACTACTATTACGGATTCTATCGCCTTTAATTAATTTATTTTTATTAATTCCCGATGTTTCGGGTACTTTAGAGCAACCATGATCACGGGGGACCATCGGGAACCAACGGTAATTAATGAAAATAAGTTAATTAAACGCGATAGAATCCATAAAAGTAGTTTTATTCAATGTGTAGTGTTCGCGCAAATATAAGAAATCTTTACGTGGTAGATTAAACAATCCAGAAATTATGGTATCACTGCAGTTCCTCGTGCGTAATGCTAGGCTGCGACGGGGTCTGAGTGGAGGTTGCTGGACCTACCAGTTGCTTGTACAAATCTCTTTAAGTACGGACCGTTTATTCGCGCAGCTAGAATGCTTAACATCGTAGCACAACGATCAACGATTAGACATATTTAATTTTACATTGGCGGAATTCGAGAGGGTGACGTTAAACTATTTGTCATTTTTACATTAGTGGCCACATTGTTGCAATAGGCTCAACTCCTGTAATAAAAATTGTGAGTTAATAAATAAATAAAAATAATTCTCGGGAAGCCCAATGGAAAGGCCTTCGCTATGTCCAAACTTACGGCCAACGCCTTCCCCTTAGACTCTAATGCCTCCGCCCACCTATGAGTTTTTTTTTTATAGGAGAGGGAGCAAACGAGCATAGGGTTCACCTGATGGTAAGTGATTACCGCCGCCCATGAACAACTGCAACACCAGGGGAATTGCAGATGCGTTCCCGGCCTTTTAAAAAGGAGTACGTTCTTGTCTTTTAGTTAGGTAACCTAGAAGATCACCAGCTGAAGGGGCCCCGACGGAAACCGTACTGGTGGTCACTAATCAGGTGGTGATCCTCAAGGTACCGTATGAAAAAAGTAAAGTTACAGCCTATTTACGTCCCACTGCTGGGCACAGGCCTCCTCTCATTTCTGAGATGGTTTTAGGGTAACGAAATGTCCGCCGCGCTGCCCCAATGCGTGTTGGCGAACTTCACATCTTCGAAATATTTTTTTTTCTTATTTCTCAGACATGCAGGTTTCCTCACGAGGGTTTCGTGCCGGCGGGGATCGAACCCGGGTTGTTCAAGTACTGTGAAGCTTACAGCGAGCGCTAACCATCTGAGCTACCACGGCGCCGTATGAGCTGGCAGTTAATAATTGTTTCGATTATTTTAGAGAACAAAGAAGTGATAGCGATAGGCTTGTAGTTGGACAGATTTGAGCGGTCGCCATTTTCATCGACAGGGAGCATCGACGGCGACCTGATCTCCGTCCGGATGAGAGCTCAGCAGAAGGTCCAATAAGGAAGGTACATGATCCTCCACAACTGGGATCCGCGTTGGCGAAGTAACCAGTTGTATCAGACCATATGCCAAGGCAAAGTCGTAAACAGATCTACCCGCATGATCGGTTAAACGGGAACCAATCCATTAAGCGTAGTGGGCGTTAAAATCACTGAGCATCACGATCTCTGAGGATGGAGCTGTTGTAACACGGAGTCTGCAGCCATTTGGACGTTGTCGATGAGTCGATCTGTGTCAGCATTGTCGCTATGGGACATAGGTCATAGGTTCTCGGCATTCCCGCGTCTACGGGTGCATCTCTATATATGCACCCGTAGATGCGGGAATACCGAGGCGTCGAAAACAAATGTCCTCTCTGACGTACGAGTATACATAAACTCCAGCTCGGGGCACAAAGGAGTGTTCTAATTTTAATCCCCCCCCCCCCCCTCCTAAGAATACGCGGGGCAGCCTGAGCACCCACGCTCAGGAAGAGTAGGGTACATTGGGTGTGGATACTTCGCGAGGTATTCTCCGTCACCAGGGGTGCTGATACCGTCTTGGGATAGTGTTCTATTTAACTCCGCTACCATGTTAAAGGAGGTGAGGAGAGGGAATTGGGCCTCCGACCATCTGCACTCACCGGGCGAAATGCAAAAGTAAACTTCACACTGGTATTCTGTGAGGTCGTGGTACCGCCACGGTTCGAGCCGGCCCATCCGTGCGACTACAAAAAATGCCGCGTGGCTCTACCACAGTTAAATTATTGCACTTTGACTATAACTTTGAATTCTCCGTTACATTTGCTTCCTTCCTTAAATTTATTGCGTATTTTACAGTAGGTATAGTCATTCATTAATCATTTATTACTGCTGTACATAGGCCTCTCTAATTTTTGTCTCATATTGTATACAAATATATTTGCTCGCTTGACGGGCGGGATAACAACCGTAGTAATTTTTTTGGAAGTTTGGAAGACGCTGCTTCCATCCCCTGGTCTTTTTTACTCTGTCGCCCCTTACGACACGAGAAGACATAGGTTAGTGATTATTCTTACACCGGCCACCACATGGTCCCATTAACTTTATTACTTTAATTTTCCATTATAAATGCGCATTTTAATATTCTAAAATGTCAAAGTAAGGTGAATTAAACGTAATGTCAAAAATAGATTCTACGTAGATAAAGATTGCCGTATGAAATATTGCCGTCCATCAACCTGAATTTCAGTTCAAATTGTACAAATTATGTAAATTGTATAAAGCGCAATCGTTAACCACAACAGGCGGTCGCAAACTGTACCATTATGCTAATTATGAAATATAGATCGTATCTGAAGTAGAATCTCAAGACGCCCGTCGTTTACGATTCACAATAATTCGCAAAGTTAACGTCCACAGTTAAAATTATAGTTATTACAATAAAGACTGTCGTAAGAAGTGACTATATGTAAGAAAAATTCTATGGTTTTCGATAGATGGCGGTATAACCAATTTGTTTACAACAGACGTAAAAAATATCTAGACCGGCAACGGAGAGCAGCGACAAAGGCGAAGGTGGGAGATGTCTGGTACTGCGATCGTCAACCGCCTGCCAAGCGTAACGAATAAGGCACAATCTTCCCTATAACGCGAGAGGCCCACGTCCAGCACTGGAATGTTACGGACTGATACAGAAGAAGAATGAATAAAATTATAAAATGTGACCAAGTGATAATATCTTATATATACAAATTAATATCTGCTTGTTCGTAATTTTTACGCTTCCATACCGTTCATCAGATTGCGGTAAAACTTTGTCAGCATATTGCTTGCACTTCCATGAAGATTATAGGCATAGTACAATTAAATTATACAGATTGTGGCGCACGTGTCATACCAAGATATTTATTTGAAAGTATGTCATTCAATTTCAATGAATGTATTATCATGCCTAATTAAACAATATAACCCTTCCAAATTTAAAACCATATTTCCACATTTTTTTTTCTGCGGCAGCAACGCGCTTGGTACTGGCTAGTGTTTAATAAAAGATGCGTATCTCTACGTTACTATGGAAACCAAAAATAATCCACTTGTCAAACATTAATAACACATAATATCATTCGAAATATAAAACTCATTCAAATCAGTTTCGCAGATATCAAACAGTTATAATACACGACAGTTATCAAACGCGTTTAAATAAAAGCTAGCATTTTTTTGCTGACGCCAGCGGGGTAACTTCCAGTCCAGCGGGCCGCATCAAAGCGCTTACATATAGCCCACCTGGCTATTTATGTACGTTATGACGTAAGCGGCGTGATGTATGCACGCCAAACGAGTTTTGTACTTAGATGACTGCAGGATTTACGAGGCACTGGGCGAAATTGGCTTGACTAGGGAAAACATAGGCTTTTAATTTGACGTCGCAAGAAATTTTCACACCAGTGTTTTATAATTTCAATAAAGTTTTATTATAGAAACTGACATCTACATTAGTCTACTATAAATTTCGTAAGCGGCAACTAGGAAAAACTTTCTGAAAATCTTGTAGCGCTCTAAGATAACCATGTCATATTTAGCTATAAATAGTACATGCTAAATACAGGCTAGCGACAGGAAGCATTCGATCAAGCAAAGATACGAGACCTCGGATAGGAAATCCTTACTACTATTTACGAGTTTCTTTTTAAATAGACTAAAAGTGACTAACGAGCACACAGTTCACTTGACGGTATCTGGATGCCGTGGCCCATAGACATCTACATCTATCTTCATTTAAGAATCAAAGTGTAGATGCGTTATCTCCCCTAAGGATTGAATGCCTCGTTTGCACTGAAAAAGGCCTCCAGTTCTCTACACTCACCATACGAACCACAGCTGCATTATGCTGCTGTTTTACGCTGGTATTCTGTAAGAGCGTGGTGATGTTAATGATGATTATTGGACAACATGATAGTTTAAAAAAATAAGGTAGTAGGAATATTCCATTCGCCGAGTAGTGGTCAGCTAAGATCGGATTTTACAAATCCCCCCCCCCCCCACAAGGGGATCGCGTGGGCGTTAATTAAAAAAAATATATATATGTACTGAGACTCATCACGATATCTCTGGAACCATAAGGACTTGAAATTTGGTAGGAATATTCTTTTCGCCGAGTAGAGGTCAGCTAAGAATTTCGGATTTTACGAAATTCCACCCACATGGGGGTTGCGGGAGCATTGATTAAAAAAAAACACAATTTCAAACTATAGCTCTTACAAGTATGAAACCTGACCAGAATATTATTTTTGTATGTGTTTGAGTGGATCCCTAAATAGTTTGTAATCACGATTGGACCCGGTAGGTGGCACTGTTGTCGATGTCCAGAAATTACCCGTGCGAAGCAGGGCGGGTCGAATATAGGATATTTTTGCATAAATAATTAATCAGCATTGGTCGCGGGACATTCTCATTTATCCTATAATATATCTTTATATATAAAATCTTTATATATAAAAATTACGTGTCACGTTGTTTGTCCGCGATGGACTCCTAAAACTACTGAACTGATTTCAATGAAATTTTGCACAATGTGTTCAGTTTGGTCCAACTTGAACGATAGGATAGTTTTTACCCCGCTAAATGACCCTCAAAATATTTTATTGCGAATTTAAGGATTTTTGTAGAAAAGGTCGTTGAAAAGGGCAGAACAACGTCTGCCTGGTGAGCTAGTATATATATAAACTCTTCTCGAATCAATTTATATTATTTAATTATATTGTCCGTGTGTATAAGATTTTGCGAGTGTGTGATTCAGTTGATTCGAGAAGGGTTTTCACAATTAGACCCGATAGGTAGCGCTGTTGACAATATAGAATTAACCCGTGCGAAGCTGGAGCGGACCGCTAGTATATTACATATCTTACTTTATTCAGTGTGTAGCACTGGCGCAAACACAACGAATTATGATTTTATAACACTCGATAGTACGTGGATGCAGTGGCAAATAGACATTTACATCGACTCTTGATTAAGCATCAAAACGCAGTTACTGCCGCCTTTGAAAAATAAGATGGAATGGCTTGTTACCAGTAAAAAGGGACCCCGGTTATCGTCAATCACTATACGAAACACAGGAGTACATTGCTGCTATTTGACGTCCATTTACGGTTGAGCCGAACCAATCACGCTTCAGCTATAATATGCTACAGCGTGATCTCTTACACTTTAAATTTAAAAATTACGGTACAGTAGTAAAGTATAAAATCAGATGCCGGAAGAGCTCAATAATCCTTCCAATATTTTTATAAGCACACACGATGCGCCCTGTTGCTTTTTGCAGTAGGCTCTGATGAAAGCAACCGACTTTTAGTCAACCATTCGAATAAGTCGTTTTGTTTCTATGTAAGTATTTTGATAAAAAAGTAAGTAAAGTCCCACTGCTGGGCACAGGCCTCCTCTCATTTCTGAGAGGATTTTAGGGCAAGGAATTGTCCACCGCGCTGCCCTAATGCGTGTTGGCGAACTACACATGTCTTCGAAATATTTTTTTCTTATTTCTCAGACATGCAGGTTTCCTCACGATGTTTTCCTTCACCGCCGAGCACGTGGTAAATCAGCACTTAAAAATGCAATTAACAATTTCATTGGTGCCGGCGAGGATCGAACCCGGGTTGCTCGAGTACTGTGAAGCTTACAGCGAGCTCTAACTATCTGAGCTACCACGGCTCTTGTATTTTGATAATGATAGAATAAATAATGTACCAATCGACCAACTTTTGACCAAATTCCCAGCCTAACGAATAGTGAATAAACTTTGTCCGACTATTTAAATTGAGAAAAACATGAGTACAAAAATGCTTTTTACATTTAAAACTATTTAAATGAGAGAATTTTGATCATGGTTGTCTAACATAAAGTCTTCCTCTCACGGTCAATATTTAAAAAAAAGTTTTGCTAACCTCACAACAAAGAAAACATCAAACAAATTCATAGTTTTGTTATTGTTTCCACATAATTGGTTGAATTTCAACTACAAGCGATACTGTTACATATGTATATGTTCGAAGTTAAGTCATATTTCTTAATAATTAACTAAAAATGTATACAAAAATTACCTCAGTTTGAGTTACAGTGTTTAATATTGAGCGAAAATAATAATATTCAATCTCAGAAGTATGTGTTGACAAGGAGGCTATTAAGTTGCCCTGATTACAACAAATGCAATGAGCTAGATATCCCCAGGAAGCGGTTACGGAGAAATATATAGATCTGCACCCTTAAACCAACCTGTGAATACCGTTAATGTAAACCACCGGTCCGCCTGTAATAGAGCCTGTAAGCGAGGAAAGGGGGCTCCCTCGGGCATTTCACTGTTATTTATTGGCAAGGGTAACCCAATTTCAGTTCACATTACCGTGCAGTGATTAACGTTGGGTAATGCGATCGACTTGTCGGCCCCTAATCAACCGACTTCAAAAAAAGGAGTATGTTTCTCAATTCGACTGTATTTTTTATGTGTGTTACCTCAGAACATTTTTCTAGGTGAACCGATTTGATGATTCTTTTTTTATTTATTTAAAAGCTGGTGCTCATGTGGCACATATGAATTTGATCAAGATCTGTCCAGTAGTTTTTGAATTATCTTTAATAATGCGTATTTAATTGACTTCGACTACATTGATAATGTTCTCATTTTATTTATACTCGTATTGAAGTCGGTTGTAGAAATTGTTTAATTTTACCACTTGCTTTTGGTGTTTAGTTCGATGAAGTACGGTAATGAAATAAAATGCAATATGAACAGATTTTGGACACTCTTCTTCGATCTTCGGTTCGGTTCGGGACGATCTTCTTTAGTAATTATTATTTTGTAATATTAGAAGAGACAAACGAGCTAGCAATCCACCTGATAGTGACTAGTTACTGCGTCCCATTGACACCTGCAAGCAACTTCAAAAAAAATTCACAAATGCGGTGTCACACAACACTACGACTATTATGATAAATTAATGAATGAATGAATTTATTTTCTCTTTTTTTATAGAATAAGGGAGTAAAACGAGCACACAGTCCACCTGATGGTAAGTGGTTGCTGCGGCCCATAGACATCTACATCTATCCTCTATTACATATCAAAATGTAGATGCGTTGTCACCCGTGAGGACTAGGATGGAATGCCTCATTTCCAGTAAAAAGGGCCACCGGCCACCTGCACTCACCAAGCGAAACGCGGAGGTAAACCTCTCCTTCACGCTGTTTTTCTGTGAGGTCGTGGTACTACCCCGGTTCGAGCCGGCCCATCCGTGCGACAGCTATCTATCTCTTCACAATAGGTAAACTTAATGCTAAGTATTACAAAATTGCCAAACTGGTACCTAACTTGTGAGAGACTGGTGCCTGATGTAGGTATAAAAACCTGTATTACAGGTCACCAGGGCTCTAAATAACACAGAAGTAATGGTGACCGTTAAGCACACAGCCCACCTGATATCAAATTAGTGCTGTGGCCTAAAGACACCCAAATCCGTCATAAATCAACGATCAAATTTCAGATTTGACAACAGACATTTTAACGCCGAAGGACTAACTGGAATGGCTCGTTATCACTAGGAAGGGTTTCGATTCTGTACATTAAACATAAGAAACACAGAAGCAATATGCTGCTATTTTATGCTGGTATAATGCGCGGACGTAAACCTTTCCCGAACGAGCCGACCAAACGAAACTTCTCACAACCTGAAATTATACTGTTTTTTTTTTTTACTTTAAAACCGGAACTTTTCGAAGGTATTTATTTGCGGAACCGGACTTTTTTGGAACGAAGTTCCTTATCGGACGGTACGAATTTGGCGGTTGGGGACGAGGCGAGAAAAAGACTAAGATTTTTCCGTCACAACCCCTTCTGACGTAGTGTAGACGGCCTTAGCGGCTATAAGGAAGCGAGATGGATTAACATCCATCTCCCTCGCACTATTTCTTATCTTGCCATGAAAGAAATATTGTTTTATTTTAAATGACGTTTCATTTTAATAGACACTAGTAATTCATTTATTTGTATTTGTTAATCAATAATATATTTATCAATAATAATATACTACGAAAGGTACTTCGTTCTCCAACCGAGTGTTCCACGACAATCACGCATGCTTTTTTTTTTTATAAAACTAAAGAGACAATAAAACTTACAGTCGCACCCGAAGGTAACTACTGCAGTCCATGGACACCTGCAGCCAAGTTCAAACAAAGCAGGTTACAGATACGTTGTCACCTCTGAAGTCTAAAATGGAATACCTCACATACATACATATAATCACGCCTCTTTCCCGTAGGGGTAGGCAGAGACCACTTCTTTCCACTTGCTACGATCTCTACATACTTGTTTCGCTCCGTCCACTTTCATCATACATGCTCTACGGTTTAGGATACTCTTGACCTGGCCTTTTTTCAAGACGTCCCTGATCTGGTCTTGAAATGTCCGCCTTCCCCTTCCAACACTTTCATTTACACTCGCCTTATACACTTTCTTCGTCAATCATTCTTCATTCATTCTCTCGACATGGCCAAACCACCTCAGCATATCTTTCTCAATTTTTGTCACTAGATCTTCTTTCAGACCACAGCGTTTCCTTATCTCACTATTTCTTAATGATTTCTTATATTTACGCGAACACTACACGTTGAATAAAACTACTTTTACGGATTTTATCGCGTTTAATTAAGTTATTTTATATTCCCGACGTTTCGGTTGCTTTCCAGCAACCGTGGTCACGGGGGACTGAGGTGATTGACGTCCCGATGTCAAAGTTAACCCGGAGTACCTTCAGATTTTTAATTATTAACTTTGGTCCGATCTACGCAGAATGAACTAACTGTGTCGTGAAGTCTTGCAGTGGTATGCTTGGGTTTAGTTTTAATTTTATAAATTACAGGATCCCAAGCAGGTGGTAGTACCCAGCCTCCCTCTCTATTGAAATTAAGATGTTTTTTAATTTCAATAGCCTCACGTATCATCCTTGGCAGGAATCGAAGTTCTTTCGCGAGAACTTGTGGTTTATCAAATCTAATGTAATGGCCGCCTAGGATATGATCACAAACTGCAGACTTCCCGGAACGTTGGTGCTTCACGTCAGCTATGTGTTCTTTTACGCGGGTTTTTATTGATCGTTTTGTTTGCCCTATATATGAGAGACCACACTTACAATCAAGCTTGTACACTCCTGCATCTTGTAGAGGAATATTGCACTTGACGGATGGTAAGAACTGACTAATCTTCTTCGGCGGCTTGAAGAATGTTCTAATAGAAGCTCGCTTCAAGATGTAGGCAATCTTGTATGTGACACCTCTGACATATGGTAGTACAGCAGGCACACGCTCGACTGTGGGCGGCTTCACTCGGTTACTATTTCTTATCCTGTCACTCAGTTTAACTCCTATCATACTTCTTAACGCTCTCATCTCAACTGCATTTATTCTGCTTTCATGTTTCTTCTGCCATATCCAACTTTCACTTCCGTACATGAGTGTCGAAACCAACACCCCCTCATGCACAATACCTCACAGCCTGTGATAATACTGCTATTTTCTCTCTGTATCGTTCTGACCTTGCCATGCCATGTAGTGGCGGTCAAGAATATCCACTACCCCATATCCTCCCGTGGGTGTCGTAAAAGGCGACAAAGGGAAACAGGCAGGAGATGGGCAGCAGCATCTTCTTAATAACGGCATAAATACAATAAAAAAACTGCGGTTGCCAACCCGCTCGCCAAGCGTGGCAACTATGGCAATATACCCCCCCATGAGCAATGACAATAATAAACGGCCCCCAGTCCCCGGCGGCCCCGCTATTCCTGGCTACGGTGGCGACCATGGTAACGGCGGGGCAGGGGGTGCTAAGAATCTCCGGTGGAGGTTCGGTTGCCACCTTAGAAGACTCGACCTGGCAACGTACAACGCACGCACCCTGAGGACTGACGAGAAGATCGTGGAGCTGGAAGAAGAGATAGACAAGTTGCGCTGGCATATTATAGGATTATCCGAAGTCCGAAGAGAGGGGGAGGACACGGTAATCCTCGAATCCGGCAACTTGCTCTATCACCGGGAGGGCGACCATCTGTCCCAAGGAGATGTCGGATTTATCGTCCACAAGTCTCTCGTCAACAACGTTGTAAAGATCGGGAGTGTGTCGACGAGGGTTGCGTACCTTATACTCAGAATCACCAAACGGTATTCGCTGAAGGTCATACAGGTTTACGCACCAACCTCGGCACACCCCGATGAGGAGGTGGAGGAAATGTATGAGGATATCTCTAGAGCCATGCATTCCTCCAAAACCCAATATACGGTGTTGATGGGAGACTTCAATGCAAAACTAGGCACAAGAGAGAACGGTGAGCTGAAAGTAGGGAAATTTGGAATAGGGCAACGGAACCCAAGGGGCCAGCAGCTGGCCGACTTCATGGAGAAAGAGGGACTCTTTATGATGAACTCTTTCTTCAAGAAGCGGCCCCACAGGAAGTGGACCTGGTCGAGCCCCGACGGTTCGACAAAAAATGAGATTGACTTCATTATGACGACCAGACGACAACTGTTCAGTGATGTCTCAGTGATCGCGAGGGTGAAAACCGGCAGCGATCACCGAATGGTTAGAGGCACACTGAACCTAAATGTTAAGTTGGAGAGGTCTCGTCTGATGAAGTCAACGCTCCGTCCCCCTCGTGCTCTAATCCAAAGTCCCGAAACCTTTCAGCTCGAGTTACAAAACCGTTTTCAGTGCCTAGAAGACTGCAATGAAGTGGACGATATGAATGACAAGCTCGTGGAAACTGTCCATGCGGTCGGAGCTAAGTTCTGCAAGACCCACCGCAGAAGAACACAAAAACTCTCCGATCACACTCTTAATCTCATGGCTGTTAGACGGGAGATGAGGCTACATTCTTCAACAGATTTGACAGCATACAGGCAACTGAACAGACAGATCTCCAAATGCATGCGGCGAGACTTACGCAACTTCAATACAGCTCGTGTTGAAGAAGCGATCGAGCGGAACCAAGGCTCCAAAGTCTTTGCCAGAGATCTGTCTGCCAGAAAGAGCCAACTGTCAAAGCTGAAGACCGAATGTGGCAGCATCGTTTCCGGGGCACCTGAGATTTTGAGTGAGATTGAGAGGTTCTATGGGCAGCTGTACACGTCATCGTTGGAGCCACACGCAAGTGTGAGTAACGATCCAAGAGCGAGTCTTATTCGACACTATTCCGAAGATATCCCGGACGTCAGTCTGAGCGAGATTAGAATGGCTCTCCAGCACCTTAAAAACGGCAAGGCCCCAGGCGAGGATGGAATTACAGCGGAGCTTCTGAAAGCGGGTGGAAGACCGGTACTTGAAGTCCTTCAGAAGCTCTTTAATTCCGTCCTCCATGGTGGCATTACACCGGAGGCGTGGAGCAGAAGTGCGGTGGTCTTGTTCTTCAAGAAAGGCGACCACGCTCTCTTGAAGAACTACAGACCGATTTCCCTTCTGAGCCGCGTCTACGTGCTGTTTTCGAGAGTCATTACGAATCGTCTCGCGCGCAGACTTGACGACTTCCAGCCTCCCGAACAAGCCGGTTTCCGAAAGGGCTTTAGCACCATAGACCACGTACATACCCTACGGCAAATTGTACAGAAGTCCGAAGAGTACAATTTGCCACTATGTCTGGCGTATGTGGACTATGAGAAAGCCTTTGATTCCGTCGAAATTTGGGCGGTGCTGCAGTCCCTTCAGCGGTGCCAAGTTGACTGTCGGTATATCGAAGTGTTGAAGTGTTTGTACAGTAGAGCTACGATGGCTATCCGAGTACAGAACCAGAGTACGAAACCTATCCAATTGCAGAGAGGTGTAAGACAGGGTGACGTTATATCCCCGAAACTCTTCACCGCTGCATTGGAAGACGTTTTCAAGCTTCTGGACTGGAAAGGATACGGAATTAACATCAATGGCGAGTACATCACTCACCTTCGATTTGCCGACGATATAGTCCTCATGGCAGAATCGCTGGAGGAGCTAAGCACTATGCTCAATGACCTCAATAGTGTCTCCCAACGGATAGGTCTTAAGATGAACATGGACAAAACAAAGATTATGTTTAATGTCCATGTCACACCTATGCCGGTAGTTGTTGGGAGCACTAAGCTCGAAGTTGTTGACGAGTATGTTTACCTGGGACAAATAGTCCGACTAGGTAAGTCCAACTTCGACCGAGAGGTCAATCGACGGATTCAACTCGGCTGGGCAGCATTCGGGAAGCTACGACACATCTTCTCGTCAGAAATACCTCAAAACCTTAAAACAAAATTGTACAACCAGTGCGTGTTGCCAGTGATGACTTACGGAACTGAGACGTGGTCCTTCACTGCTGGCCGTATGAGGAAGCTCAAGGTCGCTCAGCGAGCTATGGAGAGGGCTATGCTCGGAGTTTCTCTGCGTGATAAACTTAGGAATAAGGATATCCGCAGTAGAACCAGAGTAACCGACATAGCCCAACGGATTAGTAAGCTGAAGTGGCAGTGGGCCGGCCATATAGCTCGAAGAACCGACAACCGATGGGGAAGAAAGGTTCTCGAGTGGCAGCCTCGTACCGGTAGGCGAAGTGTAGGGCGTCCCCCCACAAGATGGAGTGACGACCTGGTAAGACATGCAGGAAGTCGATGGATGCAGGTGGCTCGGGACCGTGCTTTGTGGCATTCCTTGGGGGAGGCCTATGTTCAGCAGTGGACTTGTGAAGGGCTGTAATGATGATGATGATGATCGTTCTGACCGGAGTACAGCAGCGCAAGCACTACTATTTGGCGGCAGAAATCGGTGAAAAGTTGTTTACTTACCAAGACGGACTAAGACGGACGGATAAGGTGTTCTACATTTAGAATTCGTACCACAATATATGAAATGCGGTAAATTTTACGTCCGAAATAGCGGTCATGATTTACGTCGGTGCCACGGGACTGAGTTTTTTTTTAGGGTTCCGTACCTCAAAAGGAAAAAATGGAACCCTTATAGGATCACTTTGTTGTCCGTCTGTCTGTCTGTCTGTCTGTCTGTCAAGACACTTTTTCTCAGTAACGCGTGGAGGTATCAAGCTGAAATTCATATCAAATACTCAAGTCTACTGTCCCTTGGAGCTGTGAAAAAATCAAACTTCTAAGCCAAAGCAATCAAAAGATACAGCCGTTTATGCCGCAAATATTATGCCGCATGGGAATCAAAATCTACAGGGTACTTCCCGTGAACTCAGAATCTTAAAATTTGGTACGAAGCAACGTATTATAGCACAGATAAAGGAAAAATTGCGAAATGCATAAATTTTTAGTTACATCATATAATAAAAATATTTTTGATAATTTTAACCTACGGATTTGTTCGAAACCCTCGGTGCGCGAGTCCGACTCGCACTTGGCCGGTTTTTTTATATGATAAGGATGACAAACGAGTACACGGTCCACCTAACGGTAAGTAGTTTCTGTGGATCATAGACATCTCCATCCATCCTCAACTACGAATCAAACTGAAAATGCGTTGTCACCCGTGAGGACTAAGATAGAATGCCTCGCTTCCAGTTTAAGAGGTCTCCGGTTCTCTACATTCACTATACGAAACAACAGCGTTATGCTGGTATTCTGTGAGAGCAGTGCTCTTTCTCGGACGAGCTGACCCATTCGTGCTACAACTATACTACTAATATAGCTGCGGCATGGCTGTACAACGTAAAAAATAGATAAAATAAAATGTGGACTAGGCACTAAGAATATTGCGTTACACGCGTACACACGGTGATTTTTCTTATTAATTTCAGACTATAATTTCAGATTCGAATTCAGATTTCAATTTCAGAATATGTTATTCATCTTTCGAAATGCCTACAGTATGGAAAGAAATGAGTTGCCAGCGTCAGTCTTTCCGTCCGATTACAATCTGGGTACCTTCAAAGCAAGAGCGGATAGGCTTTCGTTATGCTACGACCACCACCACTTACCATCAGGTGAGATTGTAGTCGAGCACTGGCATATAATGAGTAAAACAAAGATTGAAGGAATTTTTTTTTTATAAGATAAGGGTGACAAACGAGCACACAGTCCACCTGATGGTAAGTGGTTGCTGCGGCCCATAGACATCTACATCTATCCTCGTTTGCGAATCAAAATGCAGATGCGTTGTCACCCGTGAGGACTAAGATGGAATGCCTCATTTCCAGTAAAAAGGGCCTCCTCTCATTTATTATTTTAAAGAAGATACTCTAAATTTAAAAAAAAAACGCAATATCATTGCGAATAGCCCGTTAATCGAACATTTTTAATAATTTTCCAGTATTCTTTACATAGAAAGTTTACGTTTTTTTTAAAATAATAAATATTTGATATAGTTCTAGACTTTACATAAACTCTCTCTGGTCTCAATAAAACCCAAACAAATCATTACAACAATGAATAGCAGCGATAGATTATGATTAATTCGAAATACGCACTATTCTTTCATATATTTGAAACAATAAATAAGAAAATATCCCTCCCGGTGCTCGCATAAAACACGCCGCAGGTACCGTCCGCTAGGGAGAAATAAATATTTCGCTTATGTTCTCGTCTAACGCTGGTTTTGTATTCTCTAAATAAAGCGGACGAGATGGATGCGGCGAAGCGGGCGCCGTGTATATTTTATCATTTCTTTCATATTTCATGATCATTTCTTCGTCTATTCAAGATTGAGCTATTTGTAGGAAAGGGTTGTAAAGTGCTCCAAGTATACGTCAAGTAAATTCTAAGTCGTAGATTATTTTACTGTTAAAGTTCAAGGAAACAGAATAAGAAGAGTTTTTGAATTAATTAATTTATTTAAAGTGCCGAGTTTGAGCAAGCGCCCAGCCCCTACGCTCCCTGAATGAGGTATTGGACGCTTGCCATAAATTCATGAAATTTTGATTGTTAATTTGCGAAAAAGCATGTTGAGGAAACCTACAAGTCTGAGAAAGTATTTTTTTTATATAAAATTTAACTGACAAACGAATTTCCAGTCTACTGATAGTTAATGGTTGGATACCATCAATATCAACACTAAAAACGGCTTCAAATGCGTTATCACCTCTGAGGACTACGATCGAATGCCTCACAGCCAAAGTTCACAGTAATTATACTGACTCTCTATCTCTATACCCCTCATACAGGTCGTCGCTTCATCTAGTTACCGAACGACGACGACCAGCTTACCGGTACGAGATTGCCTCTTCTTTCCTCTCTATCGGTTGTCGATCATTTACTAATCCGTCGGTCGGTCACTCTGGTTCTAGTGCTGATATCCTCATTTCTAAGTCTATCACGCAGAGAAACCCAAGCGTAGACCTATCCATAGATCACTTTGAATATTAAAGGAACAATATTCCGTGTTGTTCACACTTTCTGGTACACTGTTATCCAGTAAGTAATTACGGTACTTTGCGTAGTCTAATAGTTTCATTTCTACAAAATTACCTTTGATAGTATATGTATATATATATTACATATTTCTAAATCCTTTTAACAATCATCTGCTAGAATTTTGACTTATCAATCAAAGACTTGATCGATACACCCCACGTGATCATGCTACAGCTATATTAGTAGTATAGTTGTAGCACGAATTGGTCGGCTATACCGCGAAGTGACCACGCTCTCACAGAATACCAGCGTAAAATAGCACCTCAACTCTCCTGTTTCGTATGCTGAGTGTAGAGAACCGGAGATCCTTTTTACTGGAAACGAGGCATTCCACCTTAGTCCTCAGGGTAATTGAGGATAGATGTAAATGTCTATAGCCCACAGTAACCACTTACCATCAAATGGACTTTTCCTTTAAAAAGACATCACAAAGATTTTGTAAATACGTTGTAGAGTAGGCTTATAAGATAGCGTTGGACATCTATTTGCAATTATGCTGTACTGAACAATATCGCTTTCGTGCTTTAAATCGTTTGTGCATTATTTTTCTTTACAAAAAAAAATATCGAAGTCATTGTACCTTTACAATGGCTGATCGCATTTAAGAAACAAAAACTTTATAACCAAATGGCACTTTCAAGATGGCGGCATTTCCGACCGGGAAATTAACAGGAAAACTGTCGTGTCGCACACCGTTACGTCTCAGACGATTACTCCGCAACGGGAGAGTAATCTTCCTCTGAAAAAAATAACTACCATGTAAGAAGGAGCTTTGATAAGTTTAAAATTCAAAAGACTAGTTATTTTTAATAATTTTCAAAAGAAAAAGAACGCTAGTATTTTCAAACAGCCAATTAGATTAATTAAAACATTGTTCATCATATTGTTTATATCACCATCAACAATACTCCCTTAACTAGTTATTTTTAATGATTTTTTTTTCAAGTAATTTTTAAACAGCCAACTCGATTAATAATTAAGACATTGGCTAAGATATTATTTATATCACTATGGACAGTACTCGTATTGGTAGTTACTTTAATGTTTTTTTTTTTAAAGAAAATGAATGCAAGTAATTTTATATATAAAAATTGATTAACATGTTGCTTATATCAATAACAACAATACTCGTATAAATACATAATATCATTCATCAACGTGCATTTTACAAAAATAAACTAGTAACATTATATACAATGTTTAAGTCTTTCGTAGTAGCCATCTTTACAAATTTGGCACATTTGTTACGATGTAAAAACAAGATCCTTTACAAATAGGCTGGTAGATACAGATAGGCGTAGTCCTATCTTTTAGGAAATTTGTTTGATTTGCTCGTTTGTTAATGAAGGTTTCGTATATAATAACTTTTCGTATAAATTTGAATTTGAAATATTATATCAATGATCACATAATTTTTACCAAATTTACAAAAAGGAAAAGTGATTTTCAAACACCAACAGGAACAACCTCTTGGCATAAAACGTTATACATACTAGCTTTGAGTTAGTACCACCCTAACACTATCTACTGGAATCAAAAGGTTAAAAGAAATATTAAAATTACAGACTGTAAAGCATTTCATCTATTTTTCACCGGTGTTGTATCTTTTGCGTATGTGTCTTTTGGCCATTCTTATTTAAATTCGTGGCATTTGATCGTTTCTCGCAGTATTATTAGTAAAAACAAAACATTTCAATTGAACAGGTGTTTAATATCTTTAGTTGAAAAACATTTCACCGTGGTTATTTGTATTTTAATGTGTTAAAGTGTTACAGCGAAATCCTTGGTCTTACACCAGCAAAATTAAGCTGCTATTTTACGCTGGTATTCTGTGATAGCATGGTCCTTCCCCGGTCAAGGCGACACATTCGTGCTGGAACCATAATAAAGCTGCAGCGTGGCTCTACTTCCTATAAGAAAATGTAACTTCGGTGAACAAATACCGTTGCGTTTCGTTCTGGGTCTTCCCGGAACGGAGGAATTTTTTATTCGAACCGGCAGTACTAAAAGTAGCAACTGACTTACATAATCCGTCCGTTACAGCCTATTAAAGTCCACTGCTGAACATAGGCTTCCAACATTGATTGCCTCATAGGGGGCCATAGTTGTCATAGTTGTTGTTTATGCACAATAATCTATGTTCAATTCCCTATATCATAAGGACAGTACAGTAGTTGCTAAGAAAATACAAATATGACGGTAATCAAGAAGATGTCAATCTTTTTTTTTATAGGATAGGGGTGACAAACGAGCACACAGTCCACCTGATGGTAAGTGGTTGCTGCGGCCCATAGACATCTACATCTATCCTCTATTACAAATCAAAATGTAGATGCGTTGTCACCCGTGAGGACTAAGATGGAATGCCTCATTTCCAGTAAAAAGGGCCTCCGGCCACCTGCACTCACCAAGCGAAACGCAGAGGCAAACCTCTACTTCACGCTGGTTTTCCGTGAGGTCGTGGTACCACTCCGGCTCGAGCCGGCCCATCCGTGCGACAGCAAAATCTGCCGCGTGGCTCTACCACTGTTAAAAATTTATTGTATAATTTAGATACACCAACACCCAGCAAAGTAAATGTAATATGGGGTTACGAATTCTATTCGACTACTGTCGTAAGCCACTCGTAACACAAGCACAAAATGCTTAGTTGGAATGGTTAAGCAAATATATTAATTTTTATATCATCACTAGTATTTTAATTTAAAAACTAGATCCACTCACTTACGTACGTGGTTTTTAATAAAGTATTAAGTTATTTAGTTTAAATCCTATATTTATTTAAAGTATATATTTAAGTAGCAAACGACAAAGTTTTATAAACAACGCATACTGTTTATTATTACATTACTTTCAATGTTTGCAAATAACCATGATATACATATATTAACTGCATATTCAACTGCAATCCCCGATAGTTAAAATATCCGCTAATTAAAAGACACAGCCACCTCCAAGACATCTGTTGATAAATAATACGAAACGGTTACTCTTCCTAGACTTTTGAAATTAATCTCGTATATAAGGTCACACGATAGTTCTGGAAATATGAGCAGAACGACGGAAACGAAGCCCATCTACTCGCAAAATAATAGGACGTAAATACAGAGATATGTATCTATAAATGAACTCCCATTTTCATTTCCATTTTACATCTGTTAACTGAGATGAAATGAGTAAACCATAAGATTAATAGTATTATCTTATATTAAGTACCTGTTCAGGAATATTGTCGAGATGACAATGGCATCTAGGGTTTAGGTCCGGTGACGTCTCATACTCAGTCTCAGGACGTCTCATGTTACTATATAATAAGATTGTAACATTTATCATAAGTGTGTACATAACACTATATTAAAACAAACAAAATAATATAAGATAAGTCGGAGCGCCTTCTCAACAATTGCATTAGGTTCATTTTCGGCTTACGTTCTCAGTACCGCACTAAGCTTAAATGGCTTTTTATTCGTCAAAGGCGTAGCTCCCGAATTTTACAAGTACTATATTCAATTTTAAATGACCCAAATTCTCCTTATTATCTTAAGGTTAACTTTCAGTACCAATATTCTACTCATGATACAGTTCCCCGTTCCCAAAATAGTCTTAAAATTCGTATTCCACCACACAAGAGTGGTTTCTTTAATTCCTCTTTTACTGTGCAATCCATACTGCTCTGGAATGCCTTGCCTGTTCATATAAAAAAAAACCAGTAACAAACAATATTTTAAAAGACTAGTTCGAGAATTCTTTAACAGAAATAATACCATCTGATTTATCCGTTTTTTGTTTTTCTCCCTCTTTCGCTTTATAATTGTTATTTTGTCTGCCGACTTCCAAAAAGGAGACGGTACTCAATTCGAGTGTATGTTTTTTTTTTTTTTTTTTTTTATGTGTGTTACCTCATAACTTTGTACTGGGCGAACCGATTTCGATGATTCTTTTTTTATATGAAAGCTGATAGTTCTCGTGTGGTCCCATATGAATTTGATCAAGGTCAGACCAATGGTTATTGAGTTATTCTCAAATAACCTATATTGAAGTCGGCTGTACAAAATTTTTAATTTTAAATTATATAATATGTATTTTAATATGCATGATGTTGTTTTATTTTTGTGTTATATTATTTTGTATTTATTTAGAGATTTTGTATATATACGTATATTATATCCTTTTATATATTTTGTTTATATACATAAGTATATCATATCCGTTTATATTTTGTATATATAAGTATATTTTATCCGTTTATATATTTACTATTAATTTGTTTTTCTCTTTATTACAAAGTAGATAATATTAAGTTTGTATAGTTTAAAAATATTTAATAATTATTTATGAGTGGTGTTGCACCTACCACAGCTTCTCAAATCTTCCAGGGTTGACTGGTAGAGAATGCCACAAGGCATTAAAGTCAAAGTAGGTAGATGTAAAAAAGAATAAATAAATAATATAGTGTCTAAATTAGCTAGCACACTTAGTTCTGCAGCATGTGCTGTAAAAAAGATCATCATATGGAATCTTGATATATGGTAATGCGACTGACATTGAAACTAAGTAAGTAACTAAGTTTTGCAGAAGAGAGCCATAAGAGTAATTTATAACCTAGGTTCGAAGGAATTCCTTAGAAAAAAAATTATTATAAATATATTAACTTTGGCCTCTCAGTATATTTACGACACAAAAACAAAACCTACTACCTCTACCGATTTTTAGCCAACTTCAGAAAAGGAGGTCACAATTCGACATTATATTTTTTGTATTTTTTTTGTTTTTTTATATTAAATAGATAAATACTTCAGGTGGTCCATATTAATTAGGGGGAAATGCATTCTTCATCCCTTATTTTGCCAACATTAGGGATGGCCTAAGGGTAGCAAAATAGGGGATGATTTTTAAATGTAACTATGTAGCCTACATTGAGACTGATATTTCTTCGTCAGGGGTAAAAATATCTTTAAAGAAATGTAAAAGCCGACTTCAAGGAACTAAAAAGAATATAATTTAAAATTAAAAATTTTGTACAGCCGACTTCAATATAGGTTATTTGAGAATAACTCAATAACCATTGGTCTGACCTTGATCAAATTCATATGGGACCACACGAGAACTATCAGCTTTCATATAAAAAAAGAATCATCGAAATCGGTTCGCCCAGTACAAAGTTATGAGGTAACACACATAAAAAAAAAAAAAAACATACACCCGAATTGAGTACCGTCTCCTTTTTGGAAGTCGGCAGAAAATAATTTTACATTCTGAAGTCGGGAGCGTAAATTGTTCTGTACGCTATTGCTTCTACACTTTGTTAATAAATCTTTACTTTTTATTAAAAGTTATTTTTCTTTGAGCGTCGCCAGTAAGATGTCACATTGAAGACAAGAAGACGACGAGTTCTTCCCTCCGAAATTCCTTAAAGCCGAATGAGGCTTTTTCCTAAAAAAAAATCTATAAAAATATTATATTTTATTTATGTCTAATTTTTAAATGTAATTGTGAGAATAGTATATAATATATTTAATAAAATCACTCTTCATAAAGACTTGGGTTTACTGTAACCGTCTCTTTAATAAAAATTCAAACAAATTCACTTGTTTTATTCTGAATTAAGTGGCTAATGCACGCAACCATACAGATCGACCAGTGCGCAGTAACTGGCGTTGCCGCTACCATACTCCTCGCTTTCACTCACAAAACGCTGACAATAGTTGTTTAAGCCTACAGAACCCATACAGAGGCATTATTTAAGGTGCTGGTAATCAATCCGATTAAGGTATTTCGTTTATAGTAGAGCGATGCCGCAGCTATATTAATAGTATAGTTTTAGCACGAATGGGTCGGCTCCACCGGGAAAGGACCGTAAAATAGCAGCTTAATGCTGCTGTGTTTCGTATGGTGAGTATAAAGAACCGGAGACCTATATTCCTGGAAAAGAGGCATTCTATTTTAGTCCTCACGGCTGACAACGCATTTGCATTTTAATTCGCAAACGAAGACTATGGGCCATAGATGTCTATGGGCCACAGCAACCACTTACCATCAGGTGGACTGTGTGCTCGTTTGTCACCCTAATACTATAAAAAGAAGGTATTTTTCCCCTTAATCTGAGTCTTTTATAAGCAATATTTAATATAGTATAGTTAATTCAAACTTTTACGTTTACCAGAGACTTTAATAAAAACGGTAGACCCTGATACTGAAAACCTTATTAGTTTTACTTACTCATTACTCAAAAAAATGTAGAAAATAGACAGACGTGACACTGAAATTCTAAAAATCTGCGCCAAATCAGATCCTTAAAAGTAAGGTGAGGCCACGAACCCAATTCCAAATATTATACGAACACTCGCCAATTGATTCGCAAAATACACGTAATAAATATTTCCCGACAACCGGAAATTGCGTACGTCCCCGCAAGACCCCATTGGAAAATGTTTACTGCCCTAACGAGTCAATATTTCCGCCAGGGACTGCGATAACTACTATACAATAGTCAATTTAGAGTAAATTGTTCTTTTTTGATGTTGTCTTGCATTCCTATATTTTAATACGTGTAGTCTATTTATACAGACCCAGTTATCAAAGGAAGTATCTTCAGTATTTTGCCTGCAAGAGAGCAATTCCCTATACTGATATTTGCTTGAGTATGGATTGTATTAAGCTAAAGCAAGAACTTATCATTTTAATGCACTATCCACAAACCGTGTAGTAACGGCGTATGAATATTCACTACCCCATATCTTCCCATGGGTGTCGTGAGAGGTGACAGAGGGAAAAAACCAGAAGATGGGTAGCAGTTTATTCCTAATAACAGAAAAAAAATAAAAAATACGCTTGCCAACCCGCCTACCAAGCGTGGCACCTATGGTAGAACACTATGAGGCAATCTATGAGGGAGGAGGCCTGATATGAGGGATATGTTCAGCAGTGAATTTTTGAGAGGCTGTAACAATGAAGGTTATGCACAAAAGGTTTTAGAGCTGTTCATTTTTTCTTGGATATTCCAAATTAATTAAAGTATCAACTGTCGTTGTTTAGATATAAACACCTTAATATCTAAACAATACTTTAACTACTCGATACTTTTTTTAATTAAATAATCGATACTTTAATTACATTCATTATGTAATCTTACGATTTTTCCTTCTGAATTCTAAATTAATGGGTTACTGCAGAGCAATTATGATTGTTATTTTAGCAAAATACAAATAAAAGTATTGCGTCAAGCATCAAAAATGTTACAGTTCAAATATTTAACAAAAAAAAAAACACTGTTAACGCTATTAACATAACTAAAATTCACGTTAACCGTTCTAAGTACGCTTAAAGTGCTTTCATTAGGCGTGGTTTACTACAGTAATCGAATGGCGACCCACGACTTTATGAGTTTACATTTCGCACCGTAACATTAGGCTTTATACGTGGTGCGCCACGTTGCAGTTAAATTGTGGTTGTAACAAGAATGGGTCGGTTCGACCGGGTAAAGACAAAGCTCTCATAGAATACCAGCATAAAGTAGCAACTTAATAGTGTTCCGTATGGTGACTGCAGAGAATCGAAGACCCTTTTCACTGAAAACGAGGTATTCCTTCTTAGACCTCAGGGGTGACAACGCTTCTATTTTGATTCTTAATCGACGGCAGATGTATGTGTGTACTCTTTTTTCACTTTTATCTTATAAAAAAGCTATTATACATTTACCTGTGTGATGAGATTAAAGCTATAACGTACAAAAGCAAGACAGACAAAAGCAATACACAGTCGTTAGCACTCTTTAACAGAGCCTTCCTTATATACATGAAAGCAGTTGTCTTAGAATATTCTAAGGTATTTTTTATATAAATAAATATTAACAAAATTAGGTACATATTATTTAAACCGGTGATCAGAAATGACACCGAAGAAACAATGAAAGAAAGGAATATTCGAAAGGGAATAAAGAACTTATTATAGAAAATTGTAACGAAATTATAGAGCTCACGTAATATATGATGATTCAACACGTGTCACCATTATAATCAATTATCGCGTATGTAGAACGGAGCGGTATTAAGGGCATCACGCATCCTTATTATAAAAGCATTCCATGAGCCACTAACAAGATGTAACAAAATGAAAATCAAAATATTTGTTAGAAAACTTACAAAGTAAAAGTTTCTTCGTCCAGATTTCGAGACCTACAGTCAGAAATAGAATTAAGCGTACTCGTAGATGGATTTGATAGATTGACCGGAATCATTACGTTTAATACATCCGCAATTGCATTTCTTTTTTACTCTAAAACAGTCTGTATATACATTAATTTATTTTATTTTTGTGGTGTGAGAGTGCCGAGAACCAGCTAGTATTAAATAATAGAATCTATTTCTATATCTTAAACGAACAATTCAAACAGTTCACCTAATGATAAGTGGATACTGCGTTCCGTAAAGACCTACATTTACCTTCCATATATAGTCAAAATACAGATGCGTTGTCACCGATAAGGACTCAAGTGGATTGGTAATTTGCTTAAATGGCATATAACCAAACAAATCTTAATAATTCCATAAGGTTTATTTTCGGTATCCGTAAGTATAATTACATACCTTCCTAACGTTCAAAGCTTAAATGGCTACCTATACGTACGTCAAAAGCGATGCTACAGAATTTTTTACATGTACAAAATTTTAAACGATCCAAGGTCGCCTTCTTATATTAAGGATAATTTTAATTTTTTTTCATTCGATCGACGGTCGAACATCACGATAATGAAACCGTCTCAGGATTAGTATTCCACAGCACAGGTCTAATTTTTCAGATCACCTTTTACGGCACAGGCTATACATCTTTGGAGTATCCTTTCCTACTACCGTACCTTACCGTAGCTACTTCTACCGTAATACTACGACAACAATACCTGCGAGCATTTACTAAATTTTTAAATATATATACACTATCTAAGTATTATGTTTAGTACCTGCCTACAATTGCCTTTGGCACCCAGGGTTAACTGGCAGATAATGCCACATGAAATTAATATTTTTTTTCAATATGACGTGTTATTTTAATATTTTTCAATAAACTTATTTTTTTATCTATACAATAATATGATATAATCATATTATCGATATATAATAATAATAAAAAAACCAAAACCAGAAACTTAATTATCATATAGTCCGCGGTATCGTGCCAAGAACGCTGGCTGCGTTTCCCCGCTGAATGGCTATACTTAGCCTTTGAGCGAGAAAAGAACCAGCCCTCTTATCACCAGCAGCAACGAACAGCCGCGGATGACTTCCTTTAGGTACTTCACCGCACGTGGATCCCACGGACCGATAGTCTCTACAGCAAATGGCACAAATATGTAGTCATCTCTCAAAGACTCATATTTGCGCCACTTAGTTCAGCTGCCTCTGATGCCGCCCCGGCTCTAACCGAGGTACCCCTGGGATGAGAGGCCGCCAGAGTGTCTACGCGCGTAGCATCCCACACTAGGGCTTTACCTCTCTCCCAAGGGACCAATGTCATACCGTCGGGTCTCCTTAATATATACCCTTTACTTTAAGGTGTTACATATAAGTTTTTAAATAATAATAAACAAATAAACCAATAAAAAACTTTCCAAATCTCGTTACTTACTACGAGTATAAGAAAAACAGCAGCATTACAAGAGTCATGACAAAAAAGTGACACCTCATCGGAAAGACCTCGCATGACCTCATAGAGCGTAACTTTACACTGGCTGTCTACATCTATGATGTCGTGGTCTTTTTCTGAACATTGACGTTGAAGGTAGGATGTCTGACACTGAGATATGATTTAATCAACGTTATTCAGACTAGACAACATATTTTATCTTCCTTTTTATCGAGATCTGATGTAGGTATATAAGTCAAAGTGATCAGTGAGACGGCTGAGGTCCTTATTTGTTGATTTTATTGACATTAAATGTTAAAAACTAACTTTTTAAACACAAAGTGGAACAATATAGTCTATAATTAAAATTTAATTTTGCTAAACTATGTTTCGTTTATATATTATATATTAAGATTAAATAAAATTAGCTCCCTACCAAGTTAAATATATATTCTGTGGTTGACGGGAACGACTAGAATTATTTACAATAGTTGGATACAACGCGACGTCTGATAAATAAATGGAGTCTAAGCTATAAGCTTTGATAGTTAATGCCTAGCTTGTGTACATATATATTAATATATAAAGACAAAATTAATAAACGTATAATTATAATATGAGTGATTGATATTTTACACAATGTATTCTCGTAAATGTACTCTTATTGTCACTTGCATTGTGCATACAGTTAAACAGACTGTTAAAAATAATTTCTGTGAATGCTCGTGGCAAAAACTTAATAGTTCTTACGATGAGTTTATAATTATATTCTCGATATCTGCTGATGGTGGTTGGACGTGTTGTGTAAGATGTCTTGCATATGCTAAATACGATTACTGTTGCTACGTATACACCGGTAACAATTCAAACACCATTTTTACAAGTACAATTTAGTATTGAATTTCTCTTTCCACATGATCATCATCATCATTACAGCCTTTCACAAGTCCACAGCTGAACATAGGCCTCCCCCAAGGAATGCCACAAAGCACGGCCCTGAGTCACCTGCATCCATCGACTTCCTGCATGTCTTATCAGGTCGTCACTCCATCTAGTGGGGGGACGAGGCCGCCACTCGAGAACCTTTTTCCCCATCGGTTGTCAGTTTTTCGAGCTATATGGCCGGCCCACTGCCACATCACCTTACTAATCCGTTGGACTATGTCGGTCACTAGTTCTACTGGGGACATCCTCTAAGTTTATCACGCAGAGAAACTCCGAGCATAGCCCTCTCCATAGCTCGCTGAGCAACCTTGAGCTTCCTCATCCGGCCAGCAGTGAAGAACTACGTGTCAGTTCCATAGGTCATCACTGGCAACACGCACTGGTTGTACAGTCTCGTTTTCAAGTATTGAGGTATACCTGACGAGAAGATGTGCCGTAATTTCCCTAACGCTGCCCAGCCGAGTTGAATCCGCCGATTGACCTCTCAGTCGAAGTTGGACTTACCTAGTCGGACTATTTATCCCAGGTAAACATACTCGTCAACAACTTCGAGCTTAGTGCTCCCAACAACTAGCGGCATGGGTGTGACATGGACGTTATACATGATCTTCGTTTTGCCCATGTTTATCTTAAGACCTATCCGTTAGGAGGCACTGTTGAGGTCATCGAGCATAGTGTTTAGGCCCTCCAGCGATTCGGCCATAAGGACTATATCGTCGGCAAATCGAAGGTGGGTGATATACTCGCCGTTGATGTTAATAACATATCCTTTCCAGTCCAGAAGCTTGTTAAACGTTTTCTAATGCAGCGGTGAAGAGTTTCGGGGATATAACGTCACCCTGTCTTACACCTCTCTGCAATTGGATAGGTTTCGTACTCTGGTTCTGTACTCGGATAGCCATCGTAGCTCTACTGTACAAACACTTCAGCACTTCGATATACCGACAGTCAACATGGCACCGCTGAAGGTACTGCAGCACCGCCCAAACTTCGACGGAATCAAAGGCTTTCTCATAGTCCACATACGCCAGACATAGTGGCAAATTGTACTCTTCGGACTTCTGTACAATTTGCCCGTATGTTGTCTATGGTGCTAAAGCCTTTTCAGAAACCGGCTTGTTCGGAAGGCTGGAACTAGTCAAGGTTGCATGCGAAACGATTCGTAATGACTGCCGAAAACAAAACGTAGAAGCGGCTCAGAAGGGAAATCGGTCTGTAGTTCTTCAAGAGAGCCTTGTCGCCTTTCTTGAAAAACAAAACCACCGTACTTCTGCTCCATGCCTCCGGTGTAGTGCCACCATGGAAGACGGAATTAAAGAGCTTCTGAAGGACGTCAAGTAACGGTTTTCCACCCGCTTTCTGAAGCTCCGCTGTAATCCTATCCTCGCCTGGGGCCTTGGCATTTTTAAGGTGCTGGAGAGCCATTTTAATCTCACTCAGACTGACGTCCGGAATATCATCGAAATAGCGTCAGATATGATTTGCTCTTGAATCGTCACTCACGCTTGCGTGTGGCTCCAACGATGATGTGTACAGCTGCCCATAGAATCTCTCAATGACACTCAAAATCTCAGGTGTCCCGGAAACGACGCTGCCCACTCGGTCTTCAGACAGATCTCTAGCTAAGACTTTGGAGCCCTGTTTCCGTTCGTTCGCTTCTTCAATGTGAGCAGTATTAAAGTTGCATAAGACCCACTGCATGCATTTGGAGATCTGTCTGTTCAGGTGTCTGTATGCTGTCAAATCTACTGAAGACAGGAGCTTCATTTCCTCATTTCCCCTCTAACAGCCATGAGATTAAGTGTGATCGGAGAGTTTTTGTATTCTTCTTCGTTTTGCAAAACTTAGCTCCGACCGCATGAACAGTTTCCACGAGGTTTTTTTTTTATAGGATAAGGGTGACAAACGAGCACACAGTCCACCTGATGGTAAGTGGTTGCTGCGGCCCATAGACATCTACATCTATCCTCTATTACAAATCAAAATGCAGATGCGTTGTCACCTGTGAGGACTAAGATGGAATGCCTCATTTCCAGTAAAAAGGGCCTCCGGCCACCTGCACTCACCAAGCGAAACGCAGAGGTAAACCTCTACTTCACGCTGGTATTCTGTGAGGTCGTGGTACCACCCCGGTTCGAGCAGGCCCATCCGTGCGACAGCAAAAGCTGCCGCGTGGCTCTACCACTGTTAACTGCTTGTCATTTATATCATCCACTACATTGCAATCTTCTAGGCACTAAAAAAGGTTTTGTAGCACGAGCTGAAAGGTGCAAGTTTTCACCCTCCCGATCACTGAGACATCACTGAACAGTTGTCGTCTGGTCGTCATAACGTAGTCAATCTAGTTTTTTGTCGTTCCGTCGGGGCTCGACCAGATCCTTTGGGGTCGCTTCTGGAAGAAAGAGTTCATCAGAAAGAGTCCATCTTTCTCCATGGAGTCGGCCAGTTACTGGCCCATTGGGTTCCGTTGCCCTATTCCAAATTTCTCTACCTTCAGCTCACCGTTATCTCTTGTGCCTAGTTTTGCGTTGAAGTCTCCCATTAACACTGTATAGTGGGTTTTGGAGGAATGCATGTCTCTAGATATATCCTCATACATTTCCTCCACCTCCTCGTCGAGATGTGCCGAGGTTGGTGCGTAAACCTGTATGACCTTCAGCGAATACCGTTTGGTGATTCTGAGTATGAGGTACGCAACCCTCGTCGATACACTGAATCTTTACAACGACGTAAACGAGAGACTTGGAGACGATAAATCCGCACCTCCTTGGGACAGATGGTCGCGCTCCCGGTGATAGGACAAGTTGCCGCATTCGAGGATTACTATGTACTTCGGACCTACCGGTCTTTGGACCTCAGATAATCCTATAATATTCCAGCGCAACTTGTCTATCTCTCCTTCCAGCTCCACGATCTTCTCGATCCTCAGGGTGCGTGCGTTGTATCTTGGTCGAGTCGTCTTAGGTGGCAACCGAACCTCCACCGGAGATTCTTAGCATCGCTTGCCCCGTCATTACCATGGTCGCCACCGTAGCTAGAAATAGCGGGAATGCCGGGAACTGGGGACCGTTTCTTCGTAACTTTAATCAAGGGGGATATATTGCCATAGTTGCCACGCTTGGCGAGCGGGTTGGCAACCGCAGTTTTTTATTGTTGTTTTGCTGTTATCAGAAAGATGTTGCTGCCCATCTTCTGCCTCAGTTTCCCTTTGTCGCTTTTTAGGACACCCACGGGAAGATGTGGGTTAGTGGGTATTCTTACCCGCCACTACACGGGAATTTATCCGGAATCGTGTAATGTAAAGTCGAATATATTCAAAACTGTCAAAGTAAATTTTCTTCTAATGGAATTTTTACGATATCACTTCTGTAATGTCTAGACCTCTATAAGAAAATTGCCAACAATTATGACAAACATAGTGAGTTGAACTAACTATTAGTGTAGTGCTAGTGGTAAGTTTTTTTTTAAATATAATGAAGATATTTTGCTTCGTGCCGATACAAAAAGCTGGCCTAAGCATCTACTGCTCGCATGCCTTGCCATGTGTGCTCCAGAGACAACAGAATACAGAGAAACAGATATAACAACAACAAACAATCTTATAGTCTTGCAACGATGGTCATACACATCCTGGGACGTCACACATGTCTTTAAGCATTACCACCGTTACCACGAGGAAAGAGGTCTTGAGAGTAAAAGACATTTGATACGCCAATATGGTAGATCATTATCTGTCGCTGAACCTGTTACGCCCACAGAATATGCACATAAAACGATATATCTTGACTATGTGGCTTGATTATTACAGGTCTCACCATGGCCAACGATTGTTAGTACCTACGACACGGATCTTTATAAATTGTTTATTACAACGTCAATTTGGAAAATGTGTGATTGCTTGACGTTAATGTCCATCAAAAAGAACCAAATCAATCAGTGACTGTACCGAAAAATGTTTTAATAAAATTCACCTACAGCTTACATTATATTGGTAGCTGTTTAAGGTATTTGGTATTCAGTGTTTTTTAATCTATTTAATAAATGCAAAAATCTGATACTTAAATCTACATATCTTAAAGCATGTTTCTGAAACAGTTTAATAAAAAGGAGAAACTGAATGGGAACAAGTATAACTACAGAAACAATAAAAATTATTTACTAGACAAGAATTATATCTCTTAAATTTAAAACTTATCATATTAAAATAAATAAAATAAGGAATTTTTAGTTATTACTAGCACTAATAACAAATATAGTCTTATTCTCTTACAACTTAGACCATCCACTAAAACGCTACACTACTCGACCGCCTCTGCATTAATTGCGGTTCGTGAGCGGCGTACTTCAGGTCCACTCGGCAGAAATTCTCCATATTTACCTACACTACGGGTAGTTTGCCTCAGGACACGTTTCCAATGCGATCTGCCTGTCAGTCTCCTATGTAAATGTGAAGGTTGTGGATGTTAATCTATTCTCGTATTCTCTTACTTTCATACTATAATTTTGAATTAATTATATTCATATTTGGTTTGTTGCCTTTATATTTCAAAAGACATCTTGTTTATATTCCTAATTAGAATGTTCGTGTGTACTTGATAAGGCAATTATTCTCATAGTTTGTATTCTTCGCATGTGTTCGTATGTCTCTATAGTCTAGAATACGTTAAACTATTAGTTTAACGTATTCTTTATTACATTCATACAAAAAAGTTATAATATTAGAATTGTTTGTGAGCATAATTTTACGGGTTTTATCGCGTTGAATTTTAACTTTTTTTTAATACCCGGCGTTTCGGGCACTTTACAGCACCCCTGGTCACGGGGAGCACTGAGGTGTTTGACGTCCCGATGTCATAGTTAACGAAGGCTACCTTAAAATTTTAATTATTTATTTTTGGTGCGATCTACGCAGAACGAGCTTACAGTATATTGAAGTCTTGCAGTAGTATGCTTGGGTTTGGATTTAATTGTATTAATTATGGGATCCCAAGCAGATGCAGGTGGCTCAGGACCGTGCTTTGTGGCATTCCTTGGGCAGTCCTATGTTCAGCAGTGGACTTGTGAAGGGCTGTAATGATGATGAAGCAGATGGTAGTACGCAGCCATCTTCTCTATTGAAATTTATTTATTTATTTAATTTATTTAGAAAATCAGGATTTTTTTTTAGTTTGAATAGCCTTGCGAATCATCCTTGGTTGGAATCGATGTTCATTGAAGAGGGAATCACAAAAGTTAAAATTAATCGGTATGTTTGTAAGTGTGTTTACTGGTCGTGTAGTGGCGATATAATAATATCTACAAGCCCCATATCTTCCCGTGAGTGTCGTAAGAGCCGACAGAGGGAAGCTGAACCAGGAGATGTGCAGCAGCATCTTCCTCATAACAATTGAACAAAAATTAAAAACTGCGGATGCCAATGCGCTTGGCATGCGTGGCAACTATAGCAAATATCGCCTCATTTAGGTTTTTTTTTGTGCGAGAATTTTTACCGGTAGCAAAGCCTCCATAGAAGCCAAGAAGGCGGGCTTGCCCTACCAAACCGCTCAATCAATAATATCAACTAATAAAATAAGGCGTAAACTGTTTCAAATTATTTCAAATTTCCCGCGCGCTCCTCTCTTCTACACACGTCATGACCTCTTAGCCTTATTATGTAACGTCAACACTTGGCAGATTGCTTTACTGCGCGATACTGCTGTCATAAAAAAGGAGTTGAGTTGAGCGATTAGTAGTCTCTCTCGCACGCGTGGGCTTTTTACCGGGCTTTCAAGAAGACGATCGCTCCCTTTCTAACCTGTGGCAAAATGTTCTATAATGAAATATAGCTACAATTGTTTATATAGCAATTAGTATGGAGCCAAAAGCCCGCCTTTTGGTGTGAAGTTAGTCGAGCGCGTGAGCACCCAGGCGATACGTTTGGAACTTCACTTCACATTTCAAATTTACTCTGTGTGTTTACATAAGCGAATCTATGGAACTAATATTGCGAGTTCAAAATTTATCCTGTTTTAAACATTTTTAGTGAAGATGGAGGACAATAGTCTTCCTTGTGATGAATTGAAGTGTGTTAAAGTGTTAATCGGCTAGGAAAAGATAAAATCTTTAAACTTTGTTGAGAAAAAAACAGCTCATATCCACATAAACAGTTATTGGTACAATTAAAATGTTCACCAACATTTCACGCGGACGTAATCAAATCTTTCTTTAAGAAAACTAATATTACGAGTTCAAAATTTATCCTGTTTTAAAGATTTTTAGTGAAAATGAAGGACAATAGTGTTTCTTGTGATGAATTGAAGTGTGTTAAAGTGTTAATCGGCTAGGAAAAGATAAAATCTTTAAACTTTGTTGAGAAAAAAACAGCTAATATCCACATAAACAGTTATTGGTACAATTAAAATGTTCACCAACATTTCACGCGGACGTAATCAAATCTTTCTTTAAGAAAACTAATATTACGAGTTCAAAATTTATCCTGTTTTAAAGATTTTTAGTGAAAATGAAGGACAATAGTGTTTCTTGTGATGAATTGAAGTGTGTTAAAGTGTTAATCGGCTAGGAAAAGATAAAATCTTTAAACTTTGTTGAGAAAAAAACAGCTAATATCCACATAAACAGTTATTGGTACAATTAAAATGTTCACCAACATTTCACGCGGACGTAATCAAATCTTTCTTTAAGAAAGAGACGCGATTCGATTTAGAATATAAATAAATTGTTTTTTTTTTTTAATTTTGTACAGTTTGTTTGTACTTTGTTCATGCTTTTCTTTTGTTCATGTATTGTATTGTATGTAATTATCTTTTTCTTACGCTCAAGCAAACCCAAACGGTTTTTTAAAGCCACCGAAGGTATGCATATAGTCATACAATTTATCTAGCTGTACTAAGCCTTTTGTGTGCTTTATTAAACACGTCCTCGACAGCACTGAATATGAAACTGAAGAGTGGAGACAGATCAAGATAGGTGTATTTTTATAAAACTGTTAGAAACAACAAAACCATATCTTGGGCTTGCCCTAGTTTGGAGCCCCGCTTCGCCACTTGTTTATACTAAAGTGATCGAAACGTTGTGAGATGCTAAAATTGAATAGTCAGCAATATAATTGTAATGGGATGTAATGATGATGATAATAAATCGAATATAATCCACTACTAAGCATAGACCTCTTATTTCCGAAGAGATTCTACAGCAGGGTGAAGTCCACTACGCTCAGATAATTTAAAGATATCTGGATGGGGTTTCTTCACCGCCGATCACGTGGTAAATCAGCACTTTCAATGCTGCCAGCGGGGATCGAACTCGAATTACTCTCAAACTATAACATTTTAGCGTGTCAATACTATAAATTTGTATATAAAAGACAGCTATTTATAAGAATTAATAAAAATTTAAAAAGAAATTAACTAAGCCGGGTGTAATTCGTGATACAGGTGTTAGATATAAAAGTATATTTCCAATCCGGTTCGAACCAGACCCAAGCGTTTGTGATTGGCTATTAACTGGACCGATTTGCTTCTGCAAAGCAATTAACTGGATAAGGTTCGTGATTGGACGTGTTGAATCTGAAGTTTTAACTAATAAATCACTGGCTGCTCTAAAGCGTATTTGCTGTGGATGTCGCTGCTAATTCCAACAAGTGGCAGTAGGCAAAATCCTTCAGCTAAATTAACATTTTAGTATGACATGTCACGTAAAATGGATAATTTACCAAATCTAGAATTTTTTTTTATATAAGATAAGGGTGACAAACGAGCGCGCAGTCCACCTGATGGTAAGTGTTTGCTGCGGCCCATAGACATCTACATCTATCTTCGTTTGCGAATCAAAATGCAGATGCGTTGTCACCCGTGAGGACTAAGATGGAATGCCTCATTTCCAGTAAAAAAGGCCTCCGGCCACCTGCACTCACCAAGCGAAACGCAGAGGTAAACGCTGGTTTTCTGTGAGGTCGTGGTACCACCCCGGTTCGAGAGCCGGCCCATCCGTGCGACAGCAAAAGCTGCCGCGTGGCTCTACCACTGTAGATATATCGCCAAACTGTATGAACATCAACATAAGTCAATAAAAAATGTCTTCATTATAAAACCAACATTTTCGATTTAACTTTGCGTTGGTGTTTAATATAAATTTATTCAAAATAAATCACAATTTCGTTTAATCGTATGAGAATAAAAGTAGAGTATAGTGTAACAATAGACTCACGTGGTTCATATGCATTGTAGCACTTATTTTTTTTTCATGAAGATGATCAGGCTTCAGCGTTAAAAGGTATATTTTAATAAAGTGATCTGAATTAAATTAATAATCCAAAGTTCGTCCAAAGAATTAACACCTACACTATGAAATTGTTGTTTACTAATACTGGCTAGTTTGTTGTTACGTTACCGTAACAGCCAACCAAAATTCCACTGCTAAACATAGATTACCCCATAGAGGCAATATTTACCATAGTTGTCATGTTCGACGGGCGGGATAGCAACCGCAGTTTCTTTTTTGTTGTTATTAGGAAGACGCTGCTGCCTATTTTCTGATGTTTTCCCCTGTCGCTTCTTTTGACACCCACGGAACGATATGGGGTAGTGGGTGTTCTTACCGCCACTACATGTTGTTCGATATCATATAAAATACATGTATAGATCAAGCACCAGTACACGGAAAGTGTGTTTAGGTGCTGTACATGATTAACAATAACTACAGAGACCTGTTGATTGTTATAACCGACATTGCCAAGATAACTATCGACCACACACTAAACAACGAACTGTTTTAAAAACTACAGGTCTTCGATTAGGAACTATCCGTCATCCACCGCATTAGCCAGGCCATACTGCTTTTAATTTTCTTACGGAATTTGAGTAATTTTATACGGAAAATAAATTTTAACTCCAATAAGGTGGTGAATTAATCGATTCCCGTCCCTAGGATTGATAGAGTGAAGGCATCAATGAACTTCGATTGTTAAATATGAATGTTTTAATTTTTCCATATAAGAAGATTTCATAGCTAAGGAAATAATGATAATACTGGTCAATAAAAAAAATTAACAGCTACTCAACACACAGAAGAGACAGTAGCCTAATGACAGGGTGCGGACCGCGAACTCAAAAGGTCGTGGGTTCGAATCCGCCATTTTATTATTGTCGTGAACCAATCCTAACACAAGCATTTTAAGCTTACCTATAGTGATTACCGGGAATATGTCAATAGCATTGCTAGTGTTTGAAAAAAATCTGGCAAGGATAGCAGGCAGGCTTCATTCCATATTTTGAAGTTGTCTTTGAAAGAGGCCTAAATACGATTACGATTAAAAAATATTAGAACTTGATTTTTTTATAGGATAGAGTGACAAACGAGCACACAGTCCACCTGATGGTAAGTGGTTGCTGTGACCCGTAGACATCCACATTTATCCTCAATAAAGAATCAAAATGCAGGTGCGTCGTCACCCGTGAGGACTAAGATAGAATGCCTCTTTTCCAATAAAATGGGTCTCCGGTTCTCTACACTCACCAACAGCGTTAAGCTGCTATTTTACGCTGGTTTTCTGTGAGAGCGTGGTCCGACCCATTCTTGCTACAACTACACTACAAATATAGCTGCATCATGGCTCTACCACGTGTAAAGATTATAAGAATGAGATTAGATTATTCTAATCTCAATTCTAAGTCGAATCAATTATGCAAAACAGAGTAACAGAAAAAAAAACATTTATAGGACACATTGAAAAGGAACCATTGGTCTAGTTTACGTATTATCGGCCCATGTTTAAAACAGAACATCAAATAGTGTGTCGTCCCTCGGGGGCCTACGGTTTTATCTGAATTCGTATGTTGTTTCAATCCATTACGGCCGTATAAATATTTCGCCAATTCTCGCTTTGTCGGGAACGGCTTTCAATATAAACGTCTCACGTATATTGCCTTTATAAAAACCCGAAGGCAGTAAAAACAATGCTGTCACATATTTTTTACTACGCAGTATCATTTGCGACGTCTCGTTCACAGTCTATTCAGCTAAACGTTTACGGTTTGATTAAAAAAGTGATGAGTGATATAAAATATAAATCTGTCAGATTTTTAAGTAAAATTTCATATGGCATAAATTTAGTGAAGTGGATTCAACTGTGAAAAATCAAATGAAAAGAGTTTATTTGAATGAAGAGAAATCGTAAATTTATATTGAAAAATGGTAATAGAATTTGAAATACACTACTAAAGTTTGGCGTCAAAGATTGTTTTCAACTTTTTATTCGTCATTCTTTTGCCAGGCTCAAAACAGCGGTCACCGCATGTGTAAAATTTTACAGAATTTGTAAAGAAATCTCTTTTATTGATATTTACTACATTTAGATGTTTAATATGTAATTCCAGACTTAGGCGTTAAATATGCAGAGTAATAGTAAATTTAGTCAGTAGGGTATTCTTAGCAAGATGACACAAGAAGTAGAGTAGTTAAGTATATGTAAGTAAGTTATATAAGTAATTTT